>CP080482.1:1705000-2070000 GCA_020844145.1 Sarcoptes scabiei | reverse complement strand
GTTACTTTCTAACCCTTCACTCCCAAAGTTCTATTCCAATGTTTTGAACCCAACTCTTTCGATGTAGCATTTTTCGTTTCGTTTTTTTTTTAAATTTCTTTCTCGCTCTATTCTTTTGCAGTATTATTATTCCACTTCAGTGTATTCAAAAGTGTTTCGATGTCTATTTACGCTTATAATTACAGTGAAGAGATAAATCATTAATCAAACGTTTCTGTTTAAGTTTTACAAAAGATTCTTTCACTTCTATCTCTTCGTTTTGCATTTTAACACTTTTCTTTGTTATCGTTATCTTCATCTTCATAATCATTTTTGTCCATCTTCTTTCTCTTCATCTATACTTCTCATTTCGGTATTTTTTTTTATCTCCGTCTTTTATCCCATCGCATACCTCCACACTCTACATTGTTTATTCATGTAGGAATTTATTTGTTTGTCTTTTTTGTTGTTTCCTGATCTATTGTTATGGTCATCATCATCATCATCATCATCATCATCATCACCATAAACATCACCATCATCATCTTCAGAGATGAAAGTGTTTTGCTGTGTGTGTGTGTGTGTGTTGGTCAATTGTGATCAACAGATTTCTAAATGAGTCTATTTTGTGCCGAATAACAACAGCAATAATGGCATCGAATAAATGCTTTCAATAATGTATGAATGCCATAGAAGCCTCAAGTAAATTAGTAAACAAAAGAAAGCTTAAAACAACGGATAGGTGAATTAATGAATGAAATGAATGAGTTGACTGTACTGGACAAGCGGAATAATTAATAATGGAATTAACTCCGATCACTTTAACAATAGTGGATGAACTTAAAAATGAAAAAAGAGTTTCTCTCTCTCTCTCTCTTTCGATTGATAAATGACCTTTTAGATCCGTGAATTTTGATCCTTTCTTTATCTCTTTACTTTCGACAAATTTTTCAATTTGAGTAATGAGAGTCGAAGAGAAGGTGAAGAAATTCTTTTTTTTTGCGATATTCCGACAGAAGGATGTTACGAACAGTATACTAATCCTCAGTCTGCCAAAACAGCAAACTGAAACACTCGAATCTGTTCCGTGATGAATGAGTAGAAGATGGGTACCAGGATGAATATCCTCATCGATCAAGAAAAGATAAGGATGATGTTTGAAATTCTTTCCAATGGCTTCGTCTATTTTTGTTCCACGGAACCGAATTTTTTTTCAGTCCATTTGATTTTGGTAATTTTTTTTTATTTGGACCGAACCAAGTGATCGTCAACATCATCATTCTTCATTGATAATCGTTGCTGGAGGCAATCATCGGTAGATTGTTTCGTAGCAAAAGACAAGATTCAAGAGATTTTGGTTCATATCGCTTGCTCGCTCTATTTTGTCTTTCTTCTCCGGCAAGCAGAAGAAAAAAAAATAAAAACTTTCGCTCACAAAACAAAACAACGCTTCTCTTGTATCGAATGTGTGATTCAACAAGAGAAAGCGATCAAATTGAATTGCAAAATTACATCACAACACCAACACACACACACACACACACCAGACAACTACGACAGAAGGGAACAACTTGACGACATCGTTTCCGACACAGTTTACAACAATGCACAAAGAACAAGGAGAAGAAAATGGAACGAAGAAATGAAAATAACCACAAAATTCTACTCACAAATACAACTGTGCGTGTGTGTGTGTGTGTGTGTGGGAAATTTTTCCTCTTTCTCTCTCTCTCTCTCTCTCTCTCTCTCTCTCTTCTTAGCCTTCTTTTTCTGAATCGAATGTCTCGAAGGCTTGAAAAATGCAAATAAACCTTTTGGAAATAGGTAAAGCTTTTGGTTGTAGATCCACACACATAAATATTCGCTTATATACACTCGGAGATAAAATATACTATACCAAACGTACAATATATCTCAATCGATGTTCTCTATGGTCTCTGAATATATCGCTCTGTGTTTAGACTCCGAAAAGAATCGAGCAAACAAGAAAATTTGATTAGAATTTTGATTTGAGATTCTAGATTCGTTCGTTTTATTTTCTCTTCTATTTTTATTCGTTGAAAAGAATTCATTCATTTGTGATTCGATTAAGCATATAATATTAGTCATCATTCTTGTTCTTCTCGAATTCTTCATTCGAATGTAGATTCTGGAGTAATAATTCTGTACACTTTTTCTTCAGAATAAATCGATTGAGATTGTTTCAAATGACCATTCTTAAGAACTAACCTTGATTCTGTGTCGATCTATGATCAAGAGAATGTGATGAAGGCGTTAATGATGCTGGTGCTGTCACCGATGTTGGATGTGGATGGTGGGTGTTGTGATGATGATGATGGTGGTGGTGATGGTGATGATGGGGATGCGATTGAGATGAATGGATTGCATTATGATTCGTTTGAGACAATGCGATCGGTTGTTGATGGTGACGATTCAATAGATAATCTTTTTCACAGATAAATCTATTCTCCTCTAATATATACAACTGTTCTCCGGTCGATAGTTGTTTACGACAAATGATACAGGTGAAACATTTGATATGAAACACTTTGTTTCGGGCCCTTCGAACAAGATCGGTCGGTAGAATTCCTTGTGCACAACCAGCACATTTTGTTCCAAAACGTCTAGAGAAACAAGAAAGAGAGGTAGATAAATTAATGATTGTGGAATTAAATTTTTTTTTCGTAAATTTTAAAATAAATAAAACTTTCATCATCGAAAAACGAACAGAAGCTCATAAAAAGCTTGAAGGAGTCTAAACAGAAATCCAAACAGGTACACATTGATTTGATGTGTACCAGAAGCGAGAATATAGACATAGTCGAACGCGCACACACACACACGTAGACATCGACAATGAGGCTCCAGGGTGCTTGGTTTTGTCTTTCAATTTCGAATCGGCTAGGATCTGACATCCTAAAAACGAATATGTATTTGTGCGTCCTTCTCTAGGTCTTTGTTTTCTTTGAATCATTGGCATTTTTTTTTGTTCGAAAGAAAATACTATTATTATTATTATTATTATTATTTTTATTATATCTAACATCATCATCAATATTCTGAATGACATCACACACAGAGACACACACACACACAGACATGATTGAAGAGTGAAAAACCAAAAAATTATGGCAAAGAAATTATTGTTATTATTATTCCATTTTTTGTTCCCTAGCATTATAGCACCTCTTGATTTGACTTGACTGACTGATTGACTGACTATTGCTCTCTCTCTCTCTCTCTCTCTCTCTCTCTCTCTCTCTCTCTCTCTCTGTTCTTCTATTCTTCCATTGTTCCATTTTACCTTTTGATAGGAGTTTTTTCTCTCGTTCGGGTAAAGGTATCTTTCCATTTTCGCTCTCATTTCTCTTCACGTTCTTTACATCAAATTTGGAGGATTTTTTTTTCTTTTTTGTCTCTCGAGGCAAACTGTTTCTTTTTTTTCGTTACCAAACCACATTGATGTGTGGTTATATTTTGTTTTATTTTTTTTTTCTTTTTGATTTTTATTATCGGTTGAATTCTGTGAATCGAAACGTACGTTCATCAATTGAAAGAAATCAGAGCTAGAGAAAGAGAGTGGAGAGCTTCACTGAATCGAAGTCGATGGAATTGGAAGAATGAAGGCAAACCAATCAATGGCGAACCGGTGACAATGGCAAGATTTTCTTTTCCATCACTCTCAGTCTCTCTAGTTCTTGATAGAAAAAATGTTTTTTTTTTTAGTATCAATTCTTTGTCTCTATGTGTGTGTGTGTAAGTCTATCATCACCGAACTACAAACACATAGCATTGGGTATTATCAGTGAACCCAGATATTTTCACAAAATCGTCAAAAAAAAAACTAGATGGATTGATAGGGCCTAGGAAAAAAAAAGAACGTGAATGGTTTTTGGAAACAGAGGCTTGAACATACACACACACACACACACACTCGCTCACAATGGATCGCCATGCTGAATGATCTGAATTGTTACCACTCTAATTCTTTCCTTCTTCTACAACAACAATGACAATCAAAACAGAGTATCAAAAAAAAAAAAAAAAAAGAAAGAAAAAGAAAAAGTAAACTGACAAACTTGACAAGAGACACTTTTGATAAGATGAACTAGGATAGGATCTTTTCTCTCTCTCTCTCTCTCTCTCTCTCTCTCTCTCTTTGTACTCGATTCTTTTCATCATTTCATTCTTTGGTCTTTCTAGGTTTTTTTTTCTTCTCCACTCTCGATTCTATGCATCGTGAATGTTTTTTTGCTGATCTGTTGTCTTTCATGACAAAATAGGAGAGTGAGAGAAAAAAAAAGATAACACAACCAGTCTCATACAAGAACCAGATTGATGATTGACAGAATTGAATTCACTGAATGTGTGTTTGTGTGTGTGTGTGTGTGTGTGTGTGAGAGAGAGAGAGAGAGATGATTGGTGGTGTTGGTTGTGTTGGATCGACCAGAGAACAGACACCTACGAAATGACAGCAAAAGAGAATAGACTAATAATAGTGATGATACTAAAGCAATGGAAATGAATGGTGTGAAAAAGGAAAATCTTTGATCCCAAAAAACGATGCTATCAATATTATAACAATCAAAGGATTGGAAAGATTTATTTTTTTTCTCTTCTAGGTATTAGAAAAATTATGTGTTGTGAAGGAAGAAAAAAAAACTCTGTTACATTTTTGTCAACTGGATCAAATTAAAAAACGTGTCTGAAGAGGAATAGCGTTATTTTTTTCTTCTTTCTCTCGCTCAATCAAATGGAAATTAAAACGAAAGAAAAAAACTTCGAAACATCGAACGAATGTGAGGTTTGAAAAGTTAATTTTTTTCGAAAGAGATTCAAACGTGTACCGTTGTCAGTGACGTTTCTGAGATCGGCATTTACAAACGAATGGTTTCGAGCTCCAACAAACAAACGTGTCAATCGAGATTCGATGTTTCCACATCCACAAAATTGTTAAGGATGGATAGATTAATGATGAGTAGTGAGACATAATTTTACACCACTCAAAATGACGGAAGAGAGAGAGAGAGAGAGAGAGAGAGAGAGAGAGAGAGAGAGAGAGACAATGCCGACAAAATGCCGACATAGGTAAACACAAAAGACACAAACACAGAGAGAATATATTTTTTCGATGTGTTTGATTGATTCAAGGTGAGTTAATCTCATATTGAATCGATCATAACACTCTCCATATTACAGCACCGCATTCGCGATTCAATGAATGAATATTCTCCCAGCTCAGCGAACATATCATTATTGGATCAAAGAACTTTGACAACAAACAAATATAATTTTGTACGCTTTTTCATCGACTCCTAATGCTAATGACGGGTCGTAGGATCTGAAATTTCCAATATTTCTTTCTCTCTCTCTCTCTCTCTCTCTCTCTCTCTCTCTCTCATCATACCGGAACATAAAAGTCATCTTTAATTTGTGCTCAGCGTTTTTGGCCAATCTTCTTTGTAAAAAAAAAACTAACCAAAATTGCGGTCTCTGCACCATGCAAAATGATAAGGACGATCGACAGCATCGAGAATCCGAGATCTGATCTAAACGATCAGTGTTCAGAAATTCAATATTGGACAAAGACAAAACGATTTCGATCTCATCGAACCATGTCGTTAGTATCATAACAAATCATTTGCTTTTCCCGATCATTCATAGATTTCAAATTCGAACATTTCGTTTTTTGTTTTGTTTATTATTAGATTAGAAATTTATTTCATTGATTAGAATTCTTCAATTCTCGAGTTTTGTTTTAACAAAAGTGACTTATGATGTTTTGAGATCTCTTTTCGATTATTGCTAGTAAAAAAAAAAATATCTCGATTTGATTCGAAAACTAAATGATGGTGGTCTCATTCTCAATGATAATTACCTCGATTGCGTTTTAGTGACCATTCGCTAATCTCTTGGCGAAACTCTTCGTGATATACCTGGAGCGTTAATCTTTTCAAGACAAGGAGATACAGACTGTACAGATTGTCAGACAGATTCTCTGAATTCAATCTCTAATTCTCTCGGTCTCATTTGCTTCAACGATAAGAGCAAGCTAATCACATCGAACAAATTTATCTTTGAACAAATTTTAGATGATCTCTCTCTCTCTCTCTCTCTCTCTCTTTCTATCTCAAAGAAATGTGCTGGACAAATTGAACAAAACCAAAGATACGATGAGAAAATAACGATTGAAGGTTGTGAAGTTTCAATGATGAAAATGAGGAAGGTTTGTTTCGGGATCGAAATTTAGATAGGAGGATGAAAAAATTCACTTCTGCTCTCCTTGAAAACGATATCTATTGTTTTCGATGCAAATTGTTTTCTTTCCAATCAAAATTTTCCATTTTTTTTTTTGTTTTTTTTTCTTCATGAAAAAGACTGTTGAATAAACACTGTGTGTGACAAACGTGGACCGAACGAAAACAAATAGATGTGATTCTTTCGATTGAATGACGACAATGATGATGATGGTGATGATGATGATGATCATCACGATAAAAATTATGACCTGAAAATCAACGATACACCAACTATCATTGAAGAAATGGAAAATTGTGTCGTTCGTCAAAAGAAAAAAAAATAAAAATAAAAAATGAAACAATAATGGCGCCATAATGATTGTTTCGAGTGAGGTAAAGACATCGGTCGATAAATAAACATTTTCGATTCGACGACAACATCATCAGAATGAAACAGTGTAGATCTGGAGGAAAACATTATGAAGAACTGTTTTTTTTTTTTGAGTTAATTTATTTTTCGCATCTAAATCGCCATCATCATCCTCACCATCATTCTAGGAGTATAGAATCTCAACTCTGTCTGTTTAAAATTGCTACAGAATTGCAGAAAAAAAACAGATCAATGAATAGTTTTATTTGGACGAAAAAAAAAGGTTCGCAATCAGCATCCACAATTAGATGCCGAAATGGACTGAAGGAAATTGAATCGAGAGAGAGAGAGAGAGAGAGAGAGAGAGAAAATTGTTGATCAATTTAGTGTCCATTGCTTTGTGGTCATCCTAATCATCATCATCATCATTTCTTTGATTGGACACGATTTTGACCACATCGAAATGACTGAAATCCTCTACGATCGTCATCATCATCAATGAGAGAGGATTTCTCTAGAAACAATCTCTACCAAGAAAAAAAATCAATGAATGAATGGGGATAAATAGAAAAAAATGCCCAGCAAAAAAAAAAAAGAAAATAGTTGTTATTATTATTATCATTGTCGTTGTGCCATCATCATCACTTAAATGGATCAAATAGAGAGAAGAATCTAAATAAAACTAAATCAAACAATCTCTCTTCTCTCTCCTCTCTCTTTTCTGATCCTCGATCAACGCACGTATGTTTAATGAAAGGAGTATTATTTGCAGGTAGTAAGCAGTCAGTGGTCGTCCGTTTCTTCGAACGTTTCTTTGGTTCGTTTGTTGGCTCACTATCTGTGGTTGTCGTTTATTGTCGTCTCGTTAATAGTCTTTCGATCGAACGATTCTTTTTCGATTCTACTCTTCCATTAAAGAATTGAGTGCAACAAAAAAAAAAATGGCCACATTTTTTCTCATTCATCTCAATCTCAATCTCAATCGAGGTTATCATTCTCTTTTCGTTACGTTTTTCTTTTTCGGTTACCGAGCCAAACTTCAATCGCGCTCACAATCGATTGCGATCGCTAGGGTTTTTATTTTGTTTGTTTGTTCGTTCGTTTGTCTATTCGTTCGTTTGTTTTGTTTGATCATTTCATTCTCAATCTAAATAACAATCTAAATAGTATCCATACTCAAGGATGTTGTTTGCGTGTCTCACTATCCGTTGTGTATGTGTGTGTGTGTGTGTGTGTATTCAGGCACCATCATTTTGAATCAACGAATATTGCAATATTGCAGAAGCTGAAATAATGATGATAATTATAGGACAACAAAACCATCAAGCAAGAACATCATCATTGTCAGCATCGTCCATACAATAGTGAAAGATGTCGTTGATGACAATGATGATAATAATAATAATAATAATAATGATGATGATGATGATGATGATGATTATCATCGATGACTTAAATTGACCGAAATCAAACTTTGAAATTGTTGTGAAGCTTAAAAAGCCATTAGAAGACAATTACTGTTGTCTATTATAAGCGATCGGAAAAGAAGATGGAACAGTAAGGGGGAAACAGAGAGAGAGAGAGAGAGAGAGAGAGAGAGATTCAATAGATGTTTTATCTATTTCGGTGCGCAATCTTTCAATGAATGAAACGATCGTTGATTCACTTCACCGCTACAACCAGAATGTTTCACAAATATGCAAACATCAGAGCACGCCAAAGGACCTCGAGTACTTATTATTCTTCATTCCATTCTTCAGCATTGGTATTAGCTTATTGATCAATGATGACAACGATTATAATCCAATTTTTTTCGGTCATAATCAACCATGGATACGCTAATATATCTGTAAACATCCATAGCTTAGCTTGATGAACAACAATTAAACTTTATGTATTCGAAGAGGAAGAAAAATTTCACTATAATATTGTCTCTATGCCCCATCCACAATCAATACACTACAAAGGAGCTTCTTAGAGAACGAAAAAATTCATAAAAAATTTTCTTGAAGACAAATCATTTTGTATTGCTTACGAATAGAATGTGACCGAGGACGAAATTTGGATGAAGACATAAAGATAGAAAGAGAGAGAGAGATTTGCAAGAAAACTATCCCTTCGATGGATGAAAACAATGATTCGACTAAGACGATTTATTCACAAATCATTTCGATAAGAATTTTCATCTTTTGATGCTTCACCATCGAGGATCATTCCTGGTCGAATGTCATTTCTTTTTGAAGAAGAAAAAATCTAACGCGCACAATGCTGATGATGTGAGAGATGGCGGAGATCAGTAATTGATCAGATTGTTTGGCGCCCGAAAAGCAATGCAATGTTTTTCTTTGTTGAATTGTGCGATTATGGAAGATTTTGTTCGAAATCACAATCATTGGTTGCTATCTGGAGTGAAATGGTTAAGAATAAGACACTAGACCATTATCGTTATCTATTTCTCTCCTTCTCTTTCGAATTCGTTTAGGATTCGTTTTTTTTTCTGACCGCTATCGATACGAAATACATCTACTTATTTAGATGAAGTTTGCAAACCGAATTTTACATTTCGCCACAAAATCTCATTGGTTAGACAACAACGAAACGAAAATAGTTTTTGGATATTATTGGATATGGCATATTGAAAATCAATTTTCTCAAACATTTCTCTTGAAACAAACAAGCATAACGAGACTGTTTTCCTCGCTCGTTCATAACTCAATCCATTCATTATGATCTTCACTGTAAGAAAGATTATATGACAGTTTTATTTCTCTTCTTCCACTCGAGATTGTTTGCAGTGACGAAAGCGAAAAAAAAGACGATGATCATCATCAAAATTTTGTTTTTGATTTCTCAAAATCAAAATCCATCAACGGATTGAATACGAATAATAAATTTGTCAAAACTGCTTCAGCTCTTATGTTGATCCTCACCAGGATTGTCATCTGCATCAATATTCCATACACACACACACTCACAAATACAACTTGCACCCGTAGATTATCGTAAATAAATTTTCTTCTTGGCTTGTTTCGACGAAAAACTAGCTGAATCGAACCATTATCGAATCGAATCGATAATTACCAGTGAATGAAGGACAAAACGAAAAAAAAATTCGAATAGAATCTAATGAATAGATGGCCGTTCCAAATGTTAATGATAGCGCGAATGGAAAAAAAAAGCTAAATTATACCATCTTGATGAATATGTTTGTTTGTTTGTTTGTTTTTGTTTTAGTCTCAATGGTATTGATAATAGTAATAATATTGATAATACTAGCAGTGGTTTCGATCGTTCGCGATCTAAGATGGATCCGCTCGTAATTGTCCGAATCGAATCCTGTTTTTTTTGTGTGCCCTCAAAGAAGATACGATGATAATCTAACCGATCATCATCATCGTAATGATTCTTACAATGATGATGATGTTGATGATGATAATGGTAATGGATGAAAAATTGAATGATTCTCTTCCTTCGGATAGATTTTCTATTGCTTGTTTGAAACTAGCCATTCAAAAATGCTAACTATTCAATCCATTGGTCATTTCATCGAAATCGTTCGAGATTCATTAGCGATTGTCATCCGCAACCAGAGATTGACCAATGATCATTATCTTCCAAATCATTGTGTATCGCACAAACGATTTCAGATCGTACGAAGCTTAGAAGGACAATAGAATTGATTAGAATAATATCAAAGGATTCAATCTACAAATATCATCAATATCTTTGTGATCCTTTTTTCGAAATGACCCATTTTGTGTTGATCCGAAAAAAATTTGCTAAGATTTGTAAGAGAATACAGTACCATTCTTTTAGAAGATTTCTAAAAAAAAGATGGTGGGAAATAAAATCGATGATTTTGGCTCGAGATTCATCAACACCAATCAACAACCGAAAACCAACAAAATCCAGGAGAAATAATGTTGTTGTTTTCATCTTCTTCTCTTTGAACTCAACAACTCTTTGAGAACTCCAAATGACCATTTTTTTCTCCCTTTTTCTTATAATCCTTATAACGCTAATTAAGAGAAACTTTTGTTTAAACTTTCGGTTTCGTTTATTGCACTTTAAGACTGTAATGGTGGCAGTAGCTACACTAAACAACAAACAGCTAGATTTTCAAAATCCAATCGAATCGATTGAGAGATTTTGTTCAAATTTGAGACAAACATAAAAAAATCGAAACTTAATGTTAAGTTGAAGAGAATGAGAGACCATCGAAAATGTTGTTCGCCATGAAAACAACCACCACTGAAGCTGGAGATTTCTTTTCTTTCTTTCGCTCTAAGGATTCGATTTCGCCACGAACAAACGACAACCAATATCTTAGCTTCAATCTTTAGCTTTGGTTTTTTTTTCTAATATTTTCTCGCAACAAACAAAACGCTGAGAAAAAAAAACGTTAGGAACAATGAAAAAATGTTGGAAGAAAAGAAATTCATTGGGAAGCAGATTCGAAGTACGATTGCAAAACGATGTTGTCGAGCATCTGGAGAATCCTATGCACAAACCAAAATGCTATCGGTTGGATTTATTTTGATCGTCGATCGATCAAAAAAAGAAAAAAATTTCATTGATCTATGATGGCATTGATTGAATCGTATAAAATTCTTAAAAAAAATTAACCCTTCTCTGATGATGACGTTTTTTGTGAATTTTTTTCTCAAACCTCAATTCTTTGTGTAATATTCAGAATCATAGAATTGCTCAATCTTCTTGGATTGTTTAGATTTGATTTTGCATCCATCCATTTATCTTTATCAATCGATAATGGATTATGCAATTTTTACTCTATTGCACCTAATCCATGGCTCTCTACCATCGTTATCTCCATCACTAGACACTAATTTCGTCCAAGCTTTCTCTAATCTTGAAGCTTATCGTCCATAGATATTGGTCATCAACATAGCATCATCAAAGTGGTCGTCGATAGAGATCGAGCAACAAGAGTCATTGAGTGGATTGGAAAAAAAATTTTTTAAAATCTTCTCGCTCGAGGCCTCAATAATCACAAACTTAGTGTATAATTTATTGACGTTTATGTTTATGGTGTTTGAGAATTTCTTCCGAAAATTTCAAAAAAAAAAAAAAAAAAAAAAATTTTAGATCATCAAATTAAGTATAAATTTAAAACTGAGAGAAATAAATTTTCGAAAAAAACTTCATCAAACATTTGCCACTTTTTTTCAAACAGATCGAAACAGATCTTTCATACCAGATCTAGGTAATAATTGTCAAAACACACTTCGAAACAAAATAAAAAAAAATGAAGCCAATCGTAGTGATTTCTAGTCGGTAACATCACTGCATTGATTACGATTTGGAATGTTACGCGATGTCAAGTGGTCAACGATCATCGTTTCTGTCTATGTTTCGCATCTCCAAGCCTGAGAATTGAGATTATTAATTTTCATTATTAGTCCTTTAGTCGATGGTTGAATAGCTTCATCATCATCTTCATCATCGGACACAAGCATTCGAATGATCTGTGATGATCATCGATCAATTTATGATCGCTCTTGCGAAAAGCCTTTCCGTTAGCTCTCTCTCTTTGTCTGAGCTTTCTCTAAAAAATTTCTACGAACTAATTCTGATTTGAGCGAAAAAAAACACCAATGATTTGTTTGTCAACATAGTTTTGTTTTTTTTTTGGAAATTTGGCAATGGAAATCTATCTTGTCTTCATCTATGTTTCAATCGATTTCGATTCCCTCCTAAAAAATCTTCATTCCTTAATCTCTTTTTTTTCATTTCGTGATTAGTGAAAAAAATATTGAAAGTTTTTCTTTTCTTCACAAGGATTGTGAGCATAATTGAACATAGGATCATAATCGATGACAATCAAGCGAAATACTTAGTATCATCATCATCATCATCATCATCATCATCATTAGGAGACATATCATTATGGATTCTATTCTCCATCCTCCTTCTTTAATGCGACAATCTCTTGTAGAAACGAAATACTTGTTCTCTATTGGTCACTATCATCGATCAATTCGGTTAGAGACCAAAAAAAAAAAAGATTTGAAACATAAAATAATAAAAAAAAACTAGATAGATATTAAAAACGATGATGATCATCATCATTTGGATTCATCGAAAAACGATCTCGATGATTGAAATCATCATCGTTGCTTATATTCAATCACAATCGAGGTCAACAATGATGATCATCATCAACGTTCTCGATGGTTACCATCACAGACGATTGACAAAATAAAATTTATTATAAAAATTTATCTCTCCCTATCGATCATAAATCTTTTGGTCACCTCTCTCTCTCTCCAAATAAGCTGCGAGAAAAAAAAACTCTACTTCGAAATAAAATTCGCCTAGTGTTGCTTGATGAAATTCAAGCAATGTCTTTGATCTATGAAAGACAAAAGATATTGACCAGATCCAGTGTGAATAACAAAGTAAAAAAAAGTAGATTGATAGATTTTGAAGCACTGATATCTTGTGGAAAGCGCGATGTATCTTGTTTTAAGATGGCAAGACTGGATCAGCCCGAATCACTCGAAATGGGTTTAATCTATCAGCTTTCAAGAAACATCTCTCTTCTCGGAACGAAAGTGTCATGAATCAAAGTTTACGATTTCTATGGCTATCTAAGTTGAGAATGGAAAGGAAAGAAAAAGGTGAAAAATGAGGAATCTGAGATGCGAATACCCAAGAGGCAGTAATCGATTCGATTCGATTCGATTCACGAAATCATCAATATATCATCAATGATGATGATGATGATGATGATGATGATGATGATGACGGTACCGTTTCTTTCAATTCATTCTAAGATTGATTTTGATTGTAAAATTTCCTGTCCAATCATTCTCAACATCATCGTAAACGTGGTATTTCTTTCAGAATAAAAACGTTTCTAACACATCGAAATCGATTCGTTGAATTCGAAACCGATAAATGGCTTCTTTTCTCTCTCTCTCTCTCTCTCTCTCTCTCTCTCCCTGAGCTGAAAGTATCGCATAAAAAATTGATGCAACGATTCGAAACAAATCGAATCTGATAGGATTGGATCCAAAACGGAAAATATCTCTCTGTCTCTATCTCTCTCTCTCTCTCTCTCTTTCTCTCGTCTTAAAGAAGCAAACGTTTTTTTTCTTCCACATTTTTTTTTGAGAAATTAGAATGTTTAAGATGAAGATAAATAATAAAATTAATGATGAGCTTGATGATTTGATCATCATGGATTTGCCTGACCGGCTTCTTTATCTAACACTCTCCTACTTACCTATGACTCTCTCTCTCTCTCTCTCTCTAGCTCTCTCTCTCTCTAGCTTTTCGTCGTTTTCATTCACTCTTCTTCCACCTTGATTAAAGAGTTTTCAATATTATTCTTCGACGAGTTTTTTCCTACTGTCTATGCGATATTTACGATTGATTATGATTATCTGCATCGTTATTTTTTCTCGATTTTATTTTATTTTATATTTATTTTTTTTTCATTTGTTATTCGAACGATCGAATGGAATCTACCAGAAAGATTTTAATTCTGATCATCCAGGCAGACCATCGTCGATGTCGATGATGATGTCGGCGGTGGTCATCATTATCAACGACAGACACATAATCATCATCATCTTGATTCAAAAAGATCAGCAAGAAATCTTTAAGAGAATTCAAGAACATCATCGTTCAGCAGCAGTATCAATGATTGCACCATAAAACCAAATAACTAAATTGTTGATGATGAAGATGATGGTGATGGTCAAATATCATGATTTTCGATCACACAGATCAAAAAAAAACCAAAATAATCGAGAGGAGAAAAATTCGCATCGTTTGTTGTATGATGTTTACATCTCGAACATTTGAGAACGAGTTTGTTATTTCTTTCACTCTGTCTCTCTATGTGAAGAATGAATGAATGAAAGAGATATACAGAGAGACAGAGCGAAAAAAAAAGGAACTCATTTTCTTCATAAGCGTTCAAACCAAGTTTGGTCAGCGAAATCAAGATGATGATGATGGTGGTGATGATGATGATCATCATCATCATCGGGAAGAAAGATGTGGTTAAAACTGCAAAATAAAAAAAAACACAAGCATCTAGGATAGACATTCGATAGATCTTTGAAGCTTTGTTCGATGTCACTAATGGTGTCTTCAGTGTATCGGAACAGCTACGAAGATATTGTAAGAAAATCCTCAAAATATTCGTACATAATTTTTTTTTCTTTCTCTAGCATGCATCACATCCAGAATGGCTTAGATTAATCAAGGGAGAGAGAGAGAGAGAGAGAGAGAGAGAGAGAGAAAGAGAGAGATTTTCCTCTTCTTTTTTTCTACGCACTCACTCAAAATCCTAATCCCAAATCAATCTATCATCGTTTCTTCACTCATCTTTGCAACGAAATCGAATTGAATCCGTTCGGTGATGATGATAATGTGGTAATAGTAATAATAGAACTAATAATTCAAAACGAAATGCAATCGAAAACGATGCTTATAGCTATAGCTTAGTTGCAGATGTGCAGCCACCGATACCTATGTGTTAGGCATCAATGACACCAAAATCATCATCATAATCATAATTATTGTTATCATCGTTCAACAGAAACGGCAGCAAGCAAGCCAACGAAAGAAAACATTAGATTTTGTTTGTGGTGATGTGTGATTTAACAGGTGATATCTCACTTCAGGTCTTACAACCATTCGAATATCTAAGTCGATGTGTGTGTTCGAGATGCTTTCTGATAAGAGCTAAACAAAGCGTAAACGCTTGAAGTTTTGAAAAGTAATTTCATTGATTTTTTTTTTTTGCATTGAAAACATTGAAAACAAATTCAAAAAACTACAACGAAAAAATATAGAAGAAATAAAATTCACTTACTTAAAGAAATCATTGCGGCAATAGATTTTCCCATCACGTGAAAAACATTTCTCTGTTAGATTACATTTGCATTCGCAACATTGAACACACTTCGTATGCCAAGATCGATCCAAAACATTGAGAAGGAATCGATCGAGGATCGGCAGGTCACAACCCGCACACTGGATCATCTTCATGGTAACCATTAACTATGATTTTTTGGTTTGAGAGAGTACCAAAAAAAAAAGATCGAAAATTTTTCTCAAGATATCAGCAACAAAAATTATAAAAAAAATTTATCTTAATGGTACCATCAAATAATGACTATCACATTCGAAATTCAACGTAACAGATTATTACTATGATCGATCATCAGTAAGAAATGATCAACTAAATAGTTTTGGATGAATTTTGAATAATTGCGAACGAAAATTGAAACAATTGAATTTTGCGAAAGATTAGACCACAAAAAAAATTATGAATAGAGATAGATCAGATGTGGATTAGATTTGAATATCGATTGAGAAGACACACACACACACAGACGAACAATGAAGATGAAGAGATAGAGCTGAAGAGATAGATAGATCAAAACACAATCACATTGGTGACAAAAGAACCGAAAGAAAACCTCGCTCAAGAGAATCACAATCAAAATCAATGTTTTGAGTTTGATGTGGAACACACTAAGTAGAATGATTGCAAAATTTAGCAAGAGACAATCATCAATGATGATGATGATGATGATGATGATGATGATGATGATGATGATGATGATGATCTATGAATGAGGTGAAGGAAATGGATTGTCGAGATTGTAGATTTCTCTCGTTCGGTAGACCAGGATGCAGAGTGTTATTGTAGATCTGTTATTTTTTTTTTTTTGAATCAAATCAATGGATTAAGCATTGGATTAATCTAAAACGTTGATGATGGGTGATGGTGATTCGATCATCTCGGCTAGAGGATTTTTGTTTCGGATATTTGTTCATTTGGTTACGATGATGATGATGATGATGATGATGATGATTAGATTTGAAAGATCTAGATTTTTTTATTTCGATGTTTTTATCGTCGTTGATCTCATCAATTTTCAATGAGATTTTAATCGTAATTTTTTTTTGTCCAAATCTAAACATTCAGCATTTGAAAAAATTGATCCGATTCGAATTTGAACTGTTATCTAATTTCAGAAAAAAAAGGAAGAGAAGAAAAAAAAATTTTGAATCAAAAACAAACAACGATTAGAGATTTTTTTATATTTGTTCCGATTTTGATTTCATTCAAAACAAAAGATGATGTTTGCAATCGACAATGGAAGAGAGAGAGAGAGAGATAGCTAGGTAAGGAGATTTTTGCAATGGAAAAGACACAATCTGATCGAATTTCTTTGAAGACCATAATCGAATACCAAATTTTTTTTTTCAAAATTTTGGTGATCGAATCAAACTAAATCGGAGGGAAAAAATCCTTTCTCTTTTTTTCACTGATAGAGGTGATTTCTGTGAAAGAAATATCTGCGGAAGAGATTTTTTTTTCAGTTTAAAATTTTTGTAATTTTTGGTTGCATTTCGAGCAAAATTTAATTTTTTTTTTTATTTGAATCCTCTCCTTCGACGATACGTTTGGCGATGGTTAGCTTGTCCATTTTGTTTCCTTCAGCATCATCGTTATTTCATAACCATTTTGATGCTAATAACATTTCTCTCTCTCTCTCTCTCCTCGATCTCGAAACATCTCTTCTCATCATCATCACCAATCATCGCGTTCACAAAGCGAAAGAGAGAGGGAGAGGGAGAGGGAGAGAGAGCGAGCAAGTTGCAAGTATTAAGCTGCAATGGTCATTTACATGATGATCAGGAAACTATCAATACTTTCCTCTCACTCGTAAATCAAATAAAAAAAAAAAAATATTTTGACTGATCAATGCGATTTTTATCGCTATGAAAAAAATGTATTCCAATTTCAATTTATCATCAAAATTTTTTTTTTCTCTCGCAAAGAAATCAATCAAATCGAAATCTTATTGCTGTAAGTTTTGTCAAAATGAATTATCATTTGAAGAAAATGTGCGAACAAAAAAAAACTCTAACGGAGGAGAATCAAATTCATCAAATTTCTGCCATACATACCGATTTGGACCCGAGATTGTTTTAATTCTGGACCGAGATTAAGAATCGCCGTCGATTCGATAGGATCTTGTTTCCAGGATCGTTTGGCTTCCGCAAGCGAAATGAATGATTTCATTCAAACAAAAACAGCGTAATAGCCTCTTCTATACCACGAGAATCTCACTTTCCAATAGAGACATTATTTTCGCAAACTAATATTGTAACAATGAAATAGCGATAAGAATAGCCAGAATAAGAACACATCTTTGTTGTTGGTATTATTATTACTCTTTCTCGTTTCATTAATAATAACGGCGATGAAAATTGAGAAGATTTGAGATAAATTTCTTCATTCTATCCAGAGGAAACCAAAAAAAAAAAAAAAAAAAATGAAAGAAAGAAAGAAACAGAAGGAATGATTGACATGCTCTCAACAGATCAGATCAACAAATTCAACTGACATTAGAGACTGACTTATCAGTCTCAATTCAGGATTTTGTTTGGAAAAAAAAAAAAATTGCAATTTCTCTCTTTCTTTCTTCCAATTCCAATCTCTCCTCTTTCTCTCTCTCTCTTTCTAACTTCTCTATTCATTCTTCCTCATTCTCTCTCTCTCTCTCTCTCTCTCTCTCTCTCTTCTGGTCTTATTTTCGCTATCAGTGGTGTTGAATTTGGGCTGATAGAAATGTACCCGGTTTCCTCTCTCTCTCTCTCTCTCTCTCTCTCTCTGTATCTCTCTTGAGCTTTTGATATTGCTCTAATTCTTCTCTGCTTCTCTCTCTCTCTCAAAACTGTCCATCTCTTATCTATCGTTTGGATGGAGTACGCAAACACAACCGTAACACTAGAGTGAGGAGAAAAAAAAATTCCCTCTTCTCTCTCTCTCTCTCTCTCTCTCTCTCTCTCTCTCTCTATCAATACAGCTTTATGTGAATCATCCTTTTTTGTGGAAAAAACACCGCCCATTCTTGTGTGTGGCTTCAGGTTTTCGAACACTCCTTCAAGTTAATTACGTCATCAGAAGTGCTTACTTTCCAAATGCTAGGCAATGACTCTTTCGTTATTTTGTTTAGCTATTGTTTTTTTTTCTAGCCCGGTTTTTTTTGAATATTTTAGAAATTTTTTTTTGTGAATTGAAATTTTAGAAACTAAATGTGATCACACATCAGTGTCTATGCATAGATCGACACTGTAAGATCTGTAGGAAATAGAATTGAATATTTGAAACCAAATCCGACTATTTTCTCCTACCATCAAACCATTCCCAAGAAATCGCGACATTTCAAAATCAACACACAATTTTGACCAAAGTCTGTAAATATAAATGGAATATTTCGGTCAAAATTTCTCATCTTATTTCTAGTATTTGATTGAAACAATAAAACTGATTCTAATCAATGATGATGTCGACAATTCCACTAGCGGACCATCTTCTAATGCCTTATTGTGATAGTTTGTTTTGCACATTGTTGATTGTTCAAAGAAAGAAAACACTTAAAGAGAGAAAGAGAGAAAGATTTAAGATAGATTGATAATCAATTAAATGATCGTTTACTAACACCAGTGAATGGTTTTGATCCTCAAGCGACCACTTGAGTACAACCACAGAATGTTCGTTTCTCGTCACAACACACACAACAAAAGATAATCGAGAAGATGCGAAGCATCGATAAAAGGCAACAATAAATATTGAATAGAAGGATGGAGAGAACAGTATTTTTTTTCTATTTATAATACTTAAATAAGAGAATTCTGAAAGCGATAGATAAAATTGCCGAGAGCTATGTCAAGGGAAAAACTGAAAATTTGCTTTAAATTTTTTTTTTCATTGCCATTCTATATTTGACTGTTTTTTTTTTCGTATCTTTTGTCCTAGAGTGGAGATCTAGGATGTAACCATTTCGAAAGGGTTACAGCTTCATTGCCATCTTCTACGATTTCAGATTGCTATTTTAGATGCTTTAGGAGAAATAATCTGCCAAAAGCTTCCTCTGCTTTTGTGTTATAGAATAATCGAGGATAAAATCTTTATTGAAACCGAATCGGAATCGAATAGATCAATCTCTTCGATTTTTTCTCTTGTGAAAATTCGAACAAAATGTTATACATTGTTGAAACAAGATGATTGAGAATCATGGAATGTTCATCGAAATACGCTAATAGTATCTCTACAACAAAGTAAATATGTTTATGTTCTAAAGAGAAACATCATCATCATTTCACCGTCTCTAGATTCTTTCTTCTCTTCTCACTCAATCTCTTTGGCTAACAGTCGTTTTTCTATCGTAAGACATCCGATATTATTACGAAATTCTTCATCTCTCTCTCTCTCTCTCTCTCTCTCTCTCTCTCTCTCTCTCTCTCTCTCTCTCTCTCTCTCTCTCTCTCTTGTTTTATTCTTATATTGCAAATTTTTTTTTTTCGATTGTCAAAAACAAAACAAAACTAAATGAAGAAATAGACCTACAGAAAAATGAATGGAATGAGATAAATTTAACCAGAAAACACTAGAGACAAAGTTGAAATGCAACCGATCAACGAAACGATTTCTCAGCTTCACTGAACATTTAAGAAGAGCGGAGAGGAAACACTGGGAAGAAAAATCGCTAGCTCAGAACGAAATGAACTTGAACGAACAAAATTGGTCCGGACAAACAGATTAGATACGAATGGAGAGGAAAAAAAATCCAGAGAAAAATATCTTAGGGAAATAAAAACGAAACAAAAAAAAAGGAGAAAGCAAAAAAAAAAAAAAAAAAGAAAAAAAATTCGATTGAATTAAGAAACCGAAAGAATTACAATCTAAATGTTAAAATGTCTTCTCGGATGAGTTTGTGATGTACGTACCGCTGGTGAAACAAAACGAATTTCTCCATCCATCGATTCTTAAACAGCTTGGTTAGCTAGCTCTAGCTATTCATTTGATTTTCGTATTCAATTATCAAACGGCCAAAAAGAGTCAGTTCGCAATTTTCATGATCCAAAACAATGATTTTGATGTTGTTCGAGGTGAAGATGATGACAATTTCTCTCGTTTCCTCTTCTTTTTTTTTCTATTTCTATCTCTCTCTCTCTTTCTCTCTCTATCGTTTAAGAATTCTAGTTCATTGCAAATGTTCAGATTCTCATGAATTTCATTTCGATTCGCAATCATCATCATCATCATCATCGCCGTCGTTGTCGTCGTCGATTCTCGTTCCTTTCGATCACAATTCGATACCTTTTTTCTCTATATTCTCTTGTTTTTTTTGTTTGCTTCAATTTTTCTCTCAAATTATTTCAAATTCGATTTAATCTGATAGTTTATTACCTCCGTTTCTTGTTTAATCGCTATTGCCTGTTTCTGTATGAATTGATGGCGATGATTTGTTTTGGTTTTAAAAGTGATCGATTCTTAATTCTTTGGTGGAAGAATTTTTGTCGCAAGAATTTCGTTAACAATCGCCGAGAGAATCTTGCTACGGTAGACAGCATCATCATCATCATCATCATCGAAAAATTCTAATCATTCACTAATATTGATGACTGGTACTGATATTTCTAATATCTCTCTTTCATACTTAGAGAAGAAAACTATTGATCAAATTTGTTTGATTCATTTCAAATTGTTGTTATCATTTGTTTCATAGTTGTTTATTTTCAACGTTCCCAAATCCACATGATACCATAACTTCATCATTTTTTCTCTCTCTTTAGCTCTATTTTCTATCTCGAACCGATGTGCTCTACTGTTTGCTGTATCGTTCAATCTTTAAGCTTTTGCTTTGTCAAAACATTGCTTGAAGATTTCTTCAAAATTTTCACCTCTTCCATCAAACAATGCTTTCATCGTTGATATTTCACCGATTCTATCTACCAGACTCTGACTGACAAAAAAAACGAATTTTTTTTTTTGACCCTTTTTGTCTATATTTGTTTGCTTTTCGAGACGCTTTCGATCTCTTAGACTTTGAAGTCCATGATTTGAATTTCTTTCGGTTCTCAATCTCTACTTTGTTCTAGTTGTGAGCAGATTTTTGTGATTCTCTCTCTCTCTCTCTCTCTCTCTCTCTCTCTCTCTCTCTCTCTCTCTCTCTCCAGGGTTCTTTCAAAAATTATTTGGTCCTTCTGAACCCATTCCAACATTTTTCACCTCTCTTGTTCGATTCTTGTCATTTGCACACCGCACACGTTAGACAATGGCAAAAAAAAAAAAAATTTTATTGTTTGATGATTTTGTTTTTATCTCGATATCTTTGAAAGATTGTTATCAGTGTGTGTATGTGTGTAGTTGTCATCCCAAAATCGATTATATGTCCATCATCGATGATTTTTCAGCTCGACCAAGTTAGCTAGAGCAAATCAGAGTTCCAACAACATGTGTTTAACACTTAGAGAGGCAGGTAGATTATGATGATGGTGTGGATGATTAATCCTCTGGGTACCAGAAAAAAAATCCAGTCAAGTGTTCGAAAGTCAAACAGAGACGAAAAAAAAAAAGATCTAGACCATCGATTTTTGGAAAGAAGAAGAGTGAAAAGATAACATTGACTATTTGGAATTCGTTCGGTGATTGTGGAATTCTTATTCTATTTTCAGCTTCAGCTTCGGCTTTTTTTTCCTCCTCTTCCAGACTCATCGTCGTTGTTCACAAAGACAAAGACTAATGATCTAGATGAACTTGGAAAAATAGTTCATTCCAAAAAGACAGAGAGAGAGAGAGTGAGAGAGTGATTGTGAATTTCAAATCGATTGATCATTGTGAATAGGATTATTCCACTCATACCATCACCAACAACATCATCATGGCAAAGTTTCTGCACTATTCGATGAGTTCAAAAGAGAAAGACAGAGAGAGAGAGAGAGAGAGAGAGAGAGAGAGAGAGAGAGAGAGAGAGAGAGAGAGAAAACGTTAGATTAATGATGTCGCCGACATAGGCCATGATGATGATGATGATTTTTGGTTAAATCTCGATCGATTTAACCAACCGAACATCAGATCGATGATGCATCTCTTCTACATTTTTTTTCCTATCTAACCATTTATATCGCAAGTTTTCGCACTTTATCTCTATGCATCCTATGAGAATAGGTAAGCATAGAAAAAAACAACAACAAAATAAAAAAAAAAAAAAGAAAAAGAAATCAAAGTCTAAATCTAAATCTAAGAAGTGTTAATGTGATTATCTATGGATTTATACGCTCACAAGAAGCGAAAAGAGGAAACTTGCCGAGGTTTAGATCTAATGATTTCGATGCAATAAATTGCTACCGTTGGATTGATATGAATTTGCTTTTTTTGCATTCGACCATTTAGTTTTTTTTTTTTTTTGATCGCTTCAGAACCACCAAGTTTAGATTGGTCTCGAAATCGTTCAAATTTATCTCATTTCTCGATCTAGCTTTTTTTTTTGTTTCGCACGACGATGAGATCTTTCGAATGATGATGGTCTATCGAATTCTCTTCTTTCTTTCAATCATTAGATAATAGAAGAGATGATGATGATGAAGGAGGAAGAGGAGGAGGAGGACGATTGTGGTGACTTAATTAGCAAATCTCTTTTGCTTTTTTATTGGTTTTTTGTATCAAACGTTTATGGTCAGTGTTATTACTATTATCACATTATGAATTTGGATCAAAAGAAGAAAAGAGGTGAGAGAGAGAGAGAGAGAGAGAGAGAGAGAGAGAGAGAGAGAGAGAGAGAGAGAGAGAGAGAGAGAGAGAGAGAGAGAAGCGGAACAGAAAGAAAGAAAGAAAGATTGGAAAGCGAGACCATTAATAATGCTGACAATGTCGATTTGATCGATTCGGTAGATTTGTGAAGAATGGAAACAAAAAAAAATTTTCGTTTTGCAATCAAAAAAAAAAGCTAAATCAAATTAGAGATTTATTCATTGATTTGTTCGTTTGGTGGTTGTTTGCGGATAACAACAACGAAAAAAAAACAAGCGAATATCGATCGATTTCGAGATGCCAGAGAATAACAATCGTGATCTCGTCAAAAGAGAGAGAGAGAGAGAGAGAGAGAGAGAGAGAGAGAGAGCGAGAGAGAGAGAAGATTATATCATTAGAGACAATCCGTGAGTGCATCAATTCAAAACGTAATCAATGGAATATTGAATCGAATTCGAAAGATACTCTAAATCTCGTTTTCGAGCTAACAGATAACAACCGAATGGAGATGAATATGAATATTGGTGACTTCAGAGATTCTCTTTTCTCTCTTCTCTCAAAATGGAACAATGGAATTAAGAAAGTAATCAAATCCAATTGTATTTTTCTCTTTTGCTCTTCAAGAAATTTGAAGAACAAGCTCGTAGCTCGAAAAACATTAATGGTTTTTATCATTAAAAAATGATCAGTGTTGATTTCACCTACGTTCTCTGCAAACGATATCTATAGTCTTTGATCTATTTGAGTAGATAGCATCGAATGAGATTTTTAGAATAGAAAAATAGAATGAGGGATAAAAAAAATCGATGTTTTTTTGTGGATTTCGAAAACGAAAATATTTTGTTTTCGCTTCACATCGAAACATCGATCTCGATCCAACTGTGATTTATGCATATCTCTTGCCTATTAGTGTGGAGCAGCTATGAGTTATCATTTTTGGGGGCGTTCCAGCAATAATATCGCATTGAAACAAGAGTCTTGTTCACCCTAAAACGGTTAACTTAAAAAGAGTTCCATTGTAACGATATATTTGAGATCGAAATCAAATTTAAATCCCAAAACGAAGACAAAATTCTAGAGACAGTAAAATTTTGTAGATTTTTGGCATTCGAAAAAAAAATAAATCTTCATAGCGGATGATTTTGGATTGGTTTGTTGATTATTTGACAGTTTTTATCTCCAGTCATTCAAAATCGAACAAAGGAAATCTTTGAATTCAAACGAAACGGTCAAACACACGAGAGTTTTTGTGTTTTTTTCTCTCTCGAAGGGTGTGTAAGGTGTAAGGTACGATGATGCTGTTCACGATGATTCTTGTCGTAATTCGATTCCTTCATAATCGTCAATGTTTCATCATCATGATAATCATCATCACGGCAATCGATCCAATCACATTGAGAAGTGTGTGCATTCAAACAAACGTTCGCTAGACGAATTCCGACTGTTGTGTTTCGAGCACGTGTTCTTACTCACACATATCCAAATCGAATCGAAAAATTCTTTCCTAATGTCAAAGAGAGAGAGAGAGAGAGAGAGAGAGAGAGAGAGAGAAGAGCTTGATCTGAATGATCCAAAACGATTCAAACTGATCGATTGAATACGAATACGAACGTAGTTTGGAGGAAACAAAAAATCGAACCATCATTATCGAATTTAAAATTCTTTTCTAATTAGATCGGAAATGGTTATTTTTTAAGCGTTTAAATCATCGAACCTAAACATGAACGCGCACACTGACACACTTACAAACAATACCTTTTGCTGTGCCATAAAATTTGATTCGATTGGTACTGGTTTTAGGGCTTATTGGCATAGTCCTTCATGCATCATTCGCTTCCTGGATAGAGATCTAAGTTGGTTAGAAAAAAAAACATCCGCCTCAATCAATGCCAATCTTATGTCAGCTTTGATTCGTGAACCTAGCGAATCTGATTCTTTTGGGTATTACCGAAATCTTCATTCGTATGTCTGTGTGTGTTTCTAAATGTTCGATAGGAAAATAAGGCGATTTTTATTCTTAAATCTAAACTTTGTCTCTCGATTCCACTAGAATTAGTAATATTATTATTATTATTATTATTATTACTATTATTGTCTTTATTATTCACTGTGGAGAAAGAATGGATGAGTTAGAAATGGAATCCGATTGTTCCCATGCGGATATCTTCAAACCGAAAAGATTTCCTCTCTCTCTCTCTCTCTCTCTCTCTCTCTCTCTCTCTCTCTCTCTCTCTCTCTCTCTCTCTCTCTCTCTCTCTCTCTATCTTTGTGTTCCATTTTCTCTCTGTGGTGATGTGAGTATGATTTTTATTTCTAGCCACCAAAAAGTGTCTTGTCTAATCTCTATTCGTCGCACACCAGAAAAACCCTAAGGAGAATGTTATCAGATCGATATTATTGAATAATGATGATGAGTGAATGAATGTATGAATGAATCAATAGAATAGCACTAGATCAATAAGTAATGCAAGAATCAAAAATTGAATCGAACGCCGAGAATGATTTCTCATCGCCAACAACGCATTCTATTCGATTGGATATTTTCTTCTCCGATGGACTCGATGGTCACTCGAAATCGATATCGATTTAGCTAGACAATTCGATGTCATAATCATAATCGAATAGCGAATACTGAGAAATACTCTGAGAGATTTTTGATCCAGAATCACTAAGAATTGCGATGGATTGCCAAGCGGAAAAGCGGAAAGAGAGAAAAATTTCAAATTTTCCTAACAGAATTTTTCTCTTGGCTTCTCAAAATTTTGCTACAATAGACGGTCCAAAAAATGTTCCATTTTTTCAGTTCCAGAACGCCATCTGTTAAACAAAATGTTTATTCTTTTGATTGATTTTGGATTGAAGATTTTGATGAGATTGATGAGACCATCGATTCGGTTTTCTGCGGTTTTTTTTCGAGATTTTTCTGGTTTTTGGATATATCTAAAGTCTCTGTTTGCTAATGATCCGATTTACTGTGGCAGTTAAATTACGAATTTGGATAAAAGTTTTCTCTTGTAGAGAAAATTCTGCATTGGTTTTGCAATCGAAAGTTTCGAGTCGAGACCATTTCGAGACAAGAGAGCAGAAACAAAAAATTGCCCCTAAATTTAAGATAAATTTTATGAAAGATTTTTTTTATGATTCGATAATGTCTTCTCTTTCCAATCGCATATTCTTTTCTGTGGTTGCTTTTTTTTTTGATTTCAAAGAAGATCACCGAAAGAGTTACGATCGTAGCTATTCGGAGATTTATATTTTGTAACTAATTCTTTAATGGATGTTCTATATTCTTGCTTTTTTTTTGTTAGTTTCGTGTTCAATCACCACCACCAAACCACCACTATTGTCGAGCAGAGTAGATTTTTAACCTCTCCGAAGAGATTTATTTCCAAAGATTATCCTTCGGTCTAGAATCTAGACTCTCGATTCTTCACTCTTATCAAAGATTATCCGCAAGCACAGAAGTTGCAGTTTTTGATGTATGAATTTTGTATAGTTTCTTCTCTCTTATTTCTACAGATGGAAATTTATGATTATTACCAATTGATTACTTTGAATTTTTTGTTTTTCTCTCTTTCCTCTTCTTCCTCTGTCTCTTTTCTAAACGAAACTGAAATCTAAACTCTCGGACCATTAAAAAATTTAAACCATAATTTTCATCCTCCTCTCTCTCTCTCTCTCTCTCTCTCTCTTCTTTTTCGTTTTTCTTTTTGTTATTATATTGCATTCATACAAAGGATTATTATGTAATGATATAATTTATATCAATCGGCTGCACTTAGAGAAAAAAAAATTCATCTTTTTCCCCCTACAAATCCATCCATTCATCCAGGAATTTTTTTTCTCGCAGTTGTTGTTCTGGTAAATAAAAATTTGTCATGGAAATTTCGTATGAAAACATCTTTCTGTCTTGAATTTTTTCTTGTTTTTTTTTCGTTGTTTCTAGATTTATTAATTTTTAAATATTTTTTTTCTTCAAACCCAACTTAGCTAGCGATCTATCTAGCTTGAGATTTCATGGATCAGAGAGAGAGAGAGAAAGAGGGTATACTTGAGAGTTCAAACAGCTTTGTAAAGCCAAACCTAAATGAATCGAACGAAGAGATAAATGTCAAACCAGATAAGAATTCATTTCCTTAAATTATAGAATTTCAATTCATCACACTTCTGTGATTCTTTTCTTTTTTTTTTGTTGTTTTTGTTTCGCCACTGTTATTGCTGTTGCTTTTGATCCTTTGATCACATAAATTAAGATTATCAAAACAAAATCCAAAGAGAGAGCGAGAGAGAGAGAGAGAGAGAGAGAGGGTAGGAAGCATTTTTCTTTCCTAAACCTTTTCTAAAAAGATTCCTTGTGACTGTATCCAATCGATTCCATTCGATTCGAACAGATAGATCACAACCTTGGTGGTCGTCCAGGAAACTATCGCAATGTTTTCTTTTTAGTGACAAACACGTGACATTTATGTTTTGATTGAAGATTTCGATAGATTGCAGAAACTTTGCTTCTAGATCTGAATATTTTTCTCTCTCATCACAATGATAGCAAAAGGAATGAGAGAGAGAAAAGCCATGATAACCTCGATCTACATATCGATTATAATCGATCGAGGTAAAAATCGAAAACCAACATATTGATTGCAAAGAAAAGGGGGCTAAGAAAACAATCTTTATTTTGATCCATCGCTTAACCTTGCCTATCCTAAGCGATCCTTGCTTATTTCTTAGGTACCCATTCGAATCTCGATGTGATGATTTGAAGTGACTATTCCAAATTGCTCACTTTCATTCAAACACTGTTTCGATTCAATCTTCTTCGTTCGAGGGCCTATTATGTGTGTTTGAGTGTTTGTGTGTGTGTGTGTGTGTGTGTGTGTTATTATCTCTTTTGGTTTTTTGATTCAGCTTTACTTTGTCGGATTTTTCTGATTCAAAAAAAAGCCAACATTTTCTTCTCTTCCTTGCTCTTTTGATCAGTTTGGATCAATGATTACGATTACCGAGATATAATAGAATTGGTTTTTTGTGGTTCTTCAATTAGATCGAAGCCCACCAACTTCGATGATTTCTGTTCCGAAAACAACGTACCGACGACAGTGACCGAAATATGAGAAATTTTGTTTGTTTATTTTCTTGTTACATTTATGTTCTTATTTCTCTCTCTCTCTCTCTCTCTCTCTCTCTCTCTCTCTCTCTCTCTCTCTCTCTCTCTCTCTCTTGTCCTCGCTATCGATTGAATCTTTTTAGTCACAGATTTACCCACACAAACACACACTCAGTAATCAGTGTTTATTTGTCAATTGTTATAATTGTTCCATTAGGAGGATGAGAATAAGGAGGAAGGAGGAGGTTTCATTCCGATTATATTAACCATTGTTGCGTTAGCTATTCTTTTGTTCGGATGAAAATCTTGATACGGTTCAAATCTGACCACAAAAAAAACTAATCCGAGTATTTGAGATTTTGAAACGAAGAAGAACAATCAAAACAAAACAAAAAAAAAACAGAGGGTAAGAGGAAAAAAAAAAAAAAAAAAAAGAAACGAGAGTTCATTGAAATATCCAAACACAAATCTTTGCTTTGATTTTGGATTTTTTTTTCTCTTTTGAGATCCAAATTGTAACAATTTTTTCATCTTTTCATCAAAGCTTCACTTTCTGATCTCTTTATTTAGATCTCGAATCATCTATTGAAGCAAAGATTAGGGAAAAAATGAAACAAAAAAAAATATGCAGCGAACTAAATCGTTTTCTCTTATTCCTCGACTATGTGCAAGAATGTTTCATTCCATCACCAAATCTTCAAGGTGCTTGAAAACTGCACAATGAAAACAATCAATGTGTGTGTAAGAGAGAGAGAGAGAGAGAGAGAGAGAGAGAGAGAGATCAAAGACCAAAACATGGTTCGATTGTGAAATCTATCTCTCTTTCTCTCTTTGAAATTCAATCTCAAATCTCAAAAAGAAGATCTTGGATAAATCTCGTATTCGAATATGGAAAATGTGAATAGAATTAATTTACTATAAAGCACAACAGCAATGTGATGTGAACTATTTCTTTTTTCTTAAAAAAATGAAAAAGTTCTATGATGCAGGAGAAGAGAGAGAGAGAGAGAGAGGATTAGGATGACCAATGTTTTGGATGGGATTGGATTCATTGATTGTTTCTATTGTGGTTTTTATTGTTGTTCAACAACGAAGCACTTCAAATAGATTAGATTTATAATAAGAGAACAAAAATTTCAAAAATCACAAAAGAATCAAATGAGAAGGATTTGAATTGAATCCTCAATCGAAACCATCATCATTAACTAAGCGAACAAATAAACAAACAGAAAGAGAGAAAGAGAGATAGAGGGGGAGAGAGAGGAACGAAGAGAATGCCTCAAAATCCTAGGGCTCAATTTGAATCTTTCTTCGCATTCAAACTCTTATCCATCTATTCTATAACAATAAATCATTGATAATAGAGATGGTGATGGCGTTGAATAATATGATGGCGATCTCAATCGATCCAAAATGAATGCAAAGGATCAAAGAATAAAATTGAATGTGTGCGAGAGGCAAAAAATTGATCCATAGTGGTGTCACTTTTGGTGTCAATCGCTGAGCGATACTATCGGGTTAAGAGGGGGCTAGGATTTGGAGAAAAAAATCTGGATAGACTATCTCAACTTGAAGGCGAGAATCTGATAAAACAAAGACATCATTCATTTGAAACAATATCAACTATATTTTTTTTCTGTTAGAGTGAGAAAAATTGTGAATCAAATCATTTCGAATCTAGACCCTTCGATAATGAAATCAATCGACAAAAATAAAGCTATCTAAATTTTTTAAATAATATTTCTGTTGTTTGTTTGTTTTGAAATTTTGAATGCGATTATTTTGCTAATTTTCTAGATAAAACACCTTGAACACGTCGAAACAAGTTTCAAGTGTGCGCAATTCCAAAGTAAAAGTATTCAGCTTTTGTTAGGAGGTTTGTTTGTTCGATAAGCCAATTTGTTCCAGGTACTCTCTTAGAGATGAATCCATTTGAGATGAAAATGCGCGTTTTCGATTTCAATCAGCGATCTAAAACAAACAAAAGGCTTTGAAAGGTTTTTTTTCGGAAACAAATTTCTGGTAACCTATTTGAATAATAATCGATTGATAATTTTTTTTTTGAATCAAATGCCCTAAAGGCAATTGTTGAATCAATCCTCACACTTCGTAACTATTTGCATTTAATCCTCGATGGTTATTTGTTGTGTTTTGATTGATTGGTGAAAAGTTAAAGAAGAAGGGGAAAAATTTCTTACTAATCAAATCCTCTGCAACAAACCAATCGGGTGGTTTTTTTTCGGTACCTAGAATCTTTCCGAGATCACCTTTCAAATTCAGATTTCAATTTTGAATCGATTCAAAAAATTATTGACTGAAAAAAAAAATTTATAAAATTCGATGATAATTATTATGAAAACAACAATGACAATATCTTTATGGCCAAATTTTTTTCTGGTTGAATTTCTATTTTTCTAATCTCAAACACAATCAAATAGAATTGAAATACTGAATCCTTTTTGTGACTTTCTTTCACCTTCTTTTTCCTTCAATCTGGTATTATTGGGCGATATGAGAAGCAAGAAGAGATTAAAGCTTGTAGAGACAATCAACCAAATGGTCGAAAAGACGAATAAAAGACTAGGAAGATCTTCAAATAAGTTCAGCAATAGAGCTAGAAAACATAGAATTCAGAAGTGAATGTTTTAATGAAAGAGAGAGAGAGAGAGAGAGAGAGAGAGAGAGAGAGAGAGAGAGAGAGAGAACTTGATCCATTTGTTTCAGTAAAGGTTTTAAGAACTTCACCAGCGAATAGAAAATCCTATAGAATCGATGACAATGACAGTTTTTTTTCTTCTCTTTCCTCCCTGTATCCCTCTCTCTCTCTCTCTCTTCGTCTTGCGATGACATCATTGCTGTCAATTCCATTGATTCCATCGTAGCGTAAAAAAGTTCTCGAATTTCAAATCTAACTTTTCTCTTGAAAAGTTTCACCAAGTATGAGCGTGTGTGTGTGTGTGTGTGTGTGTGTGTGTGTGTGTTGAGAATATATTCGATATGTTTTTGTGAATTGTTTGTCTCTCTCTCTCTCTCTCTCTCTCTGTAATAGAATTGTGTGGTCTGTTGTGGTTGTTACTGGATAGAAAGATCTTGTCAAAAATTTAACTCTTTATTTCTTATAGCCACACGAAGATAGATTGAAACTATAAGTTTTGCTGTGAATTTATATGCAAATAATATAGCGAATTCAAACTCATCAGATTCGTTCTTAGTTTGATTGACAGCTCTACACACACAAACTTACTAGATAGATTCTTGGGATTAGATCGAAATTAGGAAGAAGAACAAAATCCTATTGAGGACTAAACTGATCGCGAAATTCATTCAAGAGAAAAAAAAATAAGAATCGTTCGCAAATTTTCCAAGATTCTTCTCCACAAATCAATCGATTCAATTAATTTTTTTTCTTTTTTTTTTAAACCGATTAAATTTGACCCTCTGGCAAACAAAGGCTTTTGAGCAATGCAACATTAAATTATCGAACACTTTCAGAACGATATCAAATCGATCAATTGAATTCAATCCATTCAGTCGAAAATCGGATCTCTAAGAGAGAGAGCGAAAGAGAGAGAGAGAGAGAGAGAGAGAGATTTCAAAGGTCCTAGCTGAGATAATCAAATCGATATTTTTGCCTTTGATCATTCTTCTCACTCAATGATTATTTTGCAATCTACAAATTTATTCGAAATTTTTTTCTCCAAACCAATTATTTTATGCCTTTATGTAGCAGTACGAATCCAAGAGAGGAGCTCTAGGAGAAAAAGAAAAATATAAAACTAAATTTAATCTGAACGAATGCAGTAGCAATTGAATTGATCGAATTCGCCATATTCTCGATGATCGTCCATTGAATGGATCGAATGGTGCTATTTGCTTTCGCTAATTGTTTTGCAAAGTGAATCGAATGAGTCATTTCGAAATAATAAGCTGGTGTAGGTTGAAGCTAGCAACAACTTTTGGCAATAACTAGCAGCAACAAAACCCTTTTTTCCTATGTTAGGTGTGAAATTAATTTCCTCTATGAAAAAAAATCCATTCGAATTTTCTGATAATCTGGTTAGCTTCAAAACGATGTAGATGAAGATGAATATGGTCCGTTAGGAGAAAATTAGCACAAGATGAACGAGAAAATGATTCAAACAATAATTTCAAACTGGGAAAAAAATTTCAAATGTCTCTGCATTCGATTGTTGTGTTTCGATAATAGAATTTCCTCCATTTTTTCTTTTTCAATTTTCTCCGACAACGAATGACAACATTGACATCTACTAAGAAGATGAGACAGAGAGAGAGAGAGAGAGAGAGAGAGAAATGAATGAAAAGAATAATTTTGATTGTTGGAACATATGTTCCAGAATCGAACCGGTATTTTAATCACCACCATCATTATTATCATCAATAGCATCAGCATCGATCAACACCGAAGATGATACAAACAACCGAATAATTGTAGCTATAGAAGATGAAAAAGATGAGATGGAGAGGAAAAAAAAAATCATTCCTTGATTATATCAGCGATTCATTTCCGTCACAACAGAATCGGAAATTAAAAAACCTAAAAGTTTCAATTCGCAACCGAAAATAAAAAAAAATTAAATAAATAAATAAAAATGCATAAACATAAAGAAAAGGAGGCGAAGTCAGAAAGAAAGAAAACTTCATTCGATTCGATGCTGATGAATTCCAAATGATCTAAGTTATCTGAAGGTGTTCGAGCGAACTAGAGCCTAGATTCTAGGGTTCCGTTCTGGTTTCTCATCAACAATCTCCATCGATCAATCACCGTTTTCTATTTGCTCTCATATTCTAAGCTTTTCCTTCTGAAATAGATTGATGATGAATTTGAAAAAATTAAATTTGAGAAAAATTAGAAAAAAAAAAAAAAATAATCTTCATCTCTAGCTCTACTGATCGATCGTAGACAATCGATCAAAATTTCTTACACAGATTCGTTTTTTTTTTCAACGCGAAGGCGTTTACAATTAGATATAGCCTCTGTTGGCTCTTGTTTATGATCACGCCCTATTTTCTCTCCGAATGAAAAGCGACTTAGATGTAGATCATCTGTGATGGCACAAGATTGGAAAACTTTTAAATTCAAAACCCGTGATTTTTTTTTTCGGAAACAGCAAAGCCAACTATTTTTTGATTTTGGAGAAGAAAAAAAAATCAATTTCAATCCCAAACAAGACGGTGGTCATTGGTTGGGAGAAAAAAAAACAAGAACAAACTTTTCATCACCAAGTAATCTTGACGATGTATTAGTTGTTGAAATCGAGGATGAAAATATGAAAGAAAAACGTTCACTTTTCGTAACGTTTTTAAATCCTATTTTAAATCCTAGATATTCTAGGATTCTAGAATTTTTCTACAGATTCCACCGAATCACATCGATTGAATGATTAATCGGAGAGAAGAAAAAAATCCCAAAGGATTCGATTCTCTCCGATTCTCCATCTCTATCTCATTGATCTTTCTTCCATATTGCAGCAAGAGAGTTTCGAAATGATACTCAATCAAGTTTGGGACATATTTTTGAGGGATTTCGGGAAGAAAAAAAGCAAAAAAAAAATCCACGATACGCTTTGCTGACCATGTCACCTCTTGTTTATAAGTCTTTTCGCAATTCATTGCTAGACAAAGGTCAGTTTTGAAGAGAAGAACCACACACGTTTTTTTTTTTTTTTTTTTTTTTTTGAAAATAAAATTCTTCTGGGACCAGAATTTTTTTTTCTAAAAACTCTTTTTATATCTCTCTCCTCTTCGAAATCGAATCCTCAACAATTTTCAATTGGTTCGATGTGCAAAAAGCAAATATTTTCTTTTCGATGACTATAGAATAACAGAAAACTCTAATATCGAAAATTCAGCAACGAATCAAGCGATTTGAATTACTGAAGCAAATCTTTTGAAATACTTTCAACGATGGATGGAAAAGAAGAACTGAGAGACCTAGAGATTAAAGTAAGTCTGATTTTAAATTCGATTCGTAAAGAGGGGTCGCATAGCGTCTTGTATTTTTGGTTCGGATGCAAAAAACAAGGAATTAAAATTTCAACCAAAATTTTTTTTTTGATTTGAGAATCATAATCTAAGAATGACGATTGGAAAAAATGTAATATGAATTGAATAGAGTATATTCAAACGAATTGCAGCTCTATTTGAAATCCGAAATTCGAGAACTCTTTCGTTCGAAATTGAGTCCATTGTATCGGATCCAACTATCAATCTGAACAACATTGGGGGGGGGTAAAAACATCCTCATATCTTTTCATCTTCATCAGACTGACACCCAATACTGTTAGATCTGAGTCTGATTCTTCTATCGATGATGAGGTGGCATTGATTAGTTCGGAGAAAAAGCTTCGAAATAAAAATTCCACATATTCTTCCAGATCCAGATTCTTTTTAACCAATGATAAAAATTTGAGCCCAATTTTTTTCGACTCTTTCAAAGGATGAAGGATTATAAAGTTTCAGTTATCTTCTACTTTTCTTCTTTCTCTCTCTCTCTCTCTCTCTCTCTCTCTCTCTCTCTCTCTCTCTCTCTCTCTCTCTCTCTCTCTCTCTCTCTCTCTCTCTTTCTTTCTTTCTGCTTCATTTGGATTGAGAAAAAGAATAAAAAATTCTCAACACTGATTGTTGGAATCCTCGAATCGAATAGAATAGTTTCAGTATTCTCGTATCTTGTTTGTCACCATTTAATCGTCTACATCATCATCATCATCTAGTTTTAGATTCTGCATATAAATAACTTTATTAAGAGCTTTAATCTTCTTTTAGGTTCGATTGCGATTCTGTGAAGACAAGGAAGATGGATACTATCTGATGTGAGAAAGAGAGATGATAGAGCGATCGAATCGATCTCATTTCGATCTATCTGATTTAGCTGGCAAAATGTTTGGAGTGTCGGAAAGAATATTCTATCCGATTTCTATTCTGATCAAGATCGATTAAGAATTCGATGTGTTGGCGGTGGCGAAGATGATAACGATGAAGATGATGATCGAAAAAAAGCTAAAAGATAGTGAATTTTAAATGACAACCTAGGCCAGAGAGAGAGAGAGAGAGAGAGAGAGAGAGAACGAAAGAGACCAAAGCGGAACTTATTTCAATAAATGTTTTGATTATTATTACTATGGTTCTAGTTTCGATTTTAGCAAGAAGAACAACCAAATCTAAAGAGAAGCTAAGATAGAATCTAGACATTCTCTTTCTTGATCTCTCGATTAATAATAATAATCATCGATAATAATTTATATCTCTAACACGCACAAACATACAATCACATCCAGACTCAGAAATAATAATTATAAGCTTCTCTGGTGTGTAGTTCTTGGCGAAAATGAATGATTGGAAATCGTTTCATTACTTCCAACGAGAGATTTCAGAAAAAAATATCGAAATCTCTGCCAAGAACAAGGAACGTACAAATTGGAATCAAAGAACAGAAAGAGAAGAGAAGAAAAAACATTTGGTAAACAAATTCTTTTCGAATTCGTTTTTGTCAATCGATGATTTTCTGGTTTCCATTCTTCGACACCAATTATTTGAGAAGGGATGTCTGAGAATAATCATTGCAATCCGAAAAAGAGAGAGAGAGAGAGAGAGAGAGAGAGAGAGAGAGAGAGAGAGAGAGAGAGAGAGAGAGAGAAATGTTAATTGGAAAACGAAAACAGACAACTAAAATTAAAACGAGATTGTTACCGGAATTCGAAGGATTCAAAATTCTTCTATTCGAGAATTTGATGTGAGTTTGTTGATTGATCTTCTATCATTGCATTCGATTCCTTCCTCCATCTCCAATCATCATCGATTTTCGGTCTATCTGAATCTGGTCTTAAACAAATAAATTAATTCACCAGACATTAGAACAAATAAAAATGAATTGAAACATCCAGACGATTCATTTCTCTCTCTCTCTCTCTCTCTCTCTCTCTCTCTCTCTCTCTCTCTCTCTCTCTCTCTCTCTCTCTCTCTCTCTCTCTCTCTCTCTCTCTCTCTCTCTCTCTCTCTCTCTCTCTCTCTCTCTCTCTCTCTCTCTCTCTCTCTCTCTCTCTCTCTCTCTCTCTCTCTCTCTCTCTCTCTCTCTCTCTCTCTCTCTCTCTCTCTCTCGCTATGGACACAGACACAAGCACTAATTATTCGTTGATTTTTCTCTTCGATTTTTTGTTTGTTTGTTGTTCTACAATTTGATATTATTTATTTCTAGCTCTATATTCTTAGCAGATATAGATTGAAAATCATTTTTTTTCACTCAGATTTCTGTGTTTCCATATGGTTAACATAGAATGGTTTGCTGTATGGAACCAATTTGAAACTTAAAATTTTTGCAAAGAGTCAGCGATAGAACTAAAATCATTGGATTATTTGTGTGTAATTCTAGTCCCGATTCAACCGATCATCGGAATCGATGTGATGTGATTTATTCATTCGAAGATCTTTCAATGAATTCTGTCTCAGATAGCGGTCGATTAATTCAAACAAATGAATAAATTTCTTCTCAAATTTAATGCATTAGTCCTTTATTTACAATTTTTTTAGAGATAATAACAATCAATTAAAACGTGATTGATGAAATTGGATACATTTTTTTGCTTTATTGATTCGAATGGATTGCGAAATATTTTCTTGTCTTCGAAAATTATAAATGAGTGTGGTCAGTTTGCGAAAGTAATGGAAAAAAATTTACAATTCATGGGGCGTTTCTCAATATTTAATGATAATAAATAAATAAATAAATATTTAGACCTAAATTTCAAATTTTCATTCCAGATTCATAAGATCCTTATTGATAAGATTTGAAAAGTTTTAGAATTTTTTGAACGCGATCCTTTCCCTTCTGTGTCATGATGTCCTAGATGATAAGCAAATAAAATTTAAATTTAAATTTTACCAATGAAATATTGAGAAATAAATAAAGGAGAGAGAAGTTTGAGAAACAACTTACTGCAAGATGAGCAAAATCGCGGAGTTTTTCCAATTGTTCTACCAATGGTTTGAATGAACGATCTGGAAGTATTGATTGCAATGATTCTTTATATTGATCATTGTCTTGAATGCAGCAGCCAAATAGCAGACAAATGCAAGCAGAAAGAAGACTATGTTCCATGTGCGTACCAGATTTACTGATCACTAGTTTTTTGAAAAAATTGAATAATCAGAGATCGGATAAATTAATGTCAAAACGATTCAGTTGAAAACATTTCTACAAATACTTTGCATTAAAAGATTATCTTGCATCGCTTCAGTCATTTGAACAGTCTCATGCGATTCCAAAAGATGATCAGTTTGTTGTTCCACAAGCGCAGCTTCTTCGATTTTTTTGAATAATAACTCGCATAGCTGCGAGGTGCTTTTTGAATTCTCCATAATTATAGAACGTATTTGTTCACAAAATTCTGCTAGATTAATGCAAAGGCACAGAATTATGACCATCAAATCGAATCTTTGGTCTGACATTATGAACGAAGGTAATTCGAATAGAGATTCCAACAATAGTTCTATAACACCATCTAATTTTCCGACAATTTTACAGCCTTCGGCTATCAATAATGATCAAATCACATTGAATCGATTTATTATTAATCGAATAATTCGGAATATCAAACATACCGCTTTCAGAGGTGACATTTGTTAACACTCGAAGAATTGAGAAAAATGCGGAGAGAAAGATTTTGGAATCATTCGTCAGCACTATTTGATGTTTACATTGTTTCAATAAGCAGATGCATGTTGATATGAATTTGCTTTCATCATAATTGGTTATATACAATTGATTTTCAACATTATTAAACGAAACCTAAATTTTTGCGCAATAAGATTATTTTGAATCATTGAAAAAATATGCCAAGATTCACTCACATTCTCAAGAACGTGCATACATCGATCTATTTTGATCATTTGGCCTTCTTCTGAATAGTCTTCGGCACATCTAATAACAGTGTCGACAATGAAATCGATACCTTTCATTTTTCTTAGCTCGGTTTTGAACCAGTCACCAGCTCGTTTCGAAGTTAAACCGAGCAAAGTTTCCATTGCTAATTTACCAGCCTAGGTTGTTTTTGAGATCATAAAAGAATTTTTAATTTCAAAAAATTGATACCAGTATTAGACTAACCGTAATCTCGTCTAATTTTAAATATTGGGCGTGACCTTTATTCTTCATCTCCTCCACCAATGATCGAACTTTTGAACGATGTTTCTCTTCAACTTGATGACATTCATCCGATCGAGTTTCTAACAATTCTAACATCAATGAAAGTGCATTGGGATCGATGTCCATCGTCAAACGATCTTGATTGTAGACGAACATTAAACATGCTGTACAGAGAGCTAAATTGGAATCACGCGGAGCATCCATTAGAGCTTCAATTATACGAGGCATATCATCGTGAGCTCTTAAATGCATCCGAAATTCCGGTCGCATTGTTTGCTGAGTTAGACCAAGAATACTAAAAGCCGAAAATGTAAAAAGGTAATCATTGAATAAGTCATGGAAAATCAAATGAATACCTTAAACATCTCATCGAATTGATGTTAGTTGAAACAATTCCACTCAAATAGTATTTGATGTCTTCATCGAATTGTTCCGTTTCACCTTGCTCGTGACATTGATGAGCTTTTTTAATTTTTTTCAATTTGATATAGGATTCATCGTCATCGTTATCAATCTGTTTCTTTTCCACGGAGCTTGTTGCAGAGACGGAGCATTGACCATTTTCATTTGTTTCTAAATCAAAGTCATCTTTCACGATAGAAGTGAAAAAACTTTTGGTATTGAATTCAACTTTGTTTCGATCTCGATTCGAGAAAATTTTCTTCTTAGGTTTTGTGACTCTATTTACACTATTATTATCGAGTCCCTTAGAATTTACTTCGGTTTTGATCTCATCGATATTTTTATTCGAAAGACTTTCTTCTGTTTTTTTTTCATCTTTGATCAGATCATTTAATTTGTTTGGGACAATCTCATCCAGATTCTTTGTCGAGTCACTCGATCGATCATCTACTATTAGATCTGCTTCTGTTACGATTAAGGATTTTTTTTCGGTCTCTTGTGAATCGTTCTCAGATTTAAAATTTTCGATTTCTTGATCCATCCTTTGTTCATTACGATCTACTGAATCTTCAATCAGATTTTTATGCATCTCAACATTTTCGATAACTGTGACTTGTTCCATTGACGAGTCAGTCGCATCGATTGATCGATCATCAGCAATTTGATCATCAATATTGATATCAACATTCTCTAAATGATCTTCAACATTTTCTGTAACCAACTCAATCGTTGTAGTCAATTTGTTTTCTTTCTCATTGTTTGTTGGAGATGATTTTTTGTCAAAAACATAATGAATGGCTGATTTAACGTTGGAGTTATTTAAATCTTTTGGAATCGTCGAATCCGGCTCGATGCCTTTTAAACGTCTTGATGAACGAACGCCACGATTCTGAGGTAGAATCTGAATCGATGTCGAAGGTGGTTTCACGGTAGCATTCCTTACATTGGAATTATTGTTTCGTATTATAAATTCTGTTACTTTGTGAGGAGAAATTATTTTTTTGATTGTTTTATCGCCACAGATTTTGATTTCACATGATTTGTTCTCCACAATATTGATCGATTTACTGATCAATGTCGATGATTGACCATTGTTGTTAGCTGTTGAAGTGATAATGGTGCCTTTACCAGAAACGGATTGTCTATTCCGATTATGGATCGATGTTTGATTCACCGATGAGTTGATTCTAGTTTTTATTCACAATATTGATCATTAATAAATTTATCGATTTCTTATAAATTTTTACCGTTTGTTGCAACTATCTTGCTTTGGAAAGCAATTTAACATCAATGGTTTTGGTGGCGATCGATTCTCTCGATGATGATTGGATGATTGAGAATTTCGATGATAATCATTTGCAGTCGATTTAGCATCAATGTTCGCACGAGATTTAAAAAATTTGTAAACTTTAGGCTTACTGTCGATTTGTACTGCAGCATTGTTGTTGCTGCCTGCACCATTGTTGTCACTGATGCTCGATAATTTCGAAAATGATTGCAATTCAAAATTATCTTTGTCGATATGTGAGGAAATCTTCAATGGAACATAGTTACCGTTCTCATTAGCATCTTTCCGTCGGACCGAGGTGAATGTTGCTTGACCGAATCTAGTCAGACTGACTGCGGCTGCTGTCGTCGCCGATCCTGATGATGATGTTTTTGATGCTCCAAAATAAGATTGTGATGATGTTGATGATCCGGTTGATTTTTTGGTTCGCATTTTCTTCTATTCTTGAATCGAATTGATCAGAGAAGAAAAAAAACTCGCAAGATTTTCTTAGAACGTTCAAAGAATTCTTCCGAAAAGTATTAAATCGAATCAAGTGATCATCATCATTTTTATAATCAGTTGTATTCATTTAAAAATCTTCAATTATTCATTTCTTGTTCTTTGTTTGAATCAAAATTCAAATTCTAGAGTCACGAACATCGAGAAAATAGATTTAGACCAACAAAAAATCCAAAACAAAAACAATCAAGATAGCGGAGAGTTGAAATTTACCGATTTTATTTTCTTTCTTTCTTTTCTTTTAGGTTTGTTTCGAGTGATCACAACAAGGCTCGCGTGAGCAGTCGCCATCACTGTGGCTGAATAGAATGAGCTACGATTCAACCGCTTGATGTCGCTTTGTTAAATTTAATTGTCCCTTGATTGTAGAGAACGATTCACGCCTCCTCTAGAGCAGAGTAGAGTTTTATGAACTTTAATTTTTTCTAACTGCTCATTCTGACAGCTCCAATAGAATTCTCCTATGATAAAATTTTTGATTTTTTTTCTCAAAAAAAAATTCAAATAATTCAAAATGAAGATTGGGAAAGAGAAGCTTCGGTATATCATTCAGTATCATTTCGATAAAGGCAATACTCCGAGTCAAACTGCTGGAGAAATTTGTGAAGTTTACGGTTCAGGTACGGTGTCGGCGATCACAGCTAAACGATGGTTTAAAAAATTTCGTTCCGGAGAGCAAGGAATCAAAGATGAGAAACGATCTGGTAGACCGATCACTTCCCTTCAGCAGCAGATATTCGAGAAGATTAAATTAGATAAACATATTTCCACCTATCAGATAGCTAAAGATTTAAATATTAATCAGAAAACAGTTTGGAACAATCTAAAAAGAGCTGGTTACAGAAAACAATCCGATGTTTGGTTTTGTCGGACATCTCAAAAACCATCCGATCAACCATCCGATAAACAAGCCGATCAACAATCTGATAAACAAGCTGATCAACAATCTGATAAACCATCCGATAGGTTATCTGATATACCAGCTGATAAACCATCTGATAAAATATCTGATGAGCCATCCGATCAACCATTTGATCGACCATCTGATAAACCGACCGATCAACCATTCGAGGTACTATTCGATCAATCATTTGATGAGACCGAAACGAAACCATTGCAATTGAAATTGGATTGAATCGTTGCACTCCCAGTATTGAATTTATCTCCCGTGAATGTGAAAAGGAATAATTTGGACCTTACATTTTGCTAATATTTTTTTTGATAAAGAAAAAATTTAATTATATAAAATTATAAATTTAGATATTTTTTGAAAGCGTTGGAAGTTGTTTTATTAAAATTTGCATTTATATTTTTTTTTTTTTTTGATGAATTAATCGCTGGTTTTGTCAGTAAGCTGAGCAATGGCTTTCAAATATTTGAATTTGATCTGAATTACTTCATTGAAACAAGCCAAAGAGGACAAATAACTTGCGATTATATTCTGTTTGAATTGATTTAGCGATTTTGAATGCTTGAGATGAGGGAAATAAATAAAATCCTCTTTGAATATCAAATTTTTACAGGCATTCGAGGTAGAATCTATAAGACCAGATAAGAGATTGAGAGTTTGTTTCAATAATTCCCCTATAACCGATGATGATTCTATTATTTTGCTAATATTCGGATCGAATTCTTTAAAATCATTTGGTTTTTTTTTGGGACGACGATTCAGTTTGGTTTGGATGATTTGATTGATTAAACCATACAATGAAATTGAAATCGAAACAATCTCAACAATTGCATCAAATTCGTTGAATAATTTATAAGCTTTTCTTAGACCGAAATCATTGATTAAAGCATTAAGATCATTCAAACTTTGAATCATACTCTCACAAATATTTTGTGGACCCTCTTGAACATATTTTTCTTCATTCTTCCCATCAATTTCTTGATTATATCGAAGCAATGACAGCAATGAGTGTAGGAGAAATCTAACCAAATTGAAATGGCAACAGAAGGAAAAACTTAATCTACTAGGCACTGGACCAGCCAGATAAAATTTGGTTTTTTCCTTTGATTTGGCTAGACATTGATCAGATAATTTCTTTAAATAATCAAGAGAATCTGCAAATGATTGCACTGTAAAATTTTCTACATCGTACATAGTGTCGCGATCCAGAGATCCATCTCGATTTTTAATCAGTTTCTGTGTTAGGTAATGACCGATGGAAAGAATTTTCAAAATCTCCAATCGAAGTTCTGTACAAATTATTTCATCATCGAATGTTTTTTTACGGACATTTTTCAAATCATTTTCAATTCGACGATTATTCGAATAAACAATAGAGAGATGACGATTATCAAAAATTCTTCCCCAAACTATTTCGTTGAATTTTTTGTTTTTGAACAATTTTATAATTTTTTCGATAAAATCAGTGAAAGTTTCGTAACTTTGATGAAATAAATTGAATTAAGATTAGTAAATGAGAAAAATTCTTGAGAACATTTTACTGACTTTTTACAATTATACATCAAATCGAGATATGATTTCTCCGCGTAAGTTGAAATATATTGCAATGAATTTTGTAATCGATGTTCTAACCTCACAACCTCTTCGATACGAGTATAGGCTCCATTTAGATAGGAATTTATGAGATATTCATAAATCTAACGAGAAGAATAAAAATGAAATGGTGAACGAAAAAAATATTCAATTCAAAAATTTCCACTCACATCTTTCTGATTCGAATTATAACATTTGATACACGCATCGATAAAATATTTAGCTTTTTGATAATTTCCGGACCGCATAAAATCATTTAAAAACAGATAACCTAACGTATCGTGTTGAATCAATTTAATATCCATCGATTCGTAAAGATTGAATGCAAGCGTCGTCGCGCCGCAAGCATTGTATAGTTTGATTAGAAAGATTTCGGCAAAGAAATCTAACTTATTTCGCAGACGATACTCTTCAAAAACGATCAGAAGCTCTTCGATGAATGAGCTAAATTCTTTTCTTTCATCTTGATAGATATCGGTGTCGGCTAGAATGCTTAGGATCATTATGAAAACTTTTGGATCAAATGACATCTTATTTGCGACATAATTATTCACCGAGTTCATAGCGAATTTCGGTGAGAAACTCATCAATTGCTCAAAACTCATTAGTTTCTCCGCATTTTTGATCCTTTGAACAAAATCACTATCGAACTCTTCTCGATTGTAATGTTGCAAACAAAACAAACATGAAGAGACGGAATCATTTTCTTTGTTCGTCATTGTCTCGTAAACATCATTCAAACGACAAAGTAATGTTACTATCTAGATTCAAGAAAATTTACCAGATAAAAATTCGAAATGAAACAATAAATTAACAAACCTCATCAGTAGAAAGATTGATCGATTCGATTATGAATTGTATGTCTCTAGCACACACGTAATACGTGCTGAAACTTTCAAAATATTCAGCAATAAGTTTTGTGATTTCGATCTTATTGAGATGATCTCTGAGTGAATCAAAAATCACATGATTATGCTTCTGTTCGATAAATTTTTTCAACCGGCTATAGACAACTATTCGAGCAATAAATGGTCCGCGTGGACAACGCTTTTTAATTAGTCTAGATGAAATATTATCATCTTCAAAAGAATTTTGTGACTCTTTTTGTATGCAATCATTACTCAGCTCAATCGATTCTTGTGAACCGTTTCCGTTTTGCATCGATTCTTCATTCTTCCATTTCCATATAAAAGTTCGTTTTTTTGAACAAATATCCTCAATGAAATCTATAAATTCTTTCAAGTATGATTTTGTTGTCGATATTGATTCTTTTTCGCATGTCTTCTCATCTAAATTTTTGGCAACCGCATACGCCTCTAGAAAATAATCATATTGATCGTTGTTGTCGGTGATTAGTTTTTTGAAGCCATTGAATGCTTCATCTGAATGATTTTGTTCATGCAAAGCCTTGAGCTTATCATGTAATTGATAATTAAATGTATCATCATATAGTTTGCGATTTTCGATCGTAGCGATCAATTCCAATATAGAATCATATTTTTTTAGCTTTTTTAATATTCCTAAATAAATTTCGAATTCCGCCATGGTAGATAATTTTTTCTCTTTGAAAAATTTCTCACACATTTTCTCGGCCAATAAAAGGACCGTAGAAGATTCTTTGTCGGAACTTGAAAAAATCGTTTGCAAAGATAAACTGATTATGGCCCAAAAGTAATAGTTATTTTTTGAAAATTGTCTATAGAGATTCAAAGCGATCGTTTTTTGTTTCATCAAATCTCCCATTCTTATGTAGGCAATAAACAGTTGAGTGAGGAATCTCTCATTTCCGGGCTCTTTTTTGATTGCGTTCTCGAACAACGAAACTGTAAGCTCATCTTTGGAACAAATCGAGTGATAGAGAAATAAAAATTATTTCGGGACGATGGGAAAAAAATTCAAAAAAATTACTTCGATCTATTTCTCTATAACACATTGACATGGTTTGTAAAATTGATTCATCAGTCGGTATCTGTCGATGTACATCATTCAACAAAGTTAGCGCTTCGAACTGTCTAGACATTCGAATCAAAATCAACGCTTTGATGACTCGATATTGTAAGGAGTTCTTGTTTTTCTTCATCAATTTTTCAATCTCTTGCATCGCTCTTCGATGGAGACCATTATCTAGACATTCTGAATTTGAATAATTAAAATATTTGATTCATTAGTGATTACGAGCAAAAATAGAAGAATATTTGACTATGAATTTACCAAAAACTGGTCTCAATTGTCGATCATTTCGATCGATAGAATTGCGAGACATTTTCAGTTGATTGATATACCGATGAAAACAGCAACTAAACTACCTCAATAGAAATTTTCAATAACTTCGATTTATTTTTCGATGATCAAAAACATTGATTAGAATCAAGCGACAACAACAAATGCGTCAATCAACGCCGATCGAATTCGGAATGGATCACCAAAATGTTCGATTGTAGTCTTTTTCTTCTCAAAAATTGAGTGTTAGAAGAGACTCACAAAACATCGCCGATTGTTAGATATTTGAAATGAGAAAAACGAAAATTGATTCTCTCTCTCTCTCTCTCTCTGTCCTAGCATCAATGTGTTTTTCATGTGTGCGATTGTCTAGGTGGGTCATTCACACATATGGGAATTTCTATCATAGTCGATTTGCTTTTTTTTCCTAATCTGTCAATCAATCTTAAAACGGAGAAAAGAAATTCTATTTAAAGATATGTTTCGTGAAGAATTGGATTCTGTGTCATTTTTTTTCAAGCCAATTTTTGCATATAGATTGAGTATATTTTTCCATATCATTCGATACGCTCTTATTCGAATGCGAAAATTCGAATTTTCATGGTTTCTCGAGACTAAGTAGAACTAAATTTTTCATTTAGATTTCCAAGGAAATATCGAATTTTTGTCTCATTTATTTCGAATTTTTTTTTCATCGGCAAACTTTAATTGGATGGCCATAAAAAATTAATTGAAATTCTGTTGTATCGATTTCAAATGATCATAAGCCCTCTTAGAGATGATCAATCCTGGAAAAATCGGCTGCATTTGTAGTTTGGCATTATTTTCATTCTCATTCGTTGGCGTTGTTGAAGCAGAAAAGTTATCAATAATTCGTAATGATAAAGTGCTTAAACCGAAAAATGTGTGCATCAAATCTATTATTTGTATAAATAGAATAATTGATTAGAAGGCATTCTCTAAACAATATTTCACGAGCATAATCAGACCTGGACCAGTGTAAGGAAACTTGGCGAAGCCTCCGATGTCCGAGGCATAAGTTGATTGGATGAATTCGGAATTTTTTTTATCGTTAATGAATATGAATGAGTTCAGAAGAGTCAATGTTGCTCCAACCCAAAATGAATAACATGTATCATCCTTTTTGCCTGTTCGACCACTGAATCCTTCTGTCTGTCTTCGGAGACACCATTCAGTGATCTTTGATTTTTGATCTTCTGTCAACGATTTCAATTGGTCAATTAGATGAAGCGATGCTATGGCACAGAATGTGGATCCACCTTGCGCCTCTGTACCAGGCTTTTGGCCGAAACCATTCTCATAACTCTGTAATTCGATAAAAATTAATCAATCGATTAAATTATTTCCAAGATTAATGAAAGAAAAAAACTAACCAAACAAGAAAGAATATTAGAGATCATACTGGATTTGTTGATCGAGGACCAATCATCAAGGATCGAGCATATGCATGCCGCACAATAAGTCATTCGAATATCATCTTCTTCCTCTATCAAAGCTTGTACAAACCTAAATGAAAGTAAATTCAATTTGATCACTTATAATCATTCAAATATTGAAATATTACCTTCCATCATCTTTCTGATGTTGACTGAGGCCTTTAAGGATTGCTCGTCTATTGATACGGCTAAGATCATCGCCAAGGATTATCAATGAAGCAAGAGCACAATATGTCATGGCCAGATTGCATTGATTATATTTGAAATTAGGCTCAGAAGCCGAGATTGGTCCGAAGCCATAGTGGCCGTCTTTGATAAATAGTTCAATTAATATTATTCAATAAAAAAAATATTAATTTTTGAATTATGTGGCTAAAAAAATACATACTTTGGTAGAACAGTTCATCGTTTTGTTCTTCTGGGTGTATTTGCTGCTTATAGATCCATTCGATTATTATACTTTTTTGTTCGCAATCCAATTCATCTAGAGCGTCTAGAAGATCGAGCCCAGATAAAACATAAAATAATATAGTTAATCTAGAGTGCGAAGAAAAATGATAATGTCATAGTGAAACTAATTGAATTCTAACAACAAATTTCAAAAATATTGAAAATTTTTTTTCGAACCGAAACGTTTCCGTCGATTGTTTAGCGTAGCTCAGATGTTTTATAAGATATTTAGCAAATTTCCCTTTAGACTTTTCGACAAAAGACATTTTATTGATGAATTTTAGAGATCAAACCCAAGTCTCAGAGATAGACAAACAAAATATTGAATATTTTTGATACCCTTTAGACCAGAGGTGTAAGAACTTGTGTAAATAGCCAACTCACTTATGCCTCCCTAAATCCTTTTCTCCTGATGCACACTAGGAGTCGAGGGACTCAAAAAAAAAAAAAACTCAAATGAGCAGAGTTTCAGCACGTCTGCTTTAGACCACATGATTTTAACCCTATTTCTATCTTGCCTAATTATTATGAGGATCAAAATGTCTTGAGTTTTAAAATTTCATCTGACATTTTAAATATTCTGACATTTCGCGTTTTTCATACATTAGACAAATTTTTGTACATAAATTCAATCAATTTATCTAGATTTCTTTTGAGGAAAAATTCGAAAAAAAAAATATCCAAAATCAATGATATAAATTTGGCATTAATTTATAGGACTTCATAATCAGTTTCTCTTTCAAAAAATAAAATAAGATTATTCGAAAACAAAAATTATTCAATCCTCATCGAAATCGATATTCCAGAATCTTGGTGGTGATTTATAAGCAGAACGATAGCCTCGATGTTTTCCACATCGATCTAGAAGATCTCTTAGTGTCTCATACGATAACGATCTAGCGGAGTAATAGTTTTGACAATTCTAAAGAATTTGTAAAAACAAAAAAATTCATTCATTCAAAACGATTCATTTGAATGTTCCAACAATACCTGGCAAAGAGAGTTGAATAATCTCCTTTCTTGTTCTGTGCGGACAATTTTAGGCGCCGATTGATCACTTTCGTTTTTCGGTTTCTTTCTCTGATAAATTACAAATTTGATTCCATCATTGTCCTCTTCATCGTCCACTATTTGATTGTAGCAATTTTTTGGTTTAGATTCGATGATTTTTTCATCGATCTCAATGTTATCATCCTCAGCTTTATCATTTTGAGTGGAATTAACTTCGTTGGACAGTTTCTTGTCGCCTGAATTCATCTTATTTCTCGCTCTTAACGATAAAAACAGCGCCAAACAGTGTCGATTTGTTACCAATTCTCTTCGCCGACTAGTCTTCGAATCGACTATGGTAGATTTCGGAGATTTTTCTGAGATGAAAATTTTGATGAAATTGAATCGATACTAGATCGATTGATTAAATGATGACCAACTCTATCATCGATTGTTTCTTCGATTTCGATCAAAGAATTCTCGAGAGAATCGATAAATTCTGTTGAGGAGTCTGTCGTTTGATTCACTACAATCTCATCGATCGATTCTGATCGCAAAGATTTTTCGTGAGCTATTAGATTTGATTTAATCTCTAATTGTTCCAATCTGGATCGCAACAATCTCAATGAATTCTTCAATCGAAGCATCTCATTGCTGATTGAAACCAAAGAACTCGCTTCCGATTCATTCAATCTCAATCGATTGAAATCGTTCAGAATTTCTTCGTCCAATTTCGTTTGAATGCTTTTAATTTCGTTACGAAAATCCAATAGTTTCCCTCTTTTCTGTTGACGATTTGCTTTAATTATAGCACAATTGGGAAATTCTCTTGATGGCGCTCTCACTCGGAACGATTCAGTTCTTGCTGATGACTGATCAATCAAAGAAGATTCATTTCTCGATCGATTAGATTCTGTCTGTGGGCTACTCTTTACTGAATAAAAATTCGATTCAGTACTTTGGTTCTCTTCAACATTATCGATTGAGTTCACTTCTGGAGATTCTGGTATAATATCTAATGAATCTGTATCTTTATCATCATCATCATCATCATTATCATCATCGAGAGAATCGCGATCAAATAGATTAGAATCTTCGATAATCAACGATTCCATCTCAGAACCATTCAACTTTTCATCTTTTAAATCCGAAAGAATTGATGTTTTGCTAACAATGAGACATGCTCAACTTCCCCCCCTCTTTTCCCGTCTATAATCTCTATGGTCCAGTGTTAAGGCCTAGCGTTTTCTTTATTAAAAGAGACATCTAGTTTCAAGGGTTTCGCAGATTTCAATATTCAAACTATCGATCCGAACAGATTGGAACAGATTTGGCTTCATTCTTCGCAATCAATTAGGAATAGTCTGGTCTGGTCATCGTATTTTTTTCTAATTTTATTCAGCATTTTATTACATTGACAAAAATGTCAGTCTTTACAATAGTAAAATGTAACGGGTGGATTAATGTGACTAGTCTATTTGGATGTCTTTATCCGTAGTGTTTTCCTTTTCCGCGGCCATGACCGCCACCAAAACCACCACCATAGCCTCGTTTTCCACCACCGTAGCCACCATGACCGCCGTAGCTAACTCGTCGATATCCACCGCCATGTCCGCCACCATATCCACCACCGAAACCTCCTTTTCTGTAGCCACCCATTCGAATACCACCGCCACCGTATCCGCCTCGGTGGCCTCGGGCAGCAACGACAGCCATCAAAACGGCTGCGATGAAATATAAGATGAGCTAAAAGAGAATAATTAGAGAAAGAATCGTTTAGATCAATTACATTTAAGAGAGAAAATGAGCATAAAACTAAGTTTAAAAATTCAAATAGAAAAGCTAGTCTCGTACTGTGAATTTCATTGTTGCAGTATTTTGAAAGAATCGAATTGTTTCGAGCAAACTAAGCGATGTTGATGATTTGAGAATCGAAACGTTTCATTCTGGATTTATATACGCGCGAGAAAGACGATTTGAAACTGAATGAATGGCATAGTGCGAAAAATGTTTGAATGTTTAATGTTATCTTTCTATTCAAATCATCAATGACTACCAATTTCATTGGATCTCTTCAAGAAACTAGCATTGAGCTGGGAAAAAAATCAAATGAAAGAACTTAGAGAGAAAAAGAAAATAAGCAAAGAAGAATCAAAGACAGGTAGGTGTGTGAGTGTATGTGTGTGTTTAGTGTTTAAATCATCGCCTTCTTATAACTTTGATCTAAGCTTATTCTAACAAGGATTAAGTGTACGATTAGAATTGGAATGGATCGAAAAACGATCTGAAGAAGGAGAGGGGGGAAGAAATCGATCACCGAAGACTGAAAAGAGATATAATTAGCGGTGAATGGCGGATAGAATACTGATTGTTCGATAGCGATCGTTCGTTAGAAAATTACGATCCATTAGAGGCGAGAATTGAACAGCGAAAAGAAAAGCCAAACTGAACAAAATGTGGCGAATACAAATCGAAACGTTTGTTAGAACTAGAAAATGGTTTTCTAAAATATCAACAAAAAAATAAAAAAAGCAAAACGCTCATTACTTTCGATCCAACGAACTGAACAGGTATGCGATATGTATCACTGAGAGATGCTGTTGCTGGTGATTGGTTCAATAGTGGCTCACTCTCAGGATTCTTTCTTTATTGCTTTTTTTTTCTTTTGTTTTTTCTCCAACAAGAAAAAACCTCGCGTTAATTTTCCAAAATTTCAATGACATTGATCTTGTCTTTGTGTGTGTGCGTGTGTCAGTGCGAAGAGAGGAAGTAGGAATAAGGAAGTGCTGGAGAAAGAGATAGAAAAAAAAATTGACTTCTAAAATATTTCAAAAACAATTCTAACTAATAGATCTTTGCAAATAATGAAAGTAGATATAATTTTGAAATTATCTAGCCAGAAAAAAATAAAAACTAATCCATTGATGTTTTTTTTTCTAATTTTTTTTTCTTTCGCTTGATCTTATTGTGATCGTGCTTGTTGATCATCATCATTGACCATGGTGATCTGGCCATGATTTGTTCCCCCTTCCGATGTTCACTTTGATCAATTGATTGTGCTACTAATTATTTGTGAATAGAATTTCGAAACAAGATCTATTATCTTTGAATCTTTAATCTTCGTTTCTGAATCTTGAATTTTGAATGAAATTCAATAATATTTTCTTGTTGATATGAATTAAATCAGTCAGGAAGAGAATCCAAAACGACAACTCTTCAATACGAATAATAATCCAATAATGAAACGAATCTCATTGGATTGATTTTGATTACAAACTCTCGTTAATTATGCAACGAGAAGTGAAGAAAATCGATTAATTAATCAATTTGATTCGGCAATCGAATTGGAATCATCGAATTTCATCCAAGCTATATGCTCGATCAGATGGATTGAGAATCAAAATTATTAGCTACTATTATTAGCAAATATCTTTTCGTTTCGAATCGAAACACTTCTTGGTATTTTGTTTGGCGCGAAATCGCACCTTTGAGCAATTCAATCAGAGAGAGAGAGAGAGAGAGAGAGAGAGAGAGAGAGAGAGAAAACCAAAATTTTCATTATCAAACGCTTGAAGCAAAAGACAAACGCTATAGTTGAAGAGTTGTAAGGTTTAAGGTAGCACCACCATCATTATCTTCAATGAACGACAATGGCTTTGAATTTCAATCTCGAAGAATAAGAAGAGAAAGAAAGAAGAAAAAAAAATCCAATGAAACCTTCGGAAAGCGAAAAGAGAATTGAAACAAAACAATTATCTCGTTTCGTTTCCCTGTTACCTGTTGATTTGCTTCACTTGTTTGTCCTTCATCCACATTTGCTTTCGATTTAATAGATTCCCATCAATGAATCTCTTCGCTTATCTTTGTCGCGAAGAAAATCCAAATGATTCAAATCGATTGTAGAAGAAGTGAAGAGAGAAAAAAAATCAAAATTATCAAAACTATTAATCGCAACCAATATCTTCTCTGAACGGAGAATCTCGAATGATGGGAACATAAATTTATAAAAAAAAATTTGAATATTTAAAGATCTTTCTTTTTCTTCTTCGTTGATGTTTCAATCATCATAATGTACACTTGATGAATGATCTCGATGGTGATGGTGGTGGTGGCGGTGGAGAGAAGGAAGATGGAGAATCACCAAAACACCATAATCATCATCTTGATTGTCTTGAAGATCGAGATTGAAATGAATCTCGTTTGTTTGCAGCGTTTGCACGTTGAATCGTTTGCAATTCAATACCTTTTTGTTTTGTTGTCTTTGATTTTTTCCCCTTCTTTGTGATTATTATCGGTTTGTTGTATTTCTTTTTCTTCATTCGATTGAACAAGAACAACATCAACAACAATAAAAGCGAGAAGGAAACAAAAATTATATCGAAGAATACTAATTATGATGATGGTAATGATATAGTAATAAACACACCATGTAAGAATCTTCAAAATTTCTTGGTTGATAGTAATAGTGATGGTAATCGAATAAGATGATGATGGATCCTGAAACAGGATGTGTCCTTCATCATCACCATCATCTTCTACCATCAGCATTTCATTAACCTAAGCTATATTGATATCATGAAATTTTTTTCCAATTCAGAATTCATATGACTTTCAATCTAAAACGAAACTTTCAAATGGATTCATTGAAGAACACTAATTAAAGATTAGATCTAATCTCTAGATTAGATATCCGATATTCAGACAGATTGGAATGCATCAAAGCGAATTTATTGAATTTTAATTCTAATCATTGCGATTCTTTTTTAGCGATAAGGCTTGAGGTTTTTCTTTTTACATTGGAAGCACTCCACGAGGTCATTCAATCAATGTGGATCAATTTCAAACCAGAAAAAAAAACAATTTCTTCATTGTAGAGAATTATTTTATTTACAAACAACAAATCCAATCAAGGAATATAGAAAAAAAAAATTTCGATCTAGAATCGATCATTAACGATACTATTGAGTGTTAGAGACTTCAAAGGCCTAGAATCATCGTTGCTGTTCGATGCAGAACAATCGTCGGTCGCAATCAAGTGTTTCGAATTCTCTTTCCAACCGATTACGAAACCAGTCTGACAGATTCGATACTCTTTCTCGTTTAGATTGGCAACCATCACAAAACATCGTTCCAATTCATCGTTCAATCTATTCACTAGTGTTTTGTAAATATTCGCATCGATCTTCTTCATTGAACGATCACCATCACTCTTATCCGATTGATTCGTTTCGATTTTGGTCTCTAGCTTCTCGATTCTAGCACAATAATCATCGAGATGATCGTTTTTCAATTGATTATGTTTGATTCGTAGCTCGAATTGTGTCGGTGGTGTGTGCGGTTCTCGATAAATGAATTCTCTCATCTTATCCTCATATTGTCTTCGATAGGTTTCAATCAATTCGATCTGATGATCCATCAATGCTGCTTCCGTCGATGAAGATGGGATCGGTGGCGGTGATGAAGACGATGATGCCGTTGACGAGCCAGAACTGGACATTTCCCTTCACTTTTGCTCGCTTCAATTTATTGCTTGTAATTCGAGTTTCCTCCAAGAAAAAAAAGACGAGATCTAGTTAAATGGAACAATCGTCGATACCTTCGATTCGTTTAAAAGTTCTTCGTTTTTGAACCAAAATTTTCCAAATCTTAGCGAATTCTATTCTTTCGATTTTATTGTCTTCGTACGGTTCCATTTGATCATTATCGATATCATTCGGAGATGCTGTGAATGCCCTCGCGATATATAGCAAAAAAAAAAAAAAAAAAAGAAAACAAATTGACAGAAGACAAGCTTTGTTTATCTTTTTTCGCTCTCTCTCTCTCTCTCTCTTCCACTTCAAGTTTCGATGAATATTTCGCGAATAGAGCTGCTAGATTTGAAAAGATATAATTGGTCTCTATTTTCTAGGAGATCATCGATAGCTGGCAGTCGACAATCATCGAGAATCACTAAAGCGGTGTTGTTTGTATAAAGCGGCCATCTATATACCATAGGGATATGATCGCTTACGGTACACCTCTACGATAGTCCAGATAGATTCATTCGGTTAGATATGCGAATATGGTTATATAATATATAATATATATGGTCCAAAGTCACGTAGACGTTGTAGACAGCATTGTTGTAGTTGTTGTTGACAACTTTTTTTTTTTGAAGATTGGATAATTTACGAGTAATAATTTTTTTTTAACGAAATGGTTTAATATAGACTTTTTTTTAAACATTTTACAAATCAGAACAAATAGAAAAATATTAACAACTCGAATTGATTCATCGGTTTGATCATCGAAGACATTCGATAATGTCACGAAAATCAAAATCGATCAAATTGATTAGCTGTTTATCGTTGAGAATTTGGAAGAGATTTCTAAATGGTCGATAACGTTTTAATGTTGTTCGATTACCGATTATGATTAGTTTACGTTTAGCTCTGGTGATGGCCACATTCAATCTACGCTCATCTTTGAGCAATTCCGAATCGAAAACTATCGGTGTAGAGGTTTCGGAATCCTGTGAGTCGAATCTCGAAGTCCTATGGAAACTTTTTACACAAGAATAGATTATAACATCTTTATCACGACCTTGATATTGATCTACGGTATTTATTTCGAGATCATTTAATACGTTCGCGGAGAATTCGGAATTTAATCGGAATGATTCCAACAATCGTTTCACTTGCCTTCGAAATGGTGAAATAATTCCGATGTTTTTCGAAGAGAAATCTTTTCGATAGATTTGTAGAAAACTTTGTATGATTTTGATGACCAACTGTACCTCGAATTCGTTATAAACATAGCCGGTTTGTGAGTCTTCCGGCAATGATTGCTGACTGTTCTGACTAGACGATCCTATTGATGATTGAGAAAGACTATCATTGCTATTGATTTCATTCGCCTCTTCAATTTCGCTTGTATCGATGAATACAACAGAATCTTCAAGATTAGGACTAACAATTTTATGGAAATAATTTTTCTCGAATTGATTTAATCGCGATTGATGTTCGATTTCTAAACGATCTAGCATCGATATTGTTTCGATAATTTTATTGGCACATTTCAATTGACCAGAATAGGTGATTTTATTCGCCACCTCCATTATGATCGAATTCATTCGATACTGAATGAATAATGGAAATATTCGAATTGATTTCAGATCAACATCCTGCTTTCTCTCATTAATATTCTCGAGTGTCGAATAAGAGTTTTCTAGTTTACAAACGTCTTGTTTGCCAGCAATTGTCAATAGACGATTGAAAAGACTATCGCTCAATCCAAGCTTGCGCGCGTACGGACTTTGAACGACAGGTGGTAACTGTTTCTGATCTCCAACCAAGGACAAAATTTTGACTATTAAAAAGTGGACCTAAGGAGGTTGAAAGAAAAACTTGACTAGCTTCATCGATGACTACAGAAATCGAATTGCCTTTTCAAAAAAATCGGATGATTGAAAACGCCGAGACAAGTGGAAGCAACAATTGGTATTGTTGAATAGAATTTTTGCATCGAGATTAGATCACATTTTTCGATCCATTTCTGAGTTAAATGATGATCAGAATATTTCAATAATTTCGGATGGATTCTTTGCACCGATCCAGTCCGGACAAATTCGATTTGATGGTTTGGATCCATTTCACATAGTTTAAGAAAAATATTATCGACAGCTGCATGTGTGAAACTAGTGACGAGGACGGACAGACCCAATTGATGGAGGATTCGAATCAAAGCAACTATGGTTTGAGTTTTTCCGGAACCAGGGCTTCCGAAAATAAGCGAACATTTAGTCTTTAAAACACCGAGAATGCAACTTTTTTGCTGATAATTGAGATCATTTAACATTGGAGATTGTAGAATTTTTGAGAACGACGCCACTTTACAATCATTGATATTGAATTTTGGAATACGACCATTGATGACGATTTCTCGAAGTTCCGCTGCTTTCGGATCATCAGCATACATTAATCTTAACAAATTCGAATAGTTTATAAGCATTGCTCTGGTGCTGACTGTTTTTAATATATCTATTCGATAGATCGTACCGACATTCAGTGGATTAATTTGATCTTTGTCCAATTCAATAGTGATTTCTTCTAAATTATCATCAAACGAACTTATTTGACCGACGATAACGCATAATTTTTTACAAAAGCTTTGATACAAAGAAAATGTTTTGGTTGAATTAATCATCTCTTCACTGATCACGATTCTTCGGCCAATCAAATCTAGAGAATTAATTTTGAGATCAGGATTTAAAGTGAAAAATTTTGTTGACAAAGCTGATCTAGGGCTTCGTTGGAAAACAATCGAACTCTTTGTTTGATATTTGATTTTCATCTTACTCAAACCGATACCAGACATCTCACATTGCTCGGAACGAAAATTCCAGAAGAAAATGAATTCATCCGATGCGAGTGCATATTGCCGCTCGATCTCCAACAACATGATCATCTTTTTGAAGAATTCAATCTCTTTACTGTCCAAATGGTTGAGCAAAATATCACTATAATGCTTTTCATCGCAATCAGAACTTTTTGCGGAATCGAAACATCGATGAATTAGTGAACAATCAAGACTATGTTCACATCGTTTACAAATATATTCAGTATTTAAAGCTTGCGGTCCTCGAAACAATAGGTCAACTCTATTTTCATCTTCGATAAATCCAACTTTATCGTAAAATTTTATGAATTCATTTCGTAGCAGGATAAGATCTCGAAACACATTCTTATCGCTATTGATTCGCTCTGTTTTGGCTTCATCTTTGAGATAGAGCAAAAATCCACAGGTCGGCTTATGATTGATGTATTTGTCTGCCATTATGAACGAATAGAGAATAACCTGTCCCATGTGTTGGACGGAGAACGTTTTACGACCAGTTTTCAATTCCAACGGTATCAAATTGAATACTTTGGTACCATTATTTTTATCCTCGAACATTGCTTCGATGCTCAGATCTATTTTACCAATAAAACCGAATTTAGTTGACCAGATTGCATTTTCAATATCATCCAAACGATTGATGTAGAAAAGCGGGTTATTTAATGAATTTCTTTCCGTATAATTTCGAATCCAATCCGAAATACTTTTAAAATACGATCTTATTTCTAGTATGAGTTCATCTAAATTTTCATTGAGAGCGTAAAATTCTAAAGCAAATTTTTTCAACACCTCATCGTGGAACATTTTTTCGATCTCTTCGATTTTAAATTGTTTACGCTTGATTGTTTCTTGGAATATTTCATGAATAATAGTGCCCAAGAGTAATGATTTGTTCGGCTCTCCATAGATCTCAAACATTTTCGTAAGCCAAGCTTTACGCTTACAATAGCTAGCAGACATCAATGTTGTTGTCGATAGGAGAACATCCGGTCGAAGTATAAGATATCCAGATTGATTATCAATAATCATTTGAAATGATTCATTAGTTTCCGAATCTTTTTCGATTCTTGGATCAATGATATTGACAAAATCATTCGATTCTATTCTGCATTTTTTCCAAAATTGTCTTAAACAACATCGATACACTTCATTGTCCTCCTGGTCGATTGTGATCGTAGATTTCAATTTCAAACATAATTCCGATTCAGTTTCATTCACACTGGTCACCAAAAATCTTGTTGGTAATCGTTTTTTCATCATAATTCCAGCTTCAATGCATTATTCTGGAAAGGAAAAAAAAATTTGATTGAATAAATTGTCAAAGAAACCAAAAGAAAATTAAATGAAAATTAGGTCTTGGACAACAAAAATTTCGAAAATTTTCATTCTCGATGCTATAGTGAGTGATTGAAAAAATTCATACCAGAACTCTTCAATCGATATAATCGTGAATTTTTAGCAAGCACATGTGTCTGTCGATAGCGACGACGACAATCTCTAGGAATTTCGGTCTAATAATCACATTTAGGATCTATGTTTCGGAATAGAGATCATGGCACGAAATTTGAAAGGAAAAAAAGCTTTACAGAAAGCCCCACATGCCTATATGAGCCGAGGTGAAGCGCTACGAAAACTTCAGCTTTCATTAAAAGATTTCCGGTAGAAATACTTCAATAATTTCATCACAAATCTTATTGCTTGAATAATTTTTTTTCTAAATTCTAAGACGTCTGTGCATTCTAAAAGGCATCTATCCAGTTGAACCGAAAAAATCAAAGTCCAATCAAATAAAAAATCCATCCAAATCGAAAACTTATTATCTACGTAACGATATCAAATTCATCAGCCATGAGCCGATCATATGGCGATTCTGGGAATTCAAGGTTTTGCAAGGTTGAAAAAAATAAGAATTTAGTAATGATTTGATACATTGAAACATAGATTTTTATGAAACGTATGGCCAAAGCTAAAGGTCGAAAAGATTACGAATGGATCGAAAGGATTCGAGAAAACAAACCTTTTTATAATTTAGATCATATTGTTAAAGAAAGGTTCTTAAAGAGTGAATTTTTAACAAAAATATCTTAATCCACAATTTCTTTTAGATATCCAACACTGCTTGATGCATTGAGAGATCTCGATGATGCTGTTTCGATGTGTTTTCTGTATGCCATGTTTGGCAAATCTAAATCTTTGCCCTCAGAAATGATTGATTTAAGTCGTCGACTAACTTTGGAATTCATGAACTATATCATCGAAACTAAATCTCTCCGTAAAGTTTTCATCTCAATCAAAGGCTATTATTATGAAGCGAATATAATGGGACAAAATATACGATGGATTGTTCCGCATCGATTCGTGATGAAAAAAGTACCAAACGTTGATTTTCAAGTGATGAAAACATTCACCGAGTTCTATATCACTTTGATCGGTTTCGTTAATTTTAAACTTTACACTGCAAGCTCATTTCATTATCCACCAAAATTCAGTGAAAAGAATTGTGATTCAATAAAAAGCGATGATCAGAAATCAAATCACAAAGATGAAGATGATGATGATGATGAATCGGATGATTTAATTGCAGCTTTGAATAAACCGTTGTTGCAATTGGATTCAATTTCAAGCGCACAAGACCACGCCAAGATTGATGATTTCACAAGAGTTGAAGATGAAGAAGAAGAAATGAAATTCGGTTGCTCAATACATTCATTTCATCAACTGACAAAATTTCAAAATCTTTTCAATGGGCTGAAATTCTTCATCAATCGTGAGGTTCCGCGCGAAGCTCTCTGCTTCATAATCCGTAGCTTTTCCGGTGAAGTTTCTTGGGATCGAAATCTTTTTGTTGGCTCAACGTTCGATGAGAACGACACAAGCATCACTCATCAGATTGTAGATCGTGAAATATCTAACCGTTTCATGAATCGATTCTACATTCAACCGCAATGGATTTTTGATTGCGTAAATTATCGAAAAATTTTGCCCGAACAAAACTATTTCGTAGGCGCTAGATTACCTCCCCATTTAAGTCCATTCGTTGAGGAGAAACCAGGTGAATATGTTCCACCGGAAAAACTGTCAACAGACCATCTATTTAGCTCGACAACTATATCGGATAAAGTGAAAGCTAAAAGATGATGAGGATTTTGATGATGAAGAAATGCGAGATCTAAACGATGACGAAAACAAAAACGAAGATGGAGAGGCGGAAACGAATGATCCAAGCAAAAAAATGATAGTCAAGAGGGGTAAAAATACTCGAATCGATAAGCTCAAACAGCGAATGCAACAAGAGAATGAAGAGAAGCGATTACGTACGATGATGATGTCAAAAAAACGAATGAAACTCTATCAGAAGATAATCAAATCATCGAAACAGAAAGATTCGGAGCTGAAAAAAATGGAAAAAAAACGGCAAGAGTTCGAACAATTGCAACAAAAACAACATCGAAAGAAAAAAGAATTGGAATGGTGAAGACCGAGAATTGTTTCGAGTCTATTCGCAAACCATTTGTTTTTTAGACCATTTTTTTCTAATATACAATCGAGAATATTAATAAAAAACAATTTTCATTCATTTTTGTACAAGTTTGTTTGAAATTCACTCAAAATTTGTTTGTGTCAAAATGTTAAATCAATGAAAAAAGTTAATGAGAGGGAAATAAGAGCAAGTTTTTATTCGATTCGATTTACAAAATTGATTTTTTCTTCTGCCTTCATTTTTGCTTGAGGTGAGTTTAATCAATTAAGGGAGATCATTGAAAATATTTTACAATCATAGCAAGTAAACACACTTTCACAGAATATCATCAAATTTAGAGATGATTTATTTAGAAAAAAAAGGATAATGATGACTTTGATCGCTTATTCTTTTAATTATCGTCTTTCGTTTCAGATTGCTTAATGATCGGTGATGCTGATTTGATTGTAGATCGTAAAGCTTCAACTAATGGAGATATAGTTTCATTGCTAGCATTAGAGGAGGCCGTTGTCGAAGCTTTTGCAGTGATGTTGTTGCTGCCTGAAGAGTTTGTTGTGACTTTATTGTTCGTAGTTTGAGAATATTGAGATTCGGTTGTTCCACTGGAAGCTTTCGCTGCCGCAGCGCTCAAAATTGATCCGATATTTGCTCCGGAAGTTTGCGTTGCTGTTGTGATCTTATTCGAAACAATCGATCGAATTGGCTGATTGCTTATGATTTGATTGTTCGAGCCGGAATTGCTTGCTGTCCCGATATTGATCAGCGAGACAGAACCGGAACATGTTTGACCAATCAAACTGTTAGGATTTTGGGGTGATTGCATTAAAACAATCGGTATAGTTTTGGTCGAAACGTTCGGAGAAGAAGCTGACAATTGTCGAAGTAGTGCAGTATTCGGAGTGGCAGTAATAGTAGCAGAAGGTTGATCGCCAGTGCTCGACGAGGAAACCGAAGACGACAAAGCAGCCATCAAAGCAGATTTTTGCGATTGGACTGAAGTAGTTACAGTCGATTGAGGATGAATCGATGTCGCAATCGATGAAGATGGAACTGAACCCTTGAGAGTTAAAGCATTCAAATGAATTGTATTCGATTGCGGTGATGGACTCGACGACGATGACGACGTAGATGAAGATGGTGTTTGTTGAGAGTTACTACCAGCACTAATCGTTTGCCCATGATTGGCAGCTCTGATTGCGAACGTAAGCGTTGAATTAGGTCCTGGATGAGGGGTAGATCCGGAGCTTGTTTGGCTATTCACCACTTGATGGAGAATCGTTGTTGGTGCTGTTATCGCAACTGAAGGTACCGCATTCGATCCGGAAGGACTCAACAACGATGCACCATGGCCACTAATGAAAATATGACCTTTAGATACGGTGGATGTTGGTAATTGTCGAGGCTGTTGTTGTTTGATCTGTTGTGACTGCTGTTGTTGCGTGGAATGTTGAAGTTGAATTTGTTGCGGTTGATTTGTGGTGACCTGTTGTTGGAAAGCAATCGTTCCGGTGGACGTTGGTAATAATTTAATGGTTGTCGCATTCGCTGCTGAATCGTGAGATGAAACCGCTATGAAATGTTGCCCAGAACTATTAGTTTTGATCGATCCGGGAATATGACGTTGAGTGAGAATAAAATTAGTCGATTGAGTGGCTGTCGTTGTTCCAACATTACCACCACTTGATGCCTATGTTTTGAAAGAAAGAAATAATGGATTAGAAACAAAATCAGCACGTTTTGGTCAATGGTCAACTCGGCGACCAATTTTATTCCTTCACTAAAGAAACGAAAATCGCCTGAAATAATGAAAATCTTATTTTTTTCATCAGTCGGAAGACAAAAGAGAAGAGAGAATCATTAGACCCATAACGACCACCAAAAGAGCAAGCAGAGGGAAAAGTTTTGTGAAAAAATTTTCTCATGCATCATCAAAAGTGAATCAAAATTAATAAATTTATTGTCAAACAATAAAAATTGAATGAAAGAGACAAATGAAAATAATAGAAAGAAGAGGTGAAAACAAGGATTTGAAAAAAAAACAAACAATAAAATAAGAAATGCAATTAAATAAGAAATCAAATAGAAAAAAAAAACGATATCGATAACAAATTGATAATCCTTCATTTTGCAACCTCTCCATAACTTGCAATGAAAAAAGCGAAACAAGAGGAAAAATACCCATAAATAAGTTGCAAGCAATAAGAGGATCATCAAACCCCTCTATGACCATCGTACATCAGTATATTATGAATATATTGAGTTCCTCAAGAAAAATTTTAAGAAAGATAGTTAAAAAAATGTCTCAAAGATGAAACACCACATAGACCATTGAAAGAAAAAGAAAAAAATTCAAAAGATATCACAACAGAAGATAGCATTCAATGATTGATTAAAAGATCGAACATCCAGAAATCTTTCAACGCCCATGCAAATCGAATTTTTTTCATTCATTTTCTATTCTAGTGCAAAATCATCAATCCAATCAAAACGAATGATTGAATACTTCAATGACTAAACTGAATATTTTTAAAGTAAAATAGATGTTAAACATCGTCAATTTTTTCGTAGGAACGTATTAGTTTGGATTGACCGGACAACCGGATCTTCTTCAGTTGTTTTTTATCGATACTCACTGTTTGGCTAGTGGTACTACCGGGAATTCCAGATCCTGATTGAGCTTGTTGAACGATAATATTGCCTTTCAAAGGTCCATGACCACCGTGCGCCAAAGAAACAGCTTGTAAAGAAGCTGATTTATTAGTGGTCATAGGTTGTTGTAAGAGAGTGGTCTGACCAGAATTCGAAACAGTGTTGGACGAAGCTGATGGCGATGAGACAAAGTGAAAAGTACCGGGTTTGATTGGTTGAGGATTAGATCCAGCATTTGAAACTTGCAAAATCGGTGCGATAATGTTAGTCGCACGAGTTGCTGTCTGTTGATCATTATTGATCAAGGTTCCAGTCGCATGTTGCAACACTATTTTCGGTCCGCTTGTTACTGTCGTCGTTGATTGGCTCGCAACATTTGGTGTTGGGTTCGTTTTAGGAGATTTTTGCAAAAAACGAAGCTGATTTCCTATCATTATGGGAGATTGAGTTTGAATTTTTCCACCAGCTTGTTGTATCGATGGTGAAAGATTAAATGAACCAGCGGTTTGGCATTGTTGTATTTGACTTCGAATATTTGAAGATGGCTGTTGAGTATTCGAAGCTGTTATGGGCATCGCTTTGATGATTCCCCCAGAGAGTGAAATCGATTGCTGCTGCTGTTGCGGTGAAGAGATTTGATCAGTCACCGACGATGATGAGACCACAGGTTGGTGCTGGTGGATCAATACTTGTTGAGAACATTGATTGGCATTCGAAGAAGCTAGAACGGAATTCGAAGCCGGGATCTGGACTTGTGATCGGCGAATCGATCTAGCTATCAATGGCAAAGTATTTTGACCGACTGATTTCCCAGAAATCGTAGTGACCGCTTGACCAGATGTTGGCGTCAAAAGCGCACAAGATTGTGTTCCGATCAATGTTTGAACGTTTGGGACATTCATTGTTGTTGTGGAACTATTTGCTGAGGCTATTTTCGATGGCAATGCTGCACCAGAAATTATCGTCTGTGGTAAATTAGCTCCAGTAGCGACCAATTGATATCTTGTTGCAGTATTATTCGATGGATTTCGTAATTGTTGCATCTGTAGCGAATGCGTAGGAGAACCGATCTGAATGTTTGATGCTTGTAATGACTGATTTTGCATCAATGAATTTCTTTGCTTCAAAAGAATTGATTTGATCGGTGGTTTTTGAGCTGATTGTGGTGTTGCGACAGCTGAATTCAAAGAAGCATTTGAGTTAGCATTACTGATCGCGAATAATTTGTGAGTCATTTGTTGTGATTGTTGCTGCTGTTGATTTAATGCAGCGGCTGCTGGAATCGAAACATTTACTGGAATCGGTTTCGGACTTTGATTGGTACCACTTGCTTGCTGCTGTGTGATGATCAATGATTGTTGATCCGATTCTTGCAGCGTGGCGGCTTGTTGAGACGACTGTTTCGGATGATTTTGAACGATTGCAGACGATACTGTTTCATTAGTCGTAGTTGTGGTCGAACTTTGTGGTGTAGAGTTTGTTTGGGCGAAAGTTGTTACACCTTGTCCAATCAATCCAAGAGATTGAGCTTGTGATAATGAAACGTGATGACAAAGATTGTTCAGCGCATTGGGGGAAGAAGTGGCTATCAATTTGACTGATGCTGGTAAAACATTGGAATTAGATTGTTGAGATTGCTGTTGCTGTTGAGTTTGCAACATATTTGATTCTTGAATATCGTGGGTGATGCGAGCGAAAATTTTTGAGGCAAAAAGTTGCTGTAGCTGTTGTTGAGAGGTTACAATCCCACAATTTCCGGAATTTTTGTTGATTAGAATTTGTTGTGGTTGTGTACCTTGATTGACAGGAATCGGAATTTTGATTTCGCATACATCACCTAAATTAAGATTTTGAGCCGAAGTTTGATAGATTTGAGCTGGAGTTGCTGAAGCATTAGTTGTCGTGGAAGCAATTAGCAGATTTTTATAAGGTTGTGATAAAATTTTGGCATTTGAAAAGTCAATATTCGATCCATGTGTCGATTGTTGTTGTAATTGTTGCGGTTGAGACTGCTGTACTTGCTGTTGCTGTTGCAGCTGTTGTTGCTGCTGCTGTTGTCCTTTTAAAGCTAACTGGATTTGTTGGCCACGAATCTGTCGATGACGTTCAAGACGTCTAGAAGCAATTTCACTGAGAGACATAGGTGAATTATAGTCGATTTGATATTCATTAAGAATAGGCGCCCAATCATATTTTTTCTGTAATTTAGGGAAAGAATTAGATGTTGGAGTTTTCTGGATTACAATCTGCTTGATGATTGCGAAACGCTTGATCATTTCACTGGTAAAATGGCGATTGTTATCTGCTTCGATGTTCTGTATCAGTTTCGCAGTTTTAAGAAGATGATTCACTGATAATTGTACATTTGAATTGGGTAAATTTTTTACAGGTGGAATGACTGGATTCAAGATATGATGCAATGCTTGTAAATCATTTGCCATCGATGGATTGGTTTGATGAGGTAAAACATTGTATGGGATATTATTCATTGATGCAGAAACTGATGGTTGATCCTGTTGATTGGGCAACATCACTCCCTGATTATTTTTAGATTTTTTTGCACTCTTTAGCGACTTATTTAGATTAGAATTGATTTTCTGTAAATTTTCCAAATATTGATCTTCTTTCATAGTGAATAAAGAATCAAAATAAATTCTACATAATTTAGCTGAGCGTTTAAAAAAATTCGCTGCATTAATTTGATCGGAAACGAAATCCCAATTCACTATGTGTCCAGGAAAAATCGCACTCAAATTGAATGGAAGACCTTGATATACGTACAATGAGATGAAAAGTGAATAATTTTCATTCGGATTCCATCGAGGAAACATGTTTGGATTAAGATTATGATGTTTCGATGATAAATAATTCCTTGGTGGTATTGAATTCAAATGATTACTATTTAGAACCCTGTTGATGGACGATATGATATTTTGGCTACCAGGCCATAGTTTGAGTTTGTTAATGATAATTTCCAAACGTAAACGATTAATCATTGAAGTGGCACGATCGAATAGAGATTTTGGTAGATTCAAAACATCATCACGACGAATGGAGGTGTTCGAGCTGACAGATGATTGTTTTCGGCCTAAGACAGAATGACAAAAGATAATTGATAAGAATTTGAATTCTGTTAATTTTGTAAATTAACAAACCAGAATGATCGATCTTAAGACGTTTGTTATGGTCTTTTGGCACGTAAACTGGTGGCAATTGAGATTCCGTCATAACGTTACGATCGTAGAGACATCCCAGAGAATAATCAACGTAGAAATCATTTTCATCTTGTGGTGGAGTAGGTGGTGCCCAAATCTTAACAATTTGGAAAAAGAAAGATTATAAAATTGACACATTGTAAGCTTTAATCTTTTCCTCTGAACCGATTCCAATGATCTGATGGTGTGTCCACTAAGTCAAAGCATTGTCCGATTTCTTATGAGAACCAACAACAGATACCGGCAATTCTATAGCATCAACTGAAACTCTATTGATGCTATAGATTGACATGATGGAGATCATTAAATCAAACAACAAAAAAAAATCCGAAAACGAGTTTGATTTAGTAATTAAAGTTTTTTAATATTTTTTTTCGATCGGAAGTGTACAGTGAGATAAAACATCAATAGAAACCAAATTTTTGATTGAGATTTTCTTTCGTTAGCGATGATATCAAAATAATATGTTCTCCATGCGTGCTATTTTGTTATTTGTATTTGAATCCATTGCAATATGAAATATTAAGGAAAAATATACGATTTCGATCATTCTATCCAAATGTATTCTGTCTCTCGCAAACGAATTGTTCCGGAGATTTCATAGAAATGGACTATTACAACATCAATTTGGATGTTGCAAGAATTGAATTCAATTTGATGAACGATACTGTATCGATCAATCAATTTAAGAATATTGTCGAGGTCTAATTCAGCGTCAAATCTCATTTCCGAACTGAAAATTATCTCAATAGATCGGACAATGCTTGTTAAGAACACACATACATTCACCCTAACCACTCAGATCGGATTCTCTTCTCTGAAGAGAATTGTAATTGGAATTGCTCCGAGAGAAATCAAAGGCTTGATTAATTACACATTTGAAACTTACCGGCATCGTTTCGGATAGGCTAATTGACATATACAACTTTGAGAATAAGAGGATCGTTTTTGTTCCAACGATTCGCAAATTTTGAATATTCAGAAAAAGAAATGTAGAAAGAAAAAAAAGAAAAAAAAGGACATTTAGATTTAGCACTTCTCGTTAATTTTATATATTGAAGTTAGTGCTGTGATTAAGGCGTTTCGGGACTTGAGTCTGAAATAGAACTGCCATCAGAAATTATTTCCTTCATTACACACAGCTACTGTATGTAACTTGTTTAAAAGTTCAAGAAAGATATTAGAAAAATAAATATCAAGATAAATCGGCAACAAAATTGATGATTAATACATTTCAATCAATTTATGTAGATTGATTGAAGTTTTGAGAGATAGAGATTATCTCACAATTGATTGCTTGCTTACAAAACAATCTCATTTCGCTCTGATTTTATATTCATTATGTTCGATGTTTTACCTCGATAGGTTTAGCATAATTCTAATTATCACATCAGCCAATCAATAATTCAAGGCAGAATAATCAATCTAATGCAATGGAAAAGATATCTCCAATAATTTTTCCCTAGAAGGAAAATGACACAAACATACACCCATACCACATCTCGGTATAGTATTCCCTCAAACAATTCATTTGTTTCAAGACAGAAAATTTGAAAGAAATGAATGATCAAAATCGCATTTACAATTTTTCAGCGGAAATAAAAGCAAACAAAAAATAGACCCATTTTATATACAAATAAATTGATATTTTGCTTCAAAAAGGGAACAAATTTTTCGTCGATTTTCATGAGTATAAAATTTCACATCCATTTTAAATTGATTCAAAGTTTTTTTTTGCACAAAATTGAAATGAGATTTACAATGTAATCAAGTAATCAATTTCGAATAGAAATTATAATCAATCAAGATTGTTGTTTGCTAGTCCCTAAAAAGGAGAATTTCAATATAGATTCTATTTGTTTCAGGTGGGATGTTTTATATCGATGATATAAAAATTATTATCATCTGGATTTTTTTGTATTCCTCAAACTCAATCTATTGATAGCCAATTTAGGGTTGTTCTGAGTGATCTCAATTTTCTCATCGAACGATCTGATTTTTGATTTAATTCTTAATGAGTCCGAGGAGACCTCTCTTCTCGATCTCAAAGATGATGACCGTCTAGTCGAAGATGAATATTTAAAACCATCTTCATTATCGCAATCATCATCGTGACTACCATTTTTTGATATCTGATTGATTTGATTAGATTCATTATGATTATGTCTACCATGGGCGGGAATCGTTCGTTTACAATTTGCCACCGAAGCAGCTTGAGTATTTTTCAATGAACGACTCGAATTGCAAACACCATGGGATTCACCTGAATTATTTTTCAACAAATTCATTTTGGTTTTTTGAGATATGTCTGATCTATTTTGTTCATCCTTGCTCAGTGATTCTTTATCAAACATTCTAGACAATCTTAATGATCTCGTCTGGTGATTTTTAACCATATCAATCTCATTTTTCAATAAGCTACTATTGCGACTAGATGATCTAGATCGTCGATGATTAGAATTTCTCATTAAATGTTTCAGAGTTTTGTGATTTGCATCTAAATGAGCAGAAGAGTTAAAATAATCATCCTTTTTAGCTGACATTTTTTTAAAATTTTTTGTTGGGGAATTCAATCTATTCTCACGCTTAGGAGTTTTAATTTTGGGAGATATCTTTTTCTTTTGTTTGTAAACCTTTGTGATGGATCCATCTTCCTTCGAGCAAGCGACAACGGAATCGTCGAATTCCTCATCAATCGTACTACGGTTCATGTTTGATTGCTGATTCTTTTTCCATTCATCGATGCTTTTTTGCCATTGCTTTTTCGTCTCTTCCATCTCCAACTAAGAATGATCACGAAAAAACACGATTGAATAAAAATACTTAGCAACCAAGATTCCAAAAACGACATACCTCAGCTTGTTTGAGCTCTTGAAAATCTTGAGAACTCTCCAAAACTTTCATAGCCCAAAGTTGCACAGGATTTAGCTGTGATTTTAAGATATTCATTTAGAAGAGTTTCAATTTATATAAAAAATTATACATACACAAGATTTGAGTTTTTGAATTTCCTCTTCTTCAGCACTTTTTTCTTCCGGAATCTCTTCAATAGGAATAGTTTCATCAAATTCATCAAGCTCAGCAGCTACTTCAGCCCTAACTATTTTCGCAGCATTTACATCATTCTCTTCTTCAGCTGTACCTAACGCCTGTTCAAAAGCCGAATTTATATTGGACGATGAGAGCGTTGTCTGCTGTAAAACTTCGCCATTTTCATCATCCAAATCCATTGGATCTTGGCTGTTGTTTTCTTCATCTACATCAAACAATTCCTTAATTGTAGTTTCTTTAAAGAACGCAGTTGTGAAATTGCCCTCATCGATAGCAAGATCTCCTAGCATTTTTTTCTGCCTTGCTTTACGTAAAATATTTTCTTCAACCGTCCTCTCACTAATTAGTCTATAGATGTGAACATCACGAGTTTGACCAATTCTGTGGCAGCGATCTTGAGCTTGTGCATCCATCGTTGGATTCCAATCACTATCATAGAATATTACAGTATCTGCACCGGTGAGATTGACACCGATGCCACCAGATCTTGTTGATAGAATAAAACAGAAAATTCTCTGATCTGCATTGAATCTCTCCATCAAAGCTTGACGTTGATCAATTTTGGTGGACCCATCGAGCCTAAAATAGGTGTGACCATAATAATTGAGAAATTGTTCCAAAATATCTAACATTCGAGACATCTGAGTGAAAATCAAAACACGATGTTTTTCCGATTTCAATTGTCGAAGAAGTTTAGCCAACACTTGAAGTTTACCACAATCATATTGAATCAAACGTGTCTCCGGTAGTTGGAAACTTAGTTGAACGTTCGGAATGGTTAGAATATCTAATGATCTCGATGATATTTTCTTCTCAACATTTTCAATAAAATCCATCCTTTCTAATCTTTTATAAGATTCAATATTCGAAACACTGACACGCATAGATGGTGACACGACACTCGGTACAGCGAAAATGAATCGATTCATAATCTCACTCAATGCAAGTATCAATTTATCTGGAGTTTGAATGATATCTGAGACAAAAGTTGTTGAATCCGTTATTTCATTAAAATTCGATTGTTGAATAGATCTGATTTGAGTCTTCGCATTTAAATAAGCGGAATTTTCAGATGAGAATTTTATTTTATCTGATCTAACGAATTCTAATGTATCTTTACAAATTAATGACATTGCTTTACACCTAATCTCGTTGAGTTTGGCTAGTCGTCTAATCTTCTCTTCGAATATCGACTGCAAACGTTTGACGTTTTCTTCTCGAGCGAACTTTCCGTTTCCAAATGTTCTATCTTTGTTTTCGGCGTTCTCTCTATCGGAATCTTTCTCGATGATCTCGAAATTATCATCTTCGAGAGGCTTATCAATTTTTTTACTTTTGAGAAATTCGTGATTGAAATTCTGAGTGAGAACTAATTCTTTTGCGTTTTGTCGTTGAGGATTTGTAGAATTATTATGAGAAACCAATCTAATATTATTCATATATCGATGGAAATGTTTAGGATCTTTGAGTTTGACATAAACTTGCTCATCTTCACTGTCGATTATCGTTCTCATTCTAGATGCCTTGTAAAGTTTCTCGAATGATCTTACTTGTGTGTAAGCATCGTTCAGAAGATGACTGAAAATCAGATTGAATGATGTCAAATTAATATTATTCAAAGGATTATGATCACTTATTGTCGTTATTAAGCCAGGTATGTATAATTCTAGTCCATTATCGATATAAGGAGTGATTGTCGGACGAGGTTCAAAAAGATTTGGATGATTGCAAACTTTTCTCAATTGCATTAAAATGTTAATCACACTTAGGAAATTTCCATTCGCCAATGTCTCTTTAGTACTGAAAAAACATAGATTCAAGATTGAAAATATAAGATGAATTTAAACTTAAAGCTAGATATCACTTACTCTCCTAATGACATGAATTCATTGTAGAGAAAACGTTGTCGCTTTGACAATGAACAACGGACAATGTGCTCATACTTTTTAGGTAATTGTTTTTCAACATCACATTTCAAACGCCTTAATAGAAATGGTCGCAAAACTTTATGTAATCTTCTTATAATATTCTCATTATATTCACTTTGTCCTTCTATTATACCAGTCATCGGTTTATCGAACCATTCCTTAAATTCTTGATGCGATTCAAAAACATTCGGCATCAAAAAATGCATCAATGACCACAATTCCATCAAGTTATTTTGCAAAGGTGTTCCAGTTAATAGCAAGCGATGAGTAGAATTAAAATTCAGAAGCATTTGCCATCTTTGGGACTTAAAATTTTTAATATTATGCGCTTCATCAAGAACTAAATAGATCCACTTCTGCCGTCTAAAGGATTGATGATCTTGTATCACAAGTTTATATGAAGTTATGCACACATGAAAAGTATCAGGCTTTGTCCAACCCTTTCGTTTTAATTTTCTCTCCTTTGGATTTCCGAAATAAGTCAGAATTTTCAATGCAGGACACCATTTTTTGAACTCCATTTCCCAATTTAACATCACACTTGTTGGCACAATAATCAAATGTGGTCCCCAAATGCTCTTCTCACAAGCTAAATGGGCGATAAGAGCAATAGTTTGGATAGTTTTGCCCAAACCCATTTCATCAGCAAGGATGCCATTCAAATCTTTTTCGTGCATCGCTACCAACCAATCAAGACCTATGTGCTGATATTCTCTAAGTTGAAATTTGAGCAAGAAAGGTACCTGAGTGATGACTTGCACAGAAGAAAATGTATTGCCTTTTGGTTGTAAACTTTCTGCTCCAGCTGCAATATCATTAAGTTTATCATCGTTATTCTGTGAAAAGAAAACAAAATCAGGCTAATGTTTTTCGCTATTGATTCAAAATACCTTTTTCGGATATTTTTGATCTTTGATGAGATAACTGCAATCAAGATCATCGGATTTGTCTGCAGAATCATTTGTGACATCTAATTCGTCTGCATCATTATCATCTCTCGCATCATCATATTCTGTTTCCGTTCCATCATCAACATCGGTATCATCGCTTTCTTCTTCTTCATCTTGATCACTTGCGTCACTGGTTTCATTGATTTTCTCATAATTTTCATCAATACCATACTGATCTAACAGGTCCTCAATCGACATATCACCTTCGGCCTTCAGAGCATCTAATTCTTCCTCATAATCATTTGCCTTGGTGTTTTTCTCTTCTTTGGCTATCGTCTCCTCATCGTCGTCTGAACAAACATCACCTTGTTTAAATTCTTCATCTTTTTCTTCTATATCATCATCATCATAGATAGATTCACTATTAGCAGATGATTCTAAATCAGAATCAATTGATGAAGTTTTTGAGTTCTTTGAGGGCGCAATTAATTCTTGTGCTAACTTTTCAGTCAAGTGATCAGCTTTATCCACAATGAATCGCAATTGCATATCATGAATTTTCTTGCGCTTCTCACTTAACTGTAGACCTTGTTTGGTTATGACGCATTTTTCAATATTTGCCCAAAATTGTTTGACCATTTTGGCTATGCTTGAGGCAATTTTTCTCAGTTTCTGTTGACCTTCTTTCTCGATGCGTTCAGCTTGACATTCTTTGAGAGTATGATATTTTAAGGCTGATCTAGCAAATTTTTTTGCCGAATTGTGCTTGAATTTTCTTTCGTTTGCAAAATCGGCTGCTAACCATTGCATCTCTTCAAGAAGATAATCCCAATGAGTCTTTGTTCTAACTGGTTCCTGAACTTTTGGCAATCTTCTAATCGACCAGACACCGTCTTTGCGCAACTCGGCGATTCTTCGCATCACATAAGCTTCTTTTTTGGCTCTTTCAACAATTTGCTCCCTGGACCCGATGGTAGACTCTTCAAGAGATGCTGAGATAGATAATTTTTTAACAGGACTCGATTTATCATTTTTTTTATCGACGGTCTTGAGCAATTTGTTCGGACTAGTTGGATTAGATGGTATGGATGTTGTAAATGTCATGGCTGAGGATTTCGATAGATTCATTTCAGTGGACGATGAAAGATTTTCTTTTGACGGAATGGTAACAGGTATGTCTGATGGTAATGATGATGTCGATGAGACTGTGGAATTGAAAACAGCCTCATTTTTTTTGACTGATGATATTTCTGGAGGTGTCACAGCAGGTAATGGAAGGTAACCAAGCAGTTTCATAATTTCGTTGCTAGACGATATTAACTGAAATGATTCTAATAAATGTCGGACATGTTTCTCTATACAAAGTGAATCAAGACGATTTTTTAGAGTATAGAATTCGATGTAGCTAGCCCAATTATTTAGTAGAAAATAGTGTTCTCGTATTTCCTCCATCAGCGATTCGATTCGGTTTTTATTTTGAGTTTCAAGATACGTTACTACATCATCATATGAATCAAATTTCGTGATATGGATGTCTGGCTTAGGAAAACTTTGTTCGATCTCGTCAACAGATGAGACATCTCTATCGTTATCACTTTTGATTTGTTGAGCATTTATGAGAAGATTAGTGCTCGATGATTGCTTGGACTCATTTTCATCTCTTTTCAATACATCAATCGTTTCGCTTTTATTCGTTTCTTTTAGCTCAATCTTGATCTTTTTGGAATTGTTCTCAGCACCCGAACAATCATCATCATTGTTTCCTTCAAGACAATCATTTGTTTTTCTTTTGTTTTGATGAGAGGAGATGGTTTTTGCATTCGAACCTTCTCGTTTAATATTATCTGATTTTCCCGAGGCTCCAATTTTTTCTCTATTAATCGATGTCAAGTGAATATCATCTGGGTCCGATAGCAATGACGAACTTGTCTTCAAATGACCATCAATACAACAATCATGATCATTTATATTGTCCATGTTTGTACAGGTTACGAATCGACTTCTGCAAACCGAATGACTTTTGGTCGAGATCGGTCGATTGGACTGAGATTCGATTCTGATTGACAAAAAGATACGATGATTGATGAAGACGAATCGTAAAGATTACAATGGGATTTCATCAAAAAGAAACGTTTCGGACTGATGGCTTGCATTTGTTCACTTTCGTTTTAACGATAATCTGCTCTAATTAATACAATTGAGATTTATTCAGGTTCGATCGTCAGCATTACAGAAAATCATGTTTCGTTGTTTGTTTCACTTTCTAAAAAATAAGCACACACGCGAAAACAAATAATTAGTTTCATAATACTATTTAAAATTTGATTGAAACTGGGTATTGAGAGACTGTTCACTTTTGTAGGGTTTAATTTTGAAACAAGAGGTCTATTTCCGCAAATTAATCTGATAAAGTTCCAGATTATCAATTTTTGACATTAATCTTGCCTAATAAGCTATCAATAAACTATATTTTTAAATTTTTTCCGATAAAATTTCAGGATCTTCTCTGCTCTAGAAATTTAAATTGTCGACATTAGAGATAACACAAACTAATCTAAAATTTGAACAAAGATTAGAATTCAAACATTGAAAACAAGATGGCGATGTTTGAACAACTAGAATTAGTGCGGCTCTCAACTAATGATTATTTGTTAGTCCAGAGCATTTTATAGAAGAAGATTCGAATAATAAAAAAACGTTCGGAAAATGGCCTCGAACGTTTAAAAAATTCAAATTTTTTCATTGAAAATTATCACAAGTTTTAGACAAACAAAAAAATTTGAACAAATCTAAAATTCATAAACATACCTTTTTTCGTTGTGCCTTATTTTTGCTTGGTAAATTTTCAAATTAAAAATACAGAGAGTAGAGAGAATGTTACACTTATCAAAACAAAAAATAAAGAACAGTGGTGATGATGATGATGATGCTCAACGCAATTATTTACAAATGATGGTGATGATGATGATAATGAATGATTCAAAAATGAAGATGAATTAATTTCGAAATCAAATTCTGATTGTATTGGATTTGTTTCTCTATTTTGGTGGGGGTGAGCTCTTTTTTTAGATTATCTTTCAATTTTTAATTGATTATTTGAAGGAAAAAGTTGATTCCATAATGTAAGAAACAAACAAAAACAGACTCAATCGAGGAATTTTTTTCGTTAAGCGATTCTTTCTCTCTCTAACTCTCCCTCTCTATTCAGTATACTAACAAAAGAGAAAAATATACACTTGAATCTTAAACCGATGCGCTCAACACACACCTATTCAATGTGAGTTTTTTTGCGTTTTTTTTTCTCAACATTCGATCGTTGGTTTGACGTGGAGAGCGAAAGAGTAGGAGAGTAGAATCAGTACAAAACGCGTACCACACCGCACCGTTCGCATATAAACACATACAACACTCGCTCAGAAATATTCCTAGCTGCAACCAGCTACCATGGCCCAATGCTTTTTGAACACCAAAAAAAAAAGAACTGATGTTGTTGCTGTTGCTGTTGCTGCTGTATCGAGAAGTACAACTAATGAAGGAAGATTGGAGGGAAGCTACTTGGGTCAAAGTAGACTCGGTTTTATGAAAGCAAAAGTATTCTTAAATCTTTTTCCACAGTTCCAGCAAACAATGATGGAGGAGGAGGTAGTTGGAGAAGTTTGAAATTGACGCTTGCGCATTTGTTTTGTAGGATTTTTTTTTTTCAAAAATTCCCAGCACACTCTCTTTGCAAGCAAATAGCGGAAGAATCTTCTATTTGTTCGAATTGTTTAACTTCCGTTTTCAATACCATAATATCAGAAATTTTACACTTTTTCTCATTTAATTTTTTTTCAATTAAAATTTTCCCAATCATATTTTTTCATTTCAATTAGCTGAGCTATCAATAGTAGAATCAGTAATGCAATAATTATGTGATTGTGAAAATTATTTTTTTTTTCGAAATTAAAAACATTGATAAGTTTTTTTTTCGGAAAAATTCATCAAATTAAATTCAGGTCACAGGTCGTTGAGTCTTTTGGTTGTATTTTCACCAATGATATCGAAGCAAAAATGATTGAGAGGAAAAAAATAGTTTAAAAATATCTCTGAAAATTTGAATCCGATTTCGGTAAAGTCAGTTTAATGTCTCTATTGTTTCGATTTGAATCGATCGCATTTTGGTTTCTCGAAATGATCTTTGTGTTGATTTTTGATGATGGTAAACGATCGATGGATTCGTGAAACGATTTACGTTTACGTTCGAAACGATCATATCTGTCATTTTGTTGCGGACCGTCTGTCATCGATGGGTCCAGATGATTCAACTCATTTAAATTCTTCGAAACGATCGAATACATTCGCTGTCCACTGATGCTAAACAATTCCTCTCGGCGAAGATCACGAAGTTTTCTTCGATTCACTGCTCCTTTGCATATGAGACGTCGAAGTGCCTGACGGAAATCTTTCATATGGAAAGCGTACAAAAACGGTGATCCTGCTGAATTTATGTGTGATAAAATTATTAAATAATCAAGAAGATTGGCAGATAGCGTTGGGCAACGACGGCATATCGCTTGCACCGCATTCGATGTATACAAAGGTATCCAACAAATCATAAAGAAAACAACAATGACGAATAATTTCTGAGCCTTCTTCACCTCTCGTCGACTGTAGCTCAATTTCGTAGCTTGTATTCCGATCGAATCATTGGATTTGGTTTGATTATTATTACAGTAATGATTGATGCTGTATGGGCTGCCTTTGCATTGACCATTCATTTGATTACCATCCGATTCGTACGGTTTCCGAGAGTAATTTCTACCGTTATCATTGTTGCTAATGACAGTTGTCTTCATGAATTGATCATCATCAAATGAGTCATTTTTCACTTTGTTTCGATATCTACCGCACAAAATTCTTCGAAAAAAAGGCTTTGAACGCTTCATATTGTAGCGGATGCTATCAATTGTGGAGGATTGATCACTGATTGATTGATCGAAGCCGTCTGAGAGTGAAATCGATCGATCGAATGAGCTGAATGATTTCAATGTTGATCTCGTCTGCTGTAAGGCCATTGAAATTTGTTGCGATATTTGAGATGAACGTTTTCTTGTACGACGAATTCCGAGTGGCATCACAGCGTTGATTAAAGATTTTGATTTGTCATGATTGATCTGATTTGATCGCCGCAAATCATTCGTGTTGGCTCTATTGTTGTCGTAGAAATCATTTGGATCAGCATTAGAGTTGTTATCATCAGAATCTTGCAACGAAATGGTCTCATGTTTATGACGATCTTTAAATTTGGATTTCGATAATTTTAATTCGGTCATATTTAGATGTCGTATCTAGGAAACGATCATAAAAGAATCACTTAGTCGATATCTTTTCATCTATTTATCAATGTTCGAAAATGTAACCAATGTAATGTAAGACAAACTTCAAACCTTGTTAATAGTCAATTGTTGGACAACAACAATATAGATTCGAACGTAAGAAATGGCCATTATAATGGCCGGAAAAACGATTGTAACAAAATAGAGGAAGAGCAAAAAATTGTAATTCATAGTTGGAATGAAATAACAGCTATCTCGGTATTCGTTACGCCATCCAAACAAAGGTAGAAAACCAATAACCGACCCCAAAATCCAACAAGCACATATTATAAAACATGCTGTTCGTTCTTGAAACAATGAAATAAAAATAAAATTAAAAACAAATAAAACTTTTGCAATGTGAAAGCGAGAATAAAATTCCTAGATAAGGACCTGAGATTCGTTTATGATAATCGAGCGGATGTAGTATGGCCCAATAGCGATCAATTGAGACGGCGACTAAATTCAAAATCGATATGGTACAGAGAACAATCAATAAGCTGAGCATCGTAAGACATAGTTTCATTGAGCTCCGTGGTAGACCGATTTTGGTCATGATTGCCGATGGGATACCGATCGCACCGACAAGCAGATCGGCAAACGAAAGGCTTATGATATAGAAATTCGTCACTTTTCTAAGACGTTTATCTTGAAGAAAAACGACAATCACCAATAGATTGCCAATGATTGCAATCACAGACACACTGGTCTCAAGAGATGCATAGACAAGAGGTAATTTATTTGGATCGAAACTCAATGATGATGATGGTGATGATGATGAGGATGATGATGTTGTGGTTGTTGAAGATGATAATGAGGATGACGATGTCGATGATGGTGACGATGGTTGTGTCGGTGTTGTGGTTGGATACTCACCATCATCGTCTATTACATAATCATTAATTTCAATCAGATCGATTCCATTATTATAGATACTTTTTTGATCCATCGTGATTTTCTCTTCTCACTCGGTTCGGATTTTTTTGGCGTTCCAACATTCATTTAGTCAAAAACATTATCGCCTTAATTCGGTCTATTAATGATCTTCTTCGTTGTCTTCTTCTTCTTTTGCTCTTCTCGATGATTACGTAACCTAATGATTTGTGTGTATGTGTGTATGATGTGATGACAATTTCTCGAAACTAAACCAGACAAATCCAGACCAACGGATTAGTGATCCTTGGCTAAATATCTTCGATCTATCTCTCTTTCGATGCTTCGAAAGTTATAGCTTAGTTCTTTAAAACGGAGAGTGCGGGAGGGGAGAATGATGAGAAAAGGAGAAGAATTCGGTCGCCAAGCAGAAAGATTAATAATTTCGGGAAGAAATTTTTTCTCTTTCGTTTTATTCCTAAATTAAAATCAAAATTATTAGTCTAGAAATAGATAATATTTCATCGTCATTATTGTATTCATTGAAATTTATTCGATTATATTGCTCTACAGACTATTGTCTTCATTTCTTTTTATTTCGTTTCTAATTATTCTTTTTTGAAATGAAAATCTAGCCGAAATATTAGCCAAATTTATTGGAATGTTTGCAATAAATAGTATGAAATTAAACATAGACAATAAAAACGGAAGCGGAAAACGAAGCTAAAATTTCGCAAGATATAATCATTTGTGAATTTGATTGCTCTTTGCTCGAACCAATGAATCTTTATTGATGAAAATGATTCTTTAAACCATTCCATTCCAATAATTCAATTAAAAGAGAACGCAAAAAAGAAATTGGAAGATTCTAGATGAATTTTTTTTCATAGATCCTGTTTAAATTGTAATGAAAATGATCAGAGAGCAAATGAATTCGTTGCACAAGGACTAGTGTTGAGAAGTGGAAAAATTTCGCAATTTTTCTATAGTCCTATAGGAAAGAGAAATTCTGATTAGAATTGGAATAAATTGGAGTTTGGAGATCAAGGTAAAATGAATCATTTTCTCTCTTTCTCTCTCTCTCTCTCTTTCTCTCTCTCTCTCATAATATTCTTATGATTTATGTTGTAGGCTTATCGGTCTGGTGGAAAAAAAGAAAACGCTAAAATAAGATCGAGACATCGAAAATGAATCGGAATCATCTTTGGTTCTAAGTTCTAACTAAACCTATGAGACACTTATTATTGTTCTCTTAAAACGACAAACAGAAAATTAAAGCTTCTTTTGGATAGAGATTCTTTCTCGTCTCAAATCCAGCTCAGGGGCTACACTAGCCGCTATGGGACAAAACAAATTTTTTCATAACTTCGGTTTTTTGTGTGTAGAGAAACAGTTGTGAAAAGAAACAACAATTGTCAAACGAGGAAGCGTGTAAGTAAGCAACATAAGATTGCGATTTATTTCCAGTGAATTCTATCAATACCGGTATTTTTCATTACTGTTTCGATTCCGAAGCAAATGGATTATAGATTCCGACGGCAAGAGAAAAAAAAGATCAATCTAGAATAAAGTGTAGAGAAATCAGAGCAGAATTTATGGATGCTGACATTGAAATAACTTTCATTGAGATGGTGATTAATTTCGAAACCCCATGCGAATCAAATTTTGAAATTCTGTACGAAAATATCGGACGGTATTGTTTTGGCTTCACCAAACCTCATTACGAAGAAAGTGAATTGAGATTGAAACCGTAGACATAAAAAAAAACAAAAAAAAAAACCAAAGATTTCGCAATCGAAATCAAACAACACAAACGAATCAAATTGAAGATTTCGATTGAATGTACCTGTGATCATTGTGAAATTTTATCGCTAAGAAAAAAAAATGATACGCTAGGGAGCAATCAATTAGTTTGATTTTTTTTTCTCTAATCGTATTCCGATCGATTGATTCATATTTTAAGAACAATGAAATGAATCACGATTCGATGGCAGACCAAGAGATGAGGTCCGAAATGCCGATGTTCTAATCAATTGGTGATTTCGTTCAAAGATGGAATATGTCTTTTTTTTATGGACCAAAAAAAAAAAAACAAATTAGAATCGCAACGAAACGAATCAAGATTGCAAGAAGAGAGGAGACACGCCCTGTCCGAGACAATTTAATGTTTGCGTTTTGTTGGATCGCAACTTATCTCTTCATCGAGTTCCGATCACCATCTATTCATTCGTTAATGATCATTGAACAATCTCTATCAGAATCGAAGAAAATAAGAGAATCGGCTACAACAATGAAACAAAAAAAAAAAATAATAATAATAATAAAAAGAATTTGAATGAGGCAAGAGGAATGTCGAGAACAAAAAAGCGAGAAGAGAATGGGATTGAATCTTTCATTTCGATATGGATTAGAAATGATGATATGGTTTAACATGGAACGATCACAAGGCCAATAATCAAATCTTAATTGAATTTCGATGAAGTGTGAAAATAATGCTTGCTGTTTGATGATGAAGTGTGTGTGTGTGTGTGTGTGTGTGAAAGAGATTGTGGATTCGAATAGTCGATATTCTCGACACATGTGTGGTGTTTAAGATTCTTCTAATTTCATAAGGAAGAAAACCTAACCTAATTTGATGGAGATGATCTGAAGAGATTGATTCGTTCGCTAAGATTCAATCGTTTATTTCAAATACGTTAATTAATTTCCCTACTCTTGTGGAACAATGGTGGTGTGATGGTGAGATACACAAAAATATCAAATTGATTTCGTCGATTGCTCTTATAATTGTTTTTTTTTTATTTTTTTGACATTGACATTTTTTTTTGTTTTGTTTAGTTTTATTTTCACTTCATCAAATTCTTTTCTCTTCGATTTGAATCGAATTTCTTACGCACAAAACTTGAACTAGTCTTTGCTTTTTGATCATCGTTCTCTTGTTAACTCTAGCCAAGAACAAAAGATATAGATTGTTTGATTCGTGGGTGTGTGTGTGTGTTGTTCGTGGGTCCGAACTAATTCCATTGCGATTTTTTTTACCATTCTAGGCGAAGGTATCGTAGGTCTACGAACTTTTAGCGATAAGTTAGATGAAATAAGCGAAGAAAACAAATGAATGAACAATTGCTAAATGAATCGGAATACGAGCTTTGTTTTACTCTATGGTATTTGCAATGGCAACACCCACCATAATGGATCATTCATTTTCATTCATTTCCGAAGAATTTAATCTTAATATATCTTATTTTGTTCATGGTTCTTCTAATCAATAGAACTGTTCAGTGAATTACATTTGAAGTTATAGTCGAGTAGTATTCTGTTTTTTTTTTTTTTGAGATAGAGATTTGAATCATATTGATGGTTGTTGTTTGAGTGGGAACAAATTGATTTGTTCGATACTCAAACAAATTCTCGAATATCAAACTTTTTTTTTTCTTGAATAATTTTTTCTCATTGAATTTTTCGGTTAAGAAAAATGAATAGTATTTCCATCAAGATCGAATGAATCCAAATTTATATTCTCTATTCCTCGTCCTTCTTCATCATTTGTTAAGCCATAAAGATCCGAACATAATTCATTGCCCATAGTTTCGATTCATTGGCCAAATTCTCAAAAGTCTCAATTTTCTTCGTTGAAACTGGACACTTCAAAAACAAATACTGTGACTGTATAGTTTTCGACGAGAAAAAAAAATTGAAGATAAACTTCCAGACAGATTGTGGAATTATTAATATTTGGGCGATTTCATAAACAAATGATCGGTTTAAATTTATCTATTCTTTGCCCGATCTCAAACAGATTTAATTTAATTTTTGCTTTTCTCTATTTATTTCAACATTGTCTTTCGAGATCGATGGTGGCCACTTTTTGAGTGTCCAATGGTCAATCGATTATTAATCCGAAATTAAAACACTCGTTCTCAATTGTGCCATTCTGATGATGGATTATTTTTCTAAGCTAAAGCGAAAACGTTCCGCTTTTATTATCGAACAGAGAGACGAAAGGATTGATCGAGAGTGTGGAGATAATAGATAAACTCAAATATTTAATGGACCTAATTTTTTTTCTCAGACCTAATTTTTGTGTTGATGTGCGTGTGTGTGTGTGTGTGTTTGTCTGTGTATGTCGTCCAGTGAATGGTCCTCGGATCTAAACCTAGTGGAATCTATTAAATAGATGAAACTATTGTGAAACATTGAATTGTTTCATATTGGAAATCGAAACCCTACCAAACTAGATTAATGGCGAAGCTAAATTTTCATTTTTTCCATTGTCTCTTCGTATCAAACGGAACCAGAAACCTAGAAGCATAAAAAGATTGTGTTCTACCAAAAAGAGAGAGAGAGAGAGAGAGAGAGAGAGAGAGAAAGAAAGAAAGAAAGTGAATTTTAACACAGTTTATCGAAGTTCCACGATGGGCGTATTTGAGAAGGTAGCAATAAAAATTCTCAAAAATTAATATCTCTAATTTCGTATCTAGAGAACGCAAACCAATTTAATCGCTCAATTATGATGATGAAGTTGAAACAATTTATCTGCTTATTCTTTTGGAACATTATTGTTTTAATAAATGAAAAAACAATCGAACAATGATAATATTAACAATAGTGATCAAGTGATGATACTCTAACCATGCGATTCCATCATCATCATAATGATTGTAATGATGATCAAGATTATTACTATGGACTTAATTAATTCAATTTGATAGAGTTTCTATTTTAATTTTTCTACAGCGAATTTTTATAATTTTTTTTTATATATCGAGAGAATGGAAACAAAGAAAATAGTAGCGATGAAAAGAATAGAAAAGTGCTAGAAGTACCGATCGAAACAAAGAATTAGGTAATTATTGCATTTTATTGAACGATTGCACCTTGTTCCTTGATTGGAAACATCATGGAGCAAACAAGATCGAATGAGTGTTGCATTCATCTATGGTCTTGGTCGTCGTCAAAACAATATCGAGACTAAATTTGAGATAAGATTAACGATTCTAGTTATTTCATTCGTTTGTGGATAAAACAATAATAAAAATTTCACATCAATTCTACTGAATGAAAGAAAGAAGAGAAGAAAGGGGACGAAATGTTTGAAAGAAAATAGATCGAGAATAAAGTATAACACACACCAAGAGAACCAGATTGGATGAGAAAACTTTGAGAAAGAATTTCTCGCTTTCGAATTCGGATTCTTTATCCAGAGTTGAAATTCTAAGCAAAATGGTGTGATGAAAAAGAGAGAGAGAGAGAGAAAACTAAAAGATAATCGAATAGATTTTAATCCAATTAAACTTAGAAAAAAAAGAAAAGAAAATTGATTAGATTCCAGAGAATGCGAATTATCCTTTTTCACTCTCTATTGTTGTTTTATAATTATTTTTCTCACAAAACTAAAAACTATTGGAATTTCGAGAAAAAAAAATTAGAGATTTTTTTTTGGCTTTGTATTACTGAATTACTGAATCTGTGTGTCTTACAGCTAATGTGAATCTTGATTCTGTTCCATCACTTAGATTCAATAGATCTTGTCCATTTCGTATCGGACACGATTGGACACACCTTCGAAAAAGGATTGATGACCAGAATCGAGATCGTAACATACGATGGGAATAAACTATTGTTTTAGTTTTTTTTTCTCCTCATTTCTTCCCATTTTTTTTCTACGGCAAAGCAAACTATCACCAATCAAATAAGGTCGAAATTCCCGGGCTCATTGAAAATACCAAAATGGAATGTGAAAGAGAGCTTTGTAAGAGAAAGAGAAGAAAAACTAAAGAGTCATTGGGAACGAAAAAATTCGCCACAGTTTGATTACTATTAGAATTAATGATCAATTTAGATCCAAGAACTTTCTGATCGATTAGCTTATTGAGCTTTCGTTAGTGAGCATCAAAATGGATCGAAATGAAAAGTGTTCGAAAATATACGAAAGGAAAAATGGCAAACATTCTGCTTCCGATTAGATTCAATTTGAATGTACCACCAAATTGGAGATAGAAAATTCTAATTACTTGGGCTAATATTGGGAAGAGAAACCCAGATGAGATTATAAAAAGATCGAGGCAAAACATCTCGATTAATGCTGATGTAAATAATATTGACAATGTTTGCTTTACAAATGGAAATCGAGATAAACAAGCTAAGATCGGTGAATTAAAGATGATCTCAGTGATTTTGCCAATTGTTTTCAACACTCACCAGCTAAATCATTCTAGGCATAGAAAATTTTCAGAAGATCGGATCTATTCGAAGCTTTGATGCTCTCAACTAACTCAACTAACTTTGAACTAACTCAAGTGAAGATCTCTCGACAATGCTTCCGAGCTTTTTCGATCTCTCTAAATTGGATTGAGTCCTCAAGTTCGATTTGAAATGATCTTGAGTCTAGCAGAGAGAATAAATCTTCGATTGCGAGTTCAAAAAAAAAAAAAAAAATTTCCTAGCCCATCCTAAGGTTTCTAATGTGAATGATGTTGATGATGATGAAAATAATATGAAATAAGATTGATAAATTTGAATACTTACAGAAATTCTGAATGAAATATCAACAATGATATGATATTCGATTACTTAATCGAAAACTAAGAATGAATGGGATGATGATATTCTAGATGATTATCTAAATCAAATCAATTTCGATGATAATGATGATGAGGATCATTTGATCACAGCAGTAGGATTCTTTGATTCTCGATTTTGATGACGATGATTTAATGATGATCAAGTTAGTCGCGAAGATAATTAAAACTTCCTAAATAACCCCAAATCATTTTCTAGATTCGATTTGAACGACCTAGTTCGTCCGATGATTTTGCAAAAGAGGAGAAAACATTGATTTTAAATTAAATGAATTTTTATACTGAAGTAAATAATAAAAGCGATTTCCGGTATTTATCAAAAAATTTCGCCATCGAAAAAGAGAACTGAAAAAAAAAAATTCATTCGATTTGATTTCGATCCAATCGAAGCAGATAGAAAACTGTTTCGAGAATGAAACTCTCTCGAAGCGCTACTTTTTTTTAGGCCGAATTAAAAGTAGGCAAAAAAATCTTTTCTTATCGGATCTTTTTCTCTAGCTCTATTTCTAGCTTTTAAAGTACCAAAATTCTCTCTATTTCGCAATAACTTTTATATAGAAATACTATAATGATATAATGGTTTCAGCCAGCGCAGATCATTTCACTATCAGAACCTCTCTCCTTCTACCTCTCTCTCTCTCTCTCTCTCTCTCTCTCTCTCTCTCTCTCTCTCTTTCAAGATTTTCAGAGAGGAAAAAAGTTTCCGATTGATAGATATTTGTATTTTGCCTCCTCCCAATAGAATAATTGTTTTTTTCTCTGATTGAAAAAAAACCAACAACAAACCATCTAAAAAAAAGCTCCACAGAACACCCAATATGTTCGGTGTGGCAAAATTTTTGTGACTTTCAAAATCAATCAATCAGATGCTTGAGATAGTTTCGAATCCCCGGTAGTTTAGCGAGAAAGAGTGCAGAGTAGAAGGTTCTAGATTCTGGCGCCTAGAGGATTCGTCGTTTTTGTTTTTTGCTCTGAGATCACATAGATGGTTGTGGTTCTGAAGATTAGTCATTCTTGATTTACACTGTTAGAAAATTTTAAATTACAAAATTTTTTTTCACTAAAACGAAACTTCTCTCCACTTCCTTTTTCTCACTGTGAATCGTAATGATTTCCCTTTTGAAATTGATTGATTTTAGTCGCGAACTATGATGAATGTTTTCAAGCCTTTAATGTCAGAAACGGAATTCGATACATTGATTGAATTTTAGTCGAAGAGAAAATCGAAAAAAATAGGTGTTTCAGGGAGAAAAAAAAACTCTCCCTTGGATTCACTAGAATCGATTCTCTTTCGAGCGCATCGAGGGGGCTTTTTGTCACGATGGAATGAAACGGAAAAAAACCGGTGTAGCCGAATTATGTGCTGAAATAATTTATTCTTGAGAGTAAAAAAATAAATAAATAATTTTATATGATCATCACGCCGATGATGGAAAATTTTTGATGCCAAAGTAAAACGAGAAGCAAAAACAAAATGAAACTTAAATAAACTAAAAAAAAAAATAATCGATCGGAACAAAATAGTGAGGAGCGAGGGCAGAGAGAGAGAGAGAGAGAGAGAGAGAGAGAGAGAGAGAGAGAGAGAGAGAGATCTAAAAATCAATCAATCACATTGGTTCGAAGTGAAGAAAAGAAGAAAAAGAGAAGAGGACTTTCAGATTTCAAAAATTAGATTTCAGAACTGGAGGGGTACGTATTGGAATGGTACCAGCAATGGATATGAAATCTATTTGTAAACTTTCAAATTTTTTCCAATTTTTCGCAATCTTTTTTTTTTCTCAAACAAAACTGGATTCTAGCTATTATATTTGAAAGCTTTCTCTCTCTCTCTCTCTCTCTCTTCCTTTAATGAGAAAATATTAAAACAAAACATTTGTTTTGTTTTCAATGTTCTAAATAACGATGAAAGATTCGATTCTAGGTACGAAAGAGATTTCGTTTCGATCAACATTGTCCAGTGTTTAGTTCGATAGAGTTTTGCCCAAAATGAACAAAATCGGCCACCATCGACGGTCATTAATTAACCTCATCATAATCAATTGACTATGATCCATAGATTTAGTTATGTTCGAGATGGTAGGGGTCGAAACGATGGCATTCATAAAATTTATATTAATGATGTTCCATTGGGCTATTATTTCCCCTTTTCTCTTTTTCCCTCTCGACTTGCGAAAAAAAATATTGTTCGAAATATCAAAATTTGAAATAATAAGTAAACTTGTGCTTCATCTTTTTCTGAAGCTAGAAGCTATTAGCTCTGTTCGTTGATCGACAAAATTTAGTAATTTTTGTTTTATTTTTTTTTTCGTCGATAATTCTTTTGGTTTGTTGTGAATCGAATCAAACTCCACGTTCATCGTTTGAATGGAACAATTGGGTTGTAAAGCTTAAATAGAGAATCTTTTTTTTTTTTGGTCCCGAGAATCAAAAAGAAATTCGAATAGAATTCGAAAAAAAAGCAATGAATTGTTCCCGAGGACTACAGCCACATTTTTCTCGATGTTGCTCTACCAAAGATCGATCACGATCGATAAAAGTGGTCAATGCAGCCAACGAAATGTTTCGTCCAATTTCTCATCACTCAACAAGATCATCAAAACGAACAAATAGGTGTGAGTGTGAAGAGATTTTAATTAAAAATGACAATGGTAGAAAAACTTATTGAATTTGTATGAAAGCTAGGAAGAGAGAGAGAGAGAGAGAACGTCGAAGTTAATAAAAACGATTCTTGTGTGTGTAGTAGAATACCACAAACACACTCACACACACACACACACACACACACACACACTGAAATGTTTTTTTTTTTTTGACAATAAAAATCTAAAGCTTTTGGAAACACACACAGACATACTAGGTTCCGTTATTACTCTGGAATGTTACAATATTGTCCCTTGGATTTGTTCTCTAGATTAGTTTCATCACCAAGATACTAATTCGATGAAAATCAAAGCTTGACATTACATTGATATTGTTCAAAAAAAAAAAAAAATAAAAAAAAAATGGCCATCAAGTTGCCAAGTTTTTTTTTGTATCCAAACAAGAATGAATCAAGGACGGATCGAATAGAAATCCAATTAAATTATTGGATTTTGATCGTATTCGTACCGGAAACGAAGGATTTCTTCTCAAAGCTAGACCTAGGATCCAAACAAAATAATAGGCCAGAGACGAATCAGTGATTTCGTTTTCTCCCTCACCCAACTAGATTAGATTTGATCATAATTCGCTTGCTTAAATTAAATTGATTTCTAGCGAACGACGACGAATATTTTTGTTTGTGGAAAATTTAATCGAAATCGAATCTAATGCTAAAATTATTTGATTTATTTTATCAAAATTTATTTTTGATTTGAATTGAAAATAAAGTGAATTTTTCGTTAGCTATTAGAAATAATTTTCATAATTTCACCATCTTAATGATTGCTCTAGTTGATCAATACTGTAGATTGATTCGGTCGGGCCAACACAAGCCAACACTGGCCTTCGATTACGAATGTATTGCTCACAGATCTTACGGAAATAATCTAAATCAACCGAATCAATACGAGACTCGATCTCGGTGGTCGGTATTCTACGGCCATAGCACAACATTTGTCGGCCAATATCTTCACAGATTTGCGTGGAGCCATCCAATTGAAGCATCATATTGGTTTTTAGTAAATTCTTAGCTCTTTCCAGTTCTTCTTCAGTCGCGTTTGTACAAAGCAAACGCCATTGTTCGATTAAATGGAGAAGGAAATCATTAATTTTAGATTTCTCTCCAATGAAGTAAACGCCCCATAGGCCAGTATCTTTATAGCAGGTGTTGAATGATTGAAAGCTATTGCAAAGATCCTTTTGTTGAGCGACTTGCGAAAGATAACTAAAACTATTGAATCCACCGCCTAGTGATCGATCCCAGGATCCAATCAAAGTGTTAGCAATCATCAAAACTATATTGTCGGCGTTGATCCATCCGGTAGCTTCGATGGCCATTGCACCATAAACAAGATTCATACCGCTGTCATTCAATTTGATATCACCGCCTTTATATTCACAGGACTCGATTTTGATGTTTGATGCATCAGCATCAATGTCTCCAAAGTAAGAATCTACTAATTCAACGATACGTTCATGTTCAGTCCCGCCGGCTCCAGCCACTACGATTCTCGGACCTTTGTAATGAGTGTTAATGTAATTGATCAGATCTTTTTGATTGATTCGTTGAATATTCTGGATCGGACCAAGTATTGTCATCCCAAGTGGTGTATGACGGAATGCACATTCATGAAGATGATCAAACACGACTTCTTGTAAATTATTTTCAACTTCTTGCATCTCTCTTAGAATAACACTTCTCTCACGCTCAATCTCTTGCGTGCCAAATTTTGAGCGTTGAATTATATCTGACAGAATGTCTAGTGAATTTTTAATATCGTCTTGAAGACATTTTGCATAGTAGACTGTCTGCTCTCGAGATGTATAGGCGTTGAGATGAGCTCCCATATTCTCTATTTCCATTTCTAATTGCATTTGGGTTCGATTTTTCGTGCCTTTAAAAGCCATATGTTCAAGAAAATGTGCAACTCCATTGTTTTCATTGGTTTCATATCGGCTTCCAGCATCAATCCAAAGACCAATGGTACATGTCGGGATACCAGAATCTTCCGTAACAATTCGTATCCCATTAGAGAGAGTCGAACAACGTGTCTCTGGAACATTTAAAATCGGTACAGCTTGATTCTGATGCAAAAGACATGATTGTTTCATCGATCCATTCCTTTTTGAGCTATTTTTTAGTAATTTTTGAACATATCTAGATTGATTGGGGCTACTGTTTCCGTAAAAAATTCTCGAAAAATTCCGAAACATTTTTGAATCGAATCAGATAGATAGATTGTTTGATTGACAATTGAAATCAGATCAAAATCGAATCATTCCAAACCATATGGCTTATGGATAATTTCGAATGACGCAATCGTATGAAGAACTTTCTTTGTATGAAATTTTATCGCTTCAATTGCCAAACACTTATATTAAACCATTGAAAGTCTTATTGTTTATTAGTTATTATCTGATGTTTGTGATCATTCCGATTGACAATAGCTATTAAAAACAAAGATTAAAGCCGAAACAAATGTCGATAGTTTTGTTTAGGAGCGCATATGAAATTAAAATGTTAAAATACATCGATGAATTTATATTAATCAATGCTATGGTAAAAAAAAAGAAAAGAAAAGAAAAGAATATATTGAAGAAAAAAACTATTTTGAAATTATACAATAGATGATTGAAACAATGAATTGAGAATTTGTATGAAGCTTGAATAGAAATACTCGAGATTATTTTGAAAATCATCAGATTATTTTGAAAATATCTTCCAAGCTGCCAATGGTCAGGTCAATGTACAATGAGAAGTGTGTAGAAAAGTTAGCTGATTGAAATTCTATCCTAGAAAGAATCATAGAGAGATTTCAAACTGAAATCGGATGATTTTTTTGGATATGAGTTTTGAGAATGAAACTTGTGGTGAAGCGTTTGTTGCAATGCATGCAGCTGTGTTTCAAACGTTCCATTATTGGTCTGTGGATACTTTCATGACGAGTTTTGTTGAAGATCGAGGTGAAAGTTTTGTCGCAAGAAGAGCATTTGAATTGAGGCATAGATCGAGAGCTATCTCCATGGACCATTTCACTGTGTCTTCGTTTGTTGTAAGTTGATGCGAAAGTTTTGTTGCATTTCTCACAAACAATTTTTTTTCCCGAATGATCGACGCTTTTCTTTGAATTGTTTTGCATCAAAGTGTTTGGATTAACAGCGATCGTCTGATTATTCATACTGTTGGCCGATGGAGTAATAATCATTGGTGATGTAAGCAGTGAGGTTTTTGTCAAATCTGATGTAGAAAATTGTGAACCTGTCACGGTTACGAACGAAATCGGTGCTGGGCTTAATGCATATTGATTCCCTCCTATTGGCAGTTGAGTTACAGGGGTCATTATTTGATGTATTTGTGGCATTTGAGATTGAGATTGAGGGAATGTTGATGAGGCCAATTGTAACGAGGACTGTTGTTGCATTGGCATCGATTGATCAGCTTTATTCAGTTTGATACCATGAACTACTTGATAATGTCTTCTTCTGTTATAGACATTTACGAATTTTTTTCCACAAACATCACATGGAAAATCTTTTTTCGGAGGATCTTTTTTTACTTTAGTTTTTATTTTAGTATTGTTGGGAGGCAAATTGTAGCTATACTGGTCCGTGAATGCACCCGGAATAGCTGCTGATGTATTGAAAGCGGATCCAGGAAAAGAATTCATTTGTTTTTCTTTAGATTTCTTCAAATTTTTTTTTGAAACTTTGGATGTTTTCAGTCCGTTTTGAATGTGTCGTCGAGTAAAATTTTTAGGCCGACGAATTTTATTGTTGAAATGAGTATGAGATTTAATCGGTTTACTTCCAGGCAGTTTATTATTCGATTCAATAGATTTTGGGACAGTTGTACTGGTTTTTTCGGGAATATCGAAATTTTTATTCTTTGTATCGCTTAAATGATTGAAAAACGAAAAGTTCTTGAAAGAGCGAGATTGAAAATCAGAATTTAAATCTTCGAGGTCGCTTTCGAATGAATCTAAATGAGAATAGATTCCAAATTAGTTTTTGAACATATCATCAACATCAACGAATTCTAACCAGAATTATATTCTTCAGTAAAACAAGTTTGATCTGGATGTCGATTTTTATAATGATTACGTACTGCTTCAGATTTAATAAAAACAAAAGAACATAATTGACAGCTATAGAAATGTTTTCGTTTTGAATTGATTTGATAACGATACATTATGAGGGGAAAAAGGAAATTATTTCCAATCAAAAAAAGATGATTGAAACCATCTTCCAGCAATTTAATGATGATTTGAATGACCAAATCGAATTCATTTCTAAATCGATTTATTTCTAAAGATGATCGAGCAAATTAAAATATAGAATTAAAAAGGTTTTAGAACCAATGCTTTTTGATATTTGCAACACATAGGATCAATGATGTTTCGATTTGATGAAAAATTTTTAAAAATTGATCAAAAAAATTTTTAAAATTTTGATACAATTTTAGAATCTCAATTCTAGATTGTATCAAATTGTTTTCAACTAAAGAAAATTCAATTGAGAAAATATAAACAATTGTTCTGAGACGGTTTATAGCTTCGGGGCAGATTCGTTTATTCATAGATCGAGTATCTTTATTGTTTAAGATACAATGCCCTCTTTCGGTTCATTTGCATTTTATTCGATCAGAATTCCGTTTCCTTTTTCTACTCTCTCGCCTCAAAGTACAGCCCACACCATAGTTTCGATCGAAGAGTGTGCAAAGCGACAATACATTCCTACACGTGTGTTTGTTGTTCTCCAAGAATCTCTTTATTGGAATTTTTCTCGAATCAAAATTTGTAATTTTCAATTCTATTATTTTATTGATTTATGTAATTTTCGTATTTATTTCTTATTCGATTCTAGAATTTTTAAGCTCATCTCTTTTTTCTCGGTGTGGTCAAAACGTTTCGGGTCTTTTAGACTTAAAAATGCGTTACGTTGCCGCATACCTTCTTGCCGTTCTTGGTGGTAACAAATCACCATCAAAAGATGATATCAACAAGATTCTTAGCAGTGTTGGTATCGAGTCTGATGAGGACAAAATGAGCAAAGTCATTAATGAGCTCAAAGGCAAATCTATTGAAGACTTAATCTCTCAAGGTTTGGATTGATTATCGCAAATTTTATCGATTAAAAGTAAAATTTTTCTCTCCATCAAGGCACCGAAAAATTGGCTTCGGTTCCTTCCGGAGGTGGTGGTGGTGGTGCCGTTGCTGCAGCAGCTGCTCCAGCCGCTGCCGCTCCAGCTGCTGATGATTCAAAGAAAGCTAAAGAAGAGAAAAAAGAAGAAGAAGAGGAAGAAGACGATGACATGGGATTTGGTCTTTTTGATTGATTTCTCTTAGATAAAAATACTATTCAAAACGATTTCTTAAATCTTTTAATTTGTATTTTTATTGAATGTAAAATCCAAAATTAAAAACACCATTGTCATTCACAATCGGAAATTGTGTTCATCAAAAATAGTTGAAAACAAATTTTGTATTTTTAAAGAAGGTGCAATTGACCAACAAAAATCGTGATTTGATTGGAAACAATTAACACAACAGCAAAAAAATAGGCGATCAAAATTATAGGATTAAAATTCAATAGAGAATCGATGTTCATTTAGTCTCCACCATTGTTTGAATTTGGTAAACCAAATCTCTAGCGATTTTCAGCACTGCTTTCGCATCATGTCTTTCGGCCATCTCTGTTTTGGAACATTCAAATCAATTAATGATATGATTAAGAATAGGGACTGAATTGAACCATTACCATTGAAAAATTTGATTATATCTGTGAAATCCATATTGTTCTCTAGTATGATATCACGATAGTATTCCACCAAAGCTAAAGCGATGAACAATACAAAAGCGGATGAAGAGACAAATTTAGCGGCCCAAATCGTTTCCCAAACCGAAAAAACATCCACGTAAAGTAATTCTATAGAACAGATTGAACGATTTGATATCTCTATGTCTATCACTGAATTATATAATGAAATACCTCGCTTGAAATCAAGAAGAAACCATCGATAACAGAAATAGAAATGTGTGTAATCCCCATTCTGATGCATCAACTCGAAAACATCCGAATCAAGAATCTGTATCAATGAACGCATATTAGCGAAATGTGTATCCATGGCACCTCCGTGGGGGAAATTCGATGCCATTCTAATCATCAATTTACAGAAGCAGCTATAGGTATGAACCTCTGGACGACAAAATTATCATCGTGAAAGAGCAAGGAAAATATTAGAAATTTATTCTTTGCAACCGACAAAACTGACCATCATCAAAGATCACCAACAATGGTGCAACAAGATCGCACATCCCTTGAACGTAACCAACATCCAGATGATTCCATACATACGTGCACATTACGTTACGAAGTTTTTCCAAATTATCTTTGTTGAAATACCAAAAATTTCGATCACAACGTTGAACATCTTTATCGATACGATGAAGATTCAATGAGAACAAATCTAATAGCTCATTCTTCACGAAAAGGAATAGAAAAGAATTAGATAAAAAATTGAGAGCAAAAATTTTGATCTTTTCTCGAGATTTACCGAATAGAGACCCCCATTCGAAGAGGCTGGAGATGCAGCTGGAGATGTATCAATCATTTCATTGTTTGTCTGTTTAATAGGCAATCTTGCTAGATCATTTTGTTTCGATTCGATTGAAGTTTCAGTGGGAATAGGTGCTGGATCGACCGATGGATTTGTGATCAAAATATTCTGCGTAACTTCACTGTTGACACTTTCAATTTTTTGATGCCGAATCAATTGCTTACGATGGTTGGCACCGAATTGATGTCGAGATTTCGATGATGATGTTTGCATCGAAGAATCTGGTGTCGGTGGTGCAGAATTGTAATCAGATTCACTTGGATTCAAACGCTCCTCTGTATCGTTTCGATCATTATCATAATCAAGTGAACGATGATGTTGACATTTCTCTTTCCGCTTGTTATCATCACTATCATCATCAAATCGACTATCGTTTGCAACAGTTTCGATATTTTTCTCAATGGAATCATCGAAAACATCATTCAATTTATTGCCTGATTGGTAAATTGATTTGTCTTGAAATAATTCAGTGCTATTATTTTGACTTTCCGAGGATAGTTTTGCTAAATTTGCTGCTACGATCTCTCGATCTCGTTGCCGTACGATAGCTTCGACAGCTAACCATTCCGACATTATCAATTCATAGTTTTGACGCATTTTTTGATCTTTTCTCTTTCGATCCTCAACTGTATCATCGAAATGGAAGTGATCCAAAAGATAGAGCCAAACATCGGAACGAATAGATTGATCAATGCCACCGTAATAAACAAGTCTATAGAATTCCATTGGATCAATTTTGATCTGTCCATTCGGATTTCGGATATTTTCCCAAACTTTCACAGTTATTCCTTCACTCGCATCTGTCGGTTTATCTATCGAATAGATGGTACCGTTGACCAAACCAGAGAGATGCGTACGTACTGTTTTCAAATGGCGACAGTAAGCTAACCAGCCATAGAATGCGCGCGAAATGATCTGTTTTCTCATCGTATCACAAAGAAGTTTCAAATGTTGTTTATCTTTTGCTGCAGAATTGATGTCATTTATTTGTTCACTTTCATCATCGAGCATTTGACTTAGTGGTGTCCATCCTTGATTGAATGATTTATTGTCTGGATCTCGTTCAGACCCACCACAATTGTGGTCTTCGAGCTTGTGGGCTTCAGATTTCGGCTCAAACAATTCATTGCCTGCCCGAAGCGATAAGTTTTGAATAAAACGACTAAGAATAAGATTATTATTTGGTAACACATACTGATTGTCTCTGGTTTATCACTGATTGAAATGATTCGAAAAACATAATCTGCAGCGAAATCTCCATCATCTTGATTCTCATCGTTCGTTTGTGCTGTATTCTTATCTAAAGATTGTCCTTTTCGACGTAATTTAGGAAGAATTTTACCTGATTTTTAGTTCATTTTTGATTCAATTATTTTTTAAAAAAGAATTTAATCAATTTTCAACTTCGATACCTCTGCCTTTTTGTGACCAGAGTGGGGGATCTAGTTGACCATATGGCATCAGGCCTGTTTCCAAGCAAGATAGAAACGAGAGAAGATGTCCACCTTTGGGAAATTTAATTGGAGGATGCATCACACCATCTCTGCCAACCATCACAATTGATCCACAATCATGGCGTTGTTGATGGCAATGAAGATAGACAATGTTGTCCAGGCTGACATTCAATGCGAAATCCCATAATTTGTTTCTATATCAAACAAAGGTGAATTTGGTCAAAAAAAAATCGACAATCGAATCGATAATCTAAAATACATTTTTTCTGAAGAATGCTGATTGGACATGCTTTTAGTCTCGGAATTTTCGATTGCATTGTGTTCGACACGTACATTGATGAGATTGTTCGGTGTCCACATCACTCTTAATCCAAACGAATCTTGATGCAATGAAAGATAGCCAGGCATTGGTTCCTCGTCATCATTCTAACCGAAATCGATGAAAAATTTGTGAGATCATAATCGGCATTGAAAAATATTTTTGTCTTACTGGTTGCATTATAACATTATTCTTTCCGTAAAGCAGTGTTGATTTCGAGTTTTGATGCAATGATTCGACGTAATCTCTTGGCGACCAACAAACACTACCGGAAGCAGAATTGGCTGTTTTTGTCGACGATGGCGAGCAATGATCATCGTGATCGGTTCCATTGCTGATATGAAAATTTTTACGATATGTCATTCCGAGCGGTTTACGATTCGATGGCGGTGTTGATTGATTAATTTTCGATGAATTCGACGATGATGTCATCGATGATGATAACCGATGACGTTGAACGAGCTCATCAGCAGGCGGATCCGTCCAGAATTGGTCCAAGGTTTTCATTTTGGTATAATCCAATGCACAAGGCCCGACAAGAAGTGAGGCGAAAATTTGTCCAGCAACCGGATCAGATACCAATGCTTCTCTCTCATAATATTTGCTACTATTTTCGACAACATGATCGACGATCGAGATCAAATATTTCTCAAACAATGCGATACGAATCCAAAGAAATCGATATCTAGTCGGTATTGATGTGGAACAATTACTATTATTATTGATTGTATTACAATTGTTGTTGTTTGTAGTCGAAGCAGTGCTAGTATAACTATTGCTGTTCGTAAGACTTCCATTGGATCCTTGATTTGATTTGATTTTGAATGACATACGTGTCCGATTCAAACTATCGCTACTCGATGATGATCGTCTTCGGCGAACAGAAAGAGTACAAAATCAAATTTGAAAAACCAAAATCGTTGACAATTTAATCATATCTCACTTATTAGGATCAGCGTTTTCGATTTCGTTCACTTTCTTCAAAACCAAACAAGCAGAATCACAATTTTTTGCCACCTTCTGCAACAATGCTGTTGTAGAATTGGTTTTGAACAGACCCAAAGCTCTTCGTTTGAGACCATGAGATAGACATGCATCGACAGCAGCTATTCATAAGGAAAAAAAAATTCAATCATTAAGTTTTCAAATCCGGAAGAAAAGAATGAGGGGAAGCGGAATCGCATTATTTTCGATTTTAAAACGAACCACAAAACGATGTAATGCTACCACTTTCTTCATGGACAAACTTTCTGGTCACCACTTCCTCCATGATCTGTTTCACTTCACGTTTTACCATTCGTAATAACTTCTCAATGAACTCTTTCTCGTCATCGTTTCCGATCGTTTTGTTCTGATCCATTGTCCAGAGATAGAAGAGATGCGAGGACGATATTAATTGATTCCAGAATCAAAAACAAAATCAATTTCCCTCTATTCGCCAAACAAAGTCAATTACGAATAAAAAAATGAAGATAGAGATTTACTGTCATCTTGATTTCGAGACCATATGGAAGATTTTGACAATTGTCCGCGTTTTGAAGCACACCGAATCAAGAATTTTTTTTACTCAAAAAAAAAAAAAAAAAAAAACGCGAGATGCTATACAGTACCAAACTAAACTATTGCGAATCGATAGAGACAGAGCGAGAAATTTACTTAAATTCAATTTTGAGAAGATTCAATCTAAGAATCGATCTAAGATCCGATCCGATATGCGAATAAAACGAAAGAGCTCAAATATTTCAATATATAAATTGATTGGAAAAGATTTGACAAAAATATGGAATGTAGCAATCGGCTTTCTAGAACTGAGAGATATCCGATTCTAGGAGACGGAAGAAGGTCGAGTCGAATGGAAACAGTTTCATCACAAATTTACATCGGTAATTTTTGAGACGCCGAGATTTTTATTGCTACGGCAAACTATGCATCGAAATCAATCAGATTTGCTTCTTGATTATTGGCTAGAGACGAAAAACTTTCATCGAGAAGAGAGAAATGAATCTAAAAACATTGAATCTAATGGCTAGCTGAAAGCTATTCTAGCTTGAATCCAACTTCTTCATTCTATTCAAACTATTCGATAGGAAATCGGATGGAATTTTTTTCATAACTATTGCTGTTTTTATTATAATTTCTATTAGTATTATTAGATTGATGATTATTTTGATTCTCTATCGGAACATTTTTTTAAAAGATTTTTCTCTTTCTCTCTCTCTCTCTCTCTCTCTCTATCTATCTTTCTCACTCTCTTGTTTGCTGTCTCGCAGTCGACGAAGAAGGAAGTAGAACATCCGTCCAATGGATCGAAAAAGGCCATAATCAAGATTATATAGACCCTAGATTGGTTTGAAAGAATTTGCCATTTTCTCCATCAAGTTTATCTAGTTTTACTTGGGTTTTTGTCGTTTTTTTTTGTTGTTATTTACTTTCTTCTCTTCGTTCTTCTCTTCTTTCCCTATCGGATCGTGAAACTTTGTCTTGAAATTTCATTCCACTGGTGGTGGTCGATGAATTTGGTCTAAAATTTTATGCGATTATTTTCATCGTATTGCCGGTAAAGATAAAGTAACAATAATTCGATTCTCTATTTTTCTCGAACAATTCAACCTTGTCATCGCCTTGCTCATTTTGGCTTAATCAATTAGATTAAATAAGACCAAACAAAATTTTCTCGAAGAGAACAAAATTATTTGATTGGATTGAAATTTGGGAATTCGACTGACACACACACACACACACACAAATCTATATGTAGCAACCAATAGCGATTCATTCAATTCACACAACGAATTTCATCATCGTCACCATCATCTCAATCGTCCTGGTGTGGACAGAATTCGATAGATTTAGAGAAGAATTTAGATTTCGATGAAAGATCCACTTCTTTTCTGGATCAACAAAAATATAAATCGCAATAAAAATCAAATAATTTCAATGGAAATAAAGAGGATAGAGTTAGAGCTTGTGAAAAATCAGAAATTTAGAGGCGACGTGGCCCGAAAACGTTGAAACATTCATTGTAAAACTACCTTCGAATGGATCTAAACTAACTATTAAAATTAGGCCGCAACACACCATAGCGAATCTATTTAATGACAGTAGAAAAAAAATTTTATTCAAAAAATTTTTTGAGAAAAAAGTATCTGCCAAACAATTTTTTTATTTGGATTGAATATCACACTTTTGGTTATCTTATGGAATTGTTCACTTATTCGTGGTCTTGAATTTTGCCATGAAAAAGTCTGACATATGCGTGCGGAGATAGAGATTAAAATATCTTACTTCCGTAGTATATACATTGAATTTTGAAGAAGGAATTGTCCTTAATTCAACATCAAAATTTCTTGATCCATCATTTCATCAAGATAATTATTATTATCATCTTCAATCTTATCGATTTCGACAACATCATCATTTTCATCATCATCGCTAGCTAATTCAATTTTCAAGGAAGAGGAAGTAGAATCATCATCAGCATCGTCAACTTCTGGCGATTCGAAATCAGTATTTTTCGGATTGGTTAAAATTTTCGAATCCAATAATTTTGTTAGAGTATTTGGTTGCCAAATGACAACTTGTTTCAGATATTTATCTTTTTCATTTTGAAATAAGCGTTCGGAAACATTACAATTACTATTTGGAATAGTATTATTGCAACGATTTTTCAACACATCATTAAGCTCGATTGAGAATTGCAATGTCGGTTTGTCATCAATCCCATTGATTCTGGTCTCGAGTTCTTCGATTCGAAGGCCGTCTTCATCGATTGCTTTCAATTTATCATTTCTCAATTTTCTTAGTTGATATTCGTGATTGATATCGCTGATATCTTCTACAATGTAAGGCTCATCTTCGCGGATATGGAATTGATCAAAAATTTCCAGAATTTTTTCATCACCAAAATACTTTTTTATTGGACGATTACTATCGAAATCAAATTCCTCATTATTCGCGCCCAACATTAAATGATTGAAATTTCTTTTGTTGTGTTTGTTTGATGGCGGAAACATAGATAGATTATTGGTATTTGCTAAATGATATGATTGATTTGGTTGAGCAAATACAGTGGAAGATATTGTTTTGTTACAGAATAGCGATGAAGAAATTGCTGGGTTTTCGATTGATGTACAAACAAAGTCATTTTGAACAAATGAGTTGTTTTGAGCTTTCTGAGGTGTAGAATTAAATGAGAACTTTCGATCAGGATTCGATATTTCTGTTTGATTGGACCAAGGCATAACTGAAGGGATTTGATGAGCCCACCTTATTGAATCAGAATTTTCCGGATTCAAAATTACGGACTCATTCCATGATTGTTGGACATTTTGCTGTGATGGAGATGATATTTCTGGTGTCATATCGCCATCAAATGATTGAAATGAATTCAGAGAGATTCCAGCCGATTCTTCCATCATTATCAAATAAAACAAATCATTGAAGATCAAAAAATTATTGTAAGAATCAAAATATGAGAATTAATTTGAATGGATAAAATTTCTGCAGTTCCAACATCAACAAAAACAAATCAGCGAATTTGCTTCAACCGATCATATCGATTAAAATTGTTTTTAGGGATTTTAGGGATTTCTTATGAATGCTTATTTCTTCTTATTTTTGTCAGATTTTCGAAATCTCAAATTTAATCCATGATATTAATACAAAATTGATCCATGCTGCTAAAGATGCAGCAATTTCCATCTATCGTATCCTATCGCAGGATAAGCTTGAAAAATTCAAGCCATCGAAAGATTGTTTTATATTCGATCGCTAAAGTCAAAGGTCTTAGGGAAAATGCAAATGCTTCGATTATTTTGATTGAAATTAAATCAAATCAAATTACGATTTAAATTCAATTTTCGATGTGTAATCTCATTCGTAAAGCGATTCAATGATGCATGGAGGGAATCATAGTTCCTTGACATCTGAGAGATACAGAACAATAGGAAAATATTGAGCAATAAATTCATCGATTTCTTCGACTATATAGTTCACTGTGCAGTGATAATCTGATTCTGTTCCGTTTGGATTGCTCCATTTTCGCTATCGGACAATCTATATAGTTCTTCGAAGAGAGAGAGGGAGGGGATAGAATATCTCAGTTTCTCTCTTAAGTATAGTAGTTTTGCATCTTGCAGGACATCATCACTTTCCAAACTAAAACAGCTATAACCAAGCAACGGAGAAGAAAATAGAGATTAAATAGGAATTTGGTCGTTGGTTTTTGAGTGATTTGGAAACATCAACGCCAAAATTGTATATTCTTGCATTGTATTGCGAACGGTTTTTTTTTCAATTCGTTTCTGCCATAGCATCCTCCTCATTGCAATATCATTCTTGCGAAAGAAAGTGGAGCAGAATACGGATGAAAGCATAAGGTGCGGTTCTAGAACTGCTCTAAATTTAGGATCCAAAAGCTACGATTAGAACACTGATACCTTGATGATTGTTTCTGTTTGGAACATTCAAATTGTTTTTGTTCAAGAGAGACTATAAAATTTTGAATTGAATTGAAGATTTAAGTTTTTTTTTTTTACTCAGCCAGAATCATTTATTGGTTTGATTGATTTCGATCACTGAATATTACTTGAATCCTTCTCGATCGGAGAGGACCTAACCAAACCTAATAGAAATGGATAAGGAAACTTTACGCAAACAGATTGAGAACATGCGATATCAGGCGATGATGGAACGTTGGCCCTTATCGAAATCGATCCAAGCGTAAGCAATCAATTCATTTCTCTTTGTTATTGAAAATTGAATTTTGTTTTCTCTCTTGAATTTTTATTGAATGCAACCAAAAAAACCGCGATCTAAATCCGTAGTCTTCGAGAATATATCGAAGAGAATGAATCACAAGATCCATTAATTCATACACCAGACAAGAAGAATAATCCATGGGCCGAGAAAGGCAAATGTACGATTGTGTAATTCTCTCATCACAAATGGCAGCTTTAAATGCATCGAAATTTAAACTAAATCTAATCTAGATCATCTAAGCTAATCTAATCTAATCGAGTCATCTCATCAAATATGATCCTCAATCTAAATCAATCAGTATTCTATAATCTCTCGATTGAATTTGTTTGCATCAACGAAAATATATTTTCATTTTAACGCTAATCGTTTCATATTCTAATTCATTTCTGTAGCTTATGCAGCTCTATCTATTCCATAATATTCCCTTATCTTATTCTAATTATATCCCAGTAATGAAACACGAATTCCGGTGGTGCAATGTTTTTCTCCAATCTGAAAAATTTGCTAGTCTCCTTTCTTTTCCATTTGTTTTTGATTTAGTTTTGCTTTTGAGTTTAATACGAACTCTCTCTCTATCTCTCTCTTATCTTCATCTAGATTTTCCTTTAATTTTCTTCTCACCAAAAAAAAAACGAAATAAGTTTTAAGATTTATAAAAATTTCAATAAATCCATTATTGTAATCTGCTATTTACAACAGAAATTTACAAAAATTTGAACAAATTTTCGCGAACACAATTATCTAAAATGAAATAAATTGAAAACTAAATTATAAAATTTCAAAATTTCGTTATCGAATGAAAAAAATATCGAATTACTTACTCGAATTAAGATCTCTTAGAATCAGGCTCGTTACGACAAATTATCGAGATTCTACGGTCACGTTCCACAGTTAAATTTTTGAATTTTGAATTTCGCTCATCGAGAATCTCATGTGCATAGAGATAACGTGCATCACCACTTGACCGATCGTATAAAGGGAATTGAAGAGATTTCTTAAAGGAAAATAGAAGTCGAACGAACCTCATGCAATATAAAGATCTTCTTGTGAGCCAAACATCGACATAAATTTCTCGATTTTTCTCCAAACGAAATCGCATCACTGAATCCGACAACAGTGAGACGCCTGCAATGGTATCTCCACAAAACTTTAAAGATGTCATCAAAATGCAATGATTATTCGTTTTTAGACATGATCAAATTTACCCGAACACTGTCGACATGAGGTTTGATGTAACCTTGTTTGGTGACGTCCAGAATGTGCACAAAACGAATGTGCTTTTTGTTAGTTTTGAACGCATTGAGGCGGATTCGTTCGATGATTGATTGATTCTTCGACGACCAATTTAGATGCTCGATTTCACGATAATCATGTATTGCATCATCCCAATGTGATCGCTCATAACGGATTCGTTTCCGCACGAATACGTCCTCTATTTCTTGTAAAAGATTTTGTTCTTCATCTTCGGTGACGAAATCGGGTACGATAAACATTGATTGCTTTATTTGATTAAGATTTTCGAAATGAATCGAATCGAAATGTTCAGCATCTTTACGATTACATTCTATGTCTAAAATTTTTGTTGTCAACAATCTTGAAACTAGTGATCCTAATCCAACTGAACCTCGAGAGCGATAATTAAATCGCAACATGATGATTATCGGATTCATATTTTTTAGGTCTTTGCAGAACGAAATACTCTAACATCGAGCAAACGAAGAGTACATCAATCATTGTGTTCTCTTATGTCAAAAAAATTAGCGACAATATATCTATGAAATAACAAGGGATGAGGCCAAATTTCAAAATTTTTAGCACAAGGTCTTGATGACCGAGAGATAAGATCTCTCACCTTGTTGGGTCAAAAAATTTGGATCAACAGTGGATTGATTTAAAAAACACAGCGCCATCTATTTATCAATTAAAATTGGATATTATTTTCAAATCCGGAAGCAATCTGAACATTGAATGGAGATTCAAAAATGTTTTCGTTACAAAATTATGATTTATTGTAATGAAACTATGGACATCTCATCGAGCAATAGCTAGATAACTTTAATAGATTGAATAATTTTAATAAATAATAAACTGTATCGTAGACAACAATCTTAATTCAAATGAGAATCGATGAGTTTGAAGATAGAGATGAATCGAATGATGAATTTGGTGAAGATTCATCGTGAGGTGAAGATTCATCGTGAAGTGAAGATTTCTGGATATAATTTCGTTTAAAAAGTTTAGAGTTATGATTTACGGAAGTAGATGAGAAAATTTGACGACCATAACAATCATTGTTGAAACCATCAAGACTAGCAGATGGTTGAATGCTATTTTTTCGTAGATTTCTAAATGCGAAATCATCCAATAATAGATCGGGACTAGATTCACGACTACGAAAGCGTAACTTTCTATTTGATTTCCATGTTGCATCGATTTTGGAGTAATCATTCGAAACGAACGAGATTATTGGCATTGTGGGAATTCCGAAAGGCAATGATGGCATCGGTAATTTGGCGGCTGTTGATTGTTTTAAACGACGATTGAAAACATCATCATTGACTAGATGCGGTTCACCATCATTATTCGTTTCGATTGATTGAGTTCTATCATCATTTCGGTTGTTCTCGGTTCTAGTTCTGCAAGGATAATTCTCCAACCACATATAACAGATTGAGTGATGAGACCATGGTTCATAAGATTTTGATGATTTGAGATGATTGCGGAACACAGAACGATTTGCTAGATCGTCGTCGATAATGTTCGGCATGGCTGAACGACGAGACATCGATGTTCGAGATCGGAAACTAGATTCACAGTTTGAAAAATCGAAAAAATCATCAAATTTATCATCAAAGACTATCTAGATCACCTTAAATCTTTTAAATCATTTCGATTGGTTGATGCACTTGCTTGAGTTTGCCAACGATAATTCGATTGAAATCTAGCCGGCAGATCTCTCCGATCCGCTCGCTCAAGTAGATCTTCATCATCGTTCAAATTCAATCGATCGAAAAAATTTTCGAAATCATTCAATGGATTCTCATCGATCCCAGGTCTACATCTATATTGTAGATGATTTTGTTGAACAAATTTCCGCAATTCATTCTTCGCTGAAGATGGACTAGATGATCGATAAACGATCGATTTTGGATTGCGTCTTTCGACATATTTCCAGCGAATTTTTTTCCGATTAAAAATCATTGCCGGCTTTTGTCGATCATCAATTTCAGCCTCTCGAAGATTTCGAGACATTTTTGGACCGAAACGGAAAGAATTCTAGTTATCTTAGAAATTTTTCGTTGAAAGACAAACAAGGAGATACAACACCTTTCTGGAACAAAATCAAAACGCATGTGGTAATGGTGAAAACAAATTCATCATTCAAATTAACATCCTTTTTGTTCGAACATTTTCAGCGGAAAAAAAAGATCAACAGAAGCAGCACACACACACACACACACACACACACACATCAAAAAACATCTTTGCAGAAACTTCATAAGAGAGTCAGAAAAGTACTAAGAGACTGAAAGAGCAAGAGATAATCTCGAATTCGAACAAATATTACAACAGTTAAGATCGACAAGAGGTAATCTGCATTGACGAAGGAGAGGAAAAAAAGAAAATCAAAACGATTGATTGCGATGTGAAGTAAAGGCGCGATTTTACCATGTTTTTCATTAATTAATTATTTTTCTTTCAAATTAATAAATCTTTCAGTTGATTTTCGGCATCTTGTACGCAGTGATGATTTCTATCTCTCAATTTTCTGGATATAAATTCATCGATTCTAGGATTGCTGTAGGCATCAAACTAAATAGCAATGTTTCGATCGAATCTTTCGTTAATAATTTTGTGGTAAAGATTGAAGCTTGTTGAGGGAAAAATGCCTCATCATCTTTGTTGCCACCATTTCACCGTAATCATTCTTTTAGTTTCAATGATTCGGGATGAAAATTGATGATTTTTTCTTGTTTTAACAATTTCTTCGATTCGTTCTCAACCGTCGATATGCGTTCTCAGCCAAACAATGAATGAAGAAGATTCAATTCATTCCGAATCTTCGACCACACTATGGACTTCAAACGCAGCAGGTGTGGATCGAATCCGCGATCGTCTTGATGGACGGAGGAAACTGCAAAAAAAAGCAAATAATCCTTTGATTTTCAATTTTTTTTCTCGATAATAATTAATGATCAGGATTATCGTGATCGATTTAGATTTAATACGGATAATTATGGATTCATTCCCTATGGATCTGATGATTCGCTTTGTAGAAATGCGAATAAACTTTTAGATCAGTTATATCCTATCAGCTAAGTTAGAGAGAGAGAGAGAGAGAGAGAGAGAGAGAAAAAACATAATCATTCGAAACAAGTAACAAATTTTAAAATCGAATGCTAGGAAATCGCATCTCCATTTTTTTGCAATGAGAACACTGAAACTTGAGCAAACAAAAGAATGTCAAGTGAAATAGAGAAAAAATGGTCGAAAGAAATTGTTGCATCTAATTGAAAGAATAACTGTGAGGAAGAAGAAACATGACTGCGAATATCTTCCAAACGTATTTATGTCTTTCATACAATGAAATCAGAGAGCAAACCATATTTGAATCACAATCAATAGATTCCATCAATCATTTTGTCTTAATGATAACGAATCAAGGTTAGATTTTTTTTTTAATTCCGAATACACACTACAATGTTTGAGGTTGCTGAAGAAATGGAAAATAGCGCATCACAAGATAGGAGTTAGCTAATTTGAAACTTCTATCTATTTAAAATGCAGAATGTTAACGAAAGATTTTTGAAGCGTATTTTATCTTCAATTATCTACTCGAATGAATTGATGAAGATCGATTGATGACAGATCGATTGATTATGATGAAGCTTCTTCACGAATCTCCTAAATAAAGAAAAAAAAAACAAACAAACAACAAAATTTTAGACAAAAACAAAACTCTACAAACAGCACTAACGAAATCGAACCAAATCGAATCGAATTCTTTTCGGACAAAATCGAATATGCCTAGTGTGTGTATACCTATCCGAACGAAGTGTGACTGAATCTAATCTAGCAGCAACAATCTCATCAACAATATGAAACAGTGGGAGGAAGAGAAACAAGGTCACCGATTGTATTTTGGTGATCCAAAAAAGAAAATTAAAACGTTCCGCCAAAATTGCTCGCTTGCTTTTTCCTTTTCCAATGTGCACACCTTTATGAACATTATGAAACACTATGTACGCTTTTCAATTTTTTCTAAATATTTAGATACATTTCAATATTGAAATTTTTCCTCTTTTATCAGATTGAGATTCTAAAAATTTTTCCACGTCTTTTAGACAGTATAAAAAAACTTCAAAGATGCATCGATAATTTGTACCATAAGATGATTCTGCATAAAATCTCTAACACTCGAACCTTTTTGGATCGGAATCGGAAGGAATATTGACGAAGATTGGAAATAAAAATTCGAAGGAAAAATTCTTTTTTTTCTCTCTCCTTCCCCCTTTATGAATAGAAACGAGCGCATGATCGAAAGCGCAATGTCTAATTGTTTTGTGTTCCAATCTGGGGATCGAAATCGCTTCACTTCTTTGAGAGACGAATGAGAGAGAGAGAGAGAGAGAGAGAGAGAGAGAGAGAGAGATAATCTAGAGATGTCTGTCTGTCGATTGTTTGTCTGACAGTGTGAATCTATTACATTCTGTTGCACAATCAACGATTCTCGAAACAATTATCTTTGGTATCTTTTCGTCTCATCGAAGGCTATTCTTTGCTTTTTCGATTTTGTTTTTGAATTATTTTCGTTTTTGTCAATCAAATTCTCTCTTCAAGCCAGAAAAAAAATAGTCCAAGCACTTTTGATTCTCTAACAAACGAAAGAAAAATTTTAATGAAATTTTGACAAACAAGAAGAGAAGAGTGAAAAGAATGAAGAATTTTGAAAAAGATCTATCTAGAATAGATCAAGAATCATTCTTAAAGATTTCGTCTTCAATCATTATCAAAAATAACCGACTGCTATGACATTAGCATCTTGAAAATAGATACAAAAAAAATGTATAAATCATTCTAAATTCCATTTGAATCCATTTTTGTCTTGTCTGATACATCAAATCATATAGATTTAATCGTTCGATTTATTTAATAGTTTAACTCAATCGAATGCAATAAATCGAAAAGCAGCAATCGTGTAAATCTCATTCAAAAAATTTCTCTTAAATCGAATCATCTGATCGCATCGCTATTGTAATCATTGAAATCTCAGACCCATTTATTTTGGTTGGATTAGTTACAAAAAATATTGATTTCTTATAATTGATTAAAAAAAACGTTTCAGCGATTTCATTTTCACGATAACAGAAATTAATCCATTCCAAATAAATGTAATCTCTCAAAGATTCAATTGATAAGGTACTTTTTTTAATTGTTGACAATTTTAACCTTTCACGATTAATATTTACGATTCTCTAATAAAGTTCCATGGCTTAGAACTGATACCAAAGAATGCTCGAATCTAACGGATGTCAACAATCAACATCACCATCATGACAGAATTCAAATCGAAAATGTATTCTTTTTTTATATTATCGTTTTCATCATTACCACTAAAGAAGTGTTTCTCATAGAATCGAAAGAAACACAAAATCCATAATAAAGATAATCGACTACATCAAATCAATCTAATGTGATTGATTTCTAAGCAATGAACATGAATTTTGTGCATCAACGTAGTGATGAAGATGGCAATGATGACGATGAAGATGATGGTAGTGAAATTGATGGCGGCTGGCAACACTTTGATAACGCAGAGAATTTACAAGATCCGCTTAGACCAACTTCAATTTTTCATCAGTCTAAAAAATCGAAGGATGAAGCACATCCAATTTATAATTTGAAACCAATCTTGAAGCGAAAAGATTCGCTAGAAACGAACATCTTTCATCAGCCGAAAGCTCCAATTTTACCACCAATCTTGAAAAAACGTGATAGTCTAAGCAATGAAATAAATATTTGCTCAACAACAAATGCCAATCCTACAGTTTTAGGCAATAATGGTAAAAGATAGTATTATTTTCTTGACGATCTTATTTCTATCATTTTATCAAACTTCAGCATCCGTTCAGCTTAAGCCACTTTCGATTCTGAAAAATCGTCAACAAAAAGATTCATACTCTTTTGATGAGAACACGTTCAACAATCACTGGTCTTTGGCGAATGAAGATTATCAACATCAACAATTGAAACCAATTTTGAAAAAAAAATCTTGGAGCATAGATGACAAATTCGATGCTGTAAATCTTGTATCGATGTCAAACACTTCCACAATTTCTAACAATGAAGTGAAAGGAATACTCAAGTCTAGTGACAAGACAAATTCGTCGTTTCGAAGCTCATTGCCGAAAAATCAAATAGATCGGAATTTGATTGCATGCAATAATCATGATAATTTAGCTGAGTTTTCATCTATAAAAACAATCGCAAACAAAACGGATGTCAATAGAACATTGAAAAGTATACTGAAATCATCAACAAATAGAAATCGCTCGAATTCTCTCTCACCATGTACTTCGCTGGGCTCTATGATCGAGAACGATCTAGATAGGGAAATAACAACAATGAATTATCGTAAACGAGCATCACTTGGCAATGATGATCCAACTACAATGAAACTATCAGATTGTGAATTTTTTCGCCGCATTCTTAATATCAACACCGATAATGATGTAATCGATGTTCAAAACGACGAAAAAAATAATTTTTCAGTGGATGATCATCCAGCATCATCGGTTTCGATACGCTCGAAACCTAAGCCAATATTGAAGAAAAAATCAAACGAATCGTTCGAGACCTCTGCATCATCTGTTATGGAAAACCAAAAAAAAATCACCGGAAGTGATAATAATAGTCACGATGATGATGATGATGACATCGAGGATCATGGAAAAGAAACAAGGTAATCTAGATGATGACAATCATAACGAAATCGAATTCTTTTAGAAATCCTCAATTTTTTTAATGTAACTTCTCTTTCTCACTGTTAATAATTAATTTTTCTCCTAATTGAATTCACCTCATTTAACTTATTGAATCTCTCTCGGTATCCATGTCTTTTGTCGTCTTCACTTTTTATATTTCATTTATTTATTCTTTTGTGATTTCTATCTAATTAATCATTCGATTGTTGATTGATTTAATTTTTTTTTACAATTCTATGTCCATTTCTCTTTGATCATTTTGACTGGAATCGTTTCAATGTTTGATGTGTTCTCTTGTTTTTCTATTTTAATTTTCTAACCCTCATCTCTTAACGGCTCTCTTGATTCTTGAATAACTGATTTTTGATTTATGTTTATTTCGGCTAAATCCTCTTAAACTTCCTGTGTCTTTCTTCTGCTTTTTGTACTCAAAAATTCTTCTCTTATTACTTTTCTTCTTTTTCTCAAAAACAATAAAATCACTAACAAACTCTCTGAATCCATTTCGATTTGCTTTTTCTTTGCTATTGAAAAAAATTCTCGTTAAAATTTGATGATGATGATGATAATTCAATCTGTTGCAAGGTGTTCAAAAAGAATTCGATAAATGCATTTTTCTTCGATTTTTTTCTCCGCGTTTGTAAAGAGAGAATATGTTCGAATGTAATTATGATAATGATGATTCTAAATGATCTTCATGCGAGGTTGACACAGAACAAACCAAAATATACATCAATTGGAGCTCATAGAAGTTATATACCAAATGACCGTCACTGTTTAGGTTTAATCTTGTCTAATGTTTCCTGTTGACAAGATTGACAGATAGAGAGAGAGAGAGAGAGAGAGAAAGAATAAAAGCAATCAACAATAATAGTCCCTCTCTTCTCATCCATCTGTTTCAATAAATATCTTTGCCTGTTCTTTTTTTTTTTTTTTAATTTCAAACAAAAATTTTCCATTGTGTCTCTCGTTCTTGTGTTGGATGTGTGACGAAGTCGACACAAGCAAAAAAAAAAAAAAAAACAATCTAAAAAGAAATAATAGATAATAATTGCGAATACAGAACATCACTTCGTTGAAGATTTTCTGCTCTCTCCGATGCTCTAACATTCTATGGAGAAGATAATGAAGTGGTGTGGTGTGGTGTGGTGTGGTCTACCCTAAACAAAATTAAAAAATATAAAAAAAAAACCATCAATTGTCAATTTGATTCGATGGCATTTCTTTTTCCCTCATCGTTTTTATTTTTGTTCTTTTCCAAAGTACCTTTTCTTTTCACAGCCAAATTGAATCGAATCAAACGACTGTTTGTTTGTTTGTCTGTTTGTTTAGGCTTTTGAATGGTGTGGTGTTTATTTTCCCTTCAAGCAAAGCGTAGGGTTTCCGACCAATATCATCATCCTCGATCGAATTCTCTTCATTATCACATTGTGCAATCAGCAGTTATAACAATAAGAATAGTGAAGAGAAATGGAAAAGAATCCGCCTAACTTTTTACCTGGAAGAGATCATCGAAGAACCAATCAAACAAACAACATGCGAACAAAATAATACCGTTGATGATGTTTTCGAGTGAAAGCTTAGCGCTATTTAAAATTATAAATTATTAGAAAAGTAGCCTATCACAGGTAGTGTTTGTGAATGTGTGCGTTAATAGTTAACAATCTCATTCGATGCAAGCTTGATTGTTGTTGTGCGATGTCATCATCGAACAATGATCAATAATCAACAACAAACAGGTAGCAGAAGAGATTGAGAACGAGAGACAGAGAGAAAGAGGCAAAAGGATTCTTTTTTTTTTTTTTTTTTTTTTTTTTTTTTGAAATCATCTCTGATCTCTAGAAGAAATCGAATTGTAAATTCTTTACAGATTCGTTTTTCTAAATTTCAAAATGCCTCGAGGACAATAATAATAACTACAATATTCGATATTGTCGATGTTTGTGGTGGCGGTGTTGTTTAGAAAGGATTGCCTTTGTCGATTTATTTTTTTTTTCCCATTGCTGTGACCATCATCAATGAAATGATCAGCAATCATATTGATCTTCATTACGGATTGGATCGTAACAAGCTCTAGCGTTGATTGAGTTTTTGCTCCACAAATCTATTATTGAGTTTGATTGTAGTTCACTTCATATTCAATTGTTCTTCGAGAAGTCGTGAATTGAGATGAAGAAAGAAAGAAAAAATCAATTTGCATTCATTTTTGTTATTGTTGTTGTTGTTCCATCGAAGACTTTCAATCAATATCATCATCATCATCAGCATCAATCAAGACATTGTTTTTGCTGAATTCGTTGCATTAAGAGCAATGGCGTTCTTGAACTCTTTGAGCACTTCAACACGCTTGCTAGATTGTTTCTTGCTCTCCCTCTCTTACTTCAAGACTATTCTTTCGAGAGACTGAATCGAAAAATCGTCTCGTTTGAATCGATTGAGGAAGAGATAAAAGTAGATCCAAAAATTTTCATTAGAATCTCTTCGGAGACTCTCAAACGGCAAAAAAAAAGAAGAAGAAATTGATTTTCTTCCTTTTCTCTCTGCTTTCGTTCAAAGCAATTTATGTGATGGTATTCTGTTTCGGTTTTGGATTAGAATCAAAAGCGGAGAATTTCGATTCACATCATCATCCTCAAAATAATTTTCTCCAAAATATTTTCGATTCAATTTACATAATCGAAGCAATCTTTCCTTTTAGTTTTATTAAATTTGTGCTTGAATTCCCAATTATAGAATGCTTTCGACTGCTTCAACACCAACGGCAGCATCGCCGTCATCTTCTTCGTCCTCATCCTCATCGTCTTCGTTGATGGCATCACCTTCGACTAAATTAAGATGTGCCAATAGTTCATCATCATCATCTTCCTCCAGTGTTTCATATAGGAATAAATCAAGACCAAAAAGCTGTTTCGTTTATGGTCGTAACGAGTACAATATTGCTATGGTTGATGATGAAGATGATGATGTTTTAGATCATGATTATAATAACAGCGCTAGTTTATCTGACGATAATAATAATAATAATAATTCTAAAACTAACAGCAGCAGTGCTAGAACTTTGATCAGTGAACGATTGGCTTTGCTGAAACAGAACGGTGAAGAAGGTTGGAAGAATAGAATCCGCAAAGACGATCATAGATCAACAATCATCAAACCAAATGTGATTGCGAATCGTTTGAGTTCGTTGATGGAATCACAATCACAATGGCGTAATCGTGTCCCAGAGAAAGATGCAAGAAAATTCACTGTCGCTGCTAAACTTGATCAAATCAAATCTGTAACAACCGATACTACCTCTTCCATCTCCTCCCTATCAACATCGAAAATAATGGCTTCCAATAAACCGAATCAAGATAAGATGAAACTGCGTGATACACCGAAAAAACTTGGCCTGATTGGATCTTCTTTGACTGAAAAGAAACTTGGATCGATTAGTAGTAAATTAAATTCGGTACTCTCCGCTGATAAAAGTCCTTTTTCTTCACCCGTAAAAACAAGAAAAGAGTCTAGAAAATCAGACATTGCTGAAGAATCCGTTACGCGCAACGAAAACTTACTCCTCGATAGTAAAGCATCATCGAGAATTGTAGAGGAATCAGCTTTATCTTCGAAAGCAACCATCTCAATTTTGAGACCTGACGATGAAGAAAGTTTTGGATCATTTTTTGGTCTAGATTCGAATCTAATCGATCAGATTTTGAACTCAAAATCCACAGAACAATCAGACCAAGTGAATAATCCTAAATTAGATCTAATCGGAGAAGATTCAACTTCAATACGATTGTAAGTGGAAATATTTTGAATCAAATCGATGCTATCTATGAAAACACCTAATGTTGGCACCAATCCTAATTCCATTCTCCTCCTCTTCGAAACTTTTTTTCTCGTATAATGTCATTCAACTTTAAAATTACATAATGATTCGACAATTTCTTTTGGTTTTTCTAACTCAGTTTTGATAATAATCAAACAATAAACATGAAAATTGAATTAATTTGGTCTAATTTTTCTTTTTGATTGAACCAGATTATCAACGAATAGAAAAGCAAGAGTGCAAGCACCGAAACGTCGTGCAGCTTCCGGACGAAATCCCATGAAATCGTTGCAGAAAGCATCTATCGTAATCGATTCGTATCAAAATGAACCAGTGAAAATCTCACCTTCATCATCATCGAAATTTCCTCAATCTGTTTCTCAACAACAATCCTCATCATCATCGTTGTCAGCGATCAAAAATACTCCACCGAATTCAAAGTTTGCAATATCAGCATTGGCTGGTCTAGCTAGTAGCGAAGATTTTAAAGCAGTTTCAAATAAGCTACGGAACTCATCAACTCAAAACAATGGTCTCGCAAGGAATGATTCCTGGCGAACGTATGATTTGAAAAATTCGCTTCAAACACGAATGCTCCTCTTGATAAAAGGTCGTCGAAAGGCTCCTATTCGTTTGATCGAACCGAGTTGGAAATTATTGAATTCGATCGATAGTTTCATTTTAGTCACAAAAGAATCGATCTATGCCTATCTTGGAAAATTTTCCAATATCATCGAACGGACTAAATGTCTTGAAATCTCTGAATTGATACGAAAACGTAAAGATTTGTGTTTTCGATCGATCAACAATCCAGTGATACAAATCGATTGTCAACACTTAGATGAAAAAATTACAACAATTCATGATCGATTATTACCGTTGATTGAGAAACTAGATTACAATGAAGGGACTGATCGCGAAGAATTCGATCGACGATTCTCGAAACCAATTGATTTCAATCTAGATGATGATGATGAATTCTATGAGGAATCGATTAATTATAGCAATTTGATATATAAATGTGTTTTGGATGAAAAATCTACCGATCTCAATCACAAAGCCGATCTAGTTCATTTGGAAAATATTTGTGGTCGTAGTCCGCGCCATCAAATTCTCCAAAATGATCAAGCACTTATTTTCGATTACGGAAGCGAGATGTATGTTTGGTTCGGTAAGAATGTATCGAATTCGTTGCGTAAGAAAACAGTCGAAGCAGCTAAAGATCTTTGGCTAAAAGGTTATGATTATTCTCAATGCGAATCGAATCCTTTCGGCACCGAATGTCCTCCTAAATCTAATCAAAGACCAGATTGGTGTTGGTTTATTCGTGTTCATCATAATATGGAGCCTATTCTATTCAAAGATAAATTTTTTAATTGGCCAGCTTTCACATTGAATCGATCTGAGGCGAAACCGCAACCGAACAAAGTGCCAGAGAAAAAAGGACATCGTGTTGTAAAGAAAGATCTTTCTGCTCAACTGAATTTGTTTCCGGTCGATGTTGAAAATGATATGATCAACAGTGTACCTTCTCTACCATCTTTAACTTTGGAATTCATCTCTTTGGGAAGAGGTGCTGGTGATACTATTTCAGATGAAGATGGATTGCCAGTCAAAGTTGTTTCATTAGATTGGCAATGTTTCTATCTCGATGAGACTGGACAACAAATTGAATTGAATCAATCCGATCGGAATTATCTCTGTAGCGGTGAATCGTATTACATACGATGGAAATATCGCCTGACAAGAATCAGCAGAAATCTTAAAACTGGTGGTGAATCGCGATTCTCAGAAGATCATGGCGGGCGTGATCGACTCTGTTATTTCGTTTGGCAAGGTAAACATGCTAAGAATACTAAAATAGGTTTGACAGCATTGAACAGTGTTGAAAAACTCCGCAAAGAAGGAGCATCACAAATCTATATTGAACAAGGCCGAGAAGATCCAGTGTTTTTGAGAATTTTTCAAGGTGCATTAGTCATACAATCGGGCCAACGTAAAGATATAATTTATGCGTCTAACAAACAAAAAATCTATCGAATGTTCATGTTGAATGATACTGAATCATCGGAAGAGTTCCTTGTTGAATTAGATTTAACTTTTAAAAATCTTCGTAGTCGCATGTGTTATATTTTCATTAATCCAGGTGATGCTAAGAGCAAGATCTATCTATGGTTTGGTTGTAAAACTTCTGATGCCAAACGTTCATCGACAAGAATGTTTTTGCAATCAATAATCCTCAAAGATAAATCCAAAGAATTCGGTTTCATTCCGAACGATTTAGATAACTCAGACGAAATCGATGTCGAAGAGATTGAAGAAGGCAAAGAATCATTGCACTTTATGGAAATATTCAATTCGACTACACCATCTTCACCGGTTTCAACTTTGAAACGAAGCTCCAAATCAAATCTTCAACGTGATGTCTATTTTTCTTTGCTCGATGATCAACGTCCCTACGGTTTTCAGCTGCGATTATTTCAATTCATTTCATCCTCGGAAAGAATTTTCGAAGTGCACGAAATCGTCCCATCGTATTTGCCGTCAAAAAATGACGAAAAAATAATAATAAGCTATCCATTCGTTCAATCGGATCTTTATGAGCGAGCTAAAAATCGTCCAACATTTTTTTTAATTGATGCTCATTATGAAGTATTTCTCTGGGAATCGAAATTTCCATTCTATTATAACGAAACAAAATCCAATCGAAACGCTGTCAATGATTTAGAAGAGGATAGAGATAAATTAATTGACATTGAGAAAGAGTTAAGGTTGGAAAGTAATCAAATCACCGGCTTCATGAATCAATTATGGCTTGCAGAACGAAAATGTTCTCTTGAATCCACTCTTGCCTATTGTCATGGTTGGTTTCGATCTCCTTACAATTGTATCTTTAGTTATATTTTATTTTTTCTGTTTCAAAATTGAAGCCAAGAATCCTGCGGAACCTCCAAAATCTTACGTAGTCTCAGCTGGATTAGAGCCGAACTCTTTCTGTTCACTGTTTCCTACCTGGATTTACAATGATGATGCTGCTAAACTTCACATACAGGTAAGTTTGTTGTTCCAATTAATAGTGGTTTAACTCGATCTTGATTTCTATATTGCTGCTTAGGATGGACGAAAGCCTAATGAACAGATTCTAGTCCAAGAAGTTTTGTCACAAATACAAGACGTCAATGATTCAGTGTATAGTTATGAGTATCTCAAAAGAAGGCCATTGCCGGAAGGAATCAATGTTCTCTGTCTCGAATCTTATCTTAGTGATGAAGAATTCGAAGTAATCATTATTAGAGCCGTATATTGATTGAATTTCTCTAATTGAATTGATTTTTTTTCACAGAGTGTTTTTCAAATGAATCGCGAAGAGTTTTATTCACTTCCGACTTGGAAACAGAAAATTATAAAACAAGAAAAAGAACTATTCTAGAGCAAACGCCTTCTGAACGCCCAAAATGACCTTTTCAGAATTGTTTATAATAATTTTTGATTTATAATCAATCATTTGAAACTATGTTTGCTATATGGAAATCAATGATGTTTTATTTTGCATCAGAAAGTGATAAGATTTTAAAATCTTTGAACCATTTTAACGAATTCTATTAATTAAATTATCTCTTTTCCATAATTGAAAATGAATTTTTTGAAAATCTATTTTTATTTCTTTCGAATCAAATGACTATTTTGAGTGCCCATCACACACATGCAGCTGTGAGGGCAGCGAAGAGTAAACATAGCACAGTTATTGATTGGCGTCTGCCTGTTGGATATTTGTTCGTCGAGGTAATAAGAATGAAAATCTTTAGAAGATTTGCAATATTTTATCTATAAGTTGGGTTAGATTAATTGATTCTAGCTTAATTATTGATAATCAAATTCGTTCGCAATGAAAAATGAAAAAAATCAAGAGATCATACCCCTGACACCGTTCAGTACGTAGATCGGATTCGCAATCTATCTCTGGTCTCGAATTTTGAATTTCATAATTTTTCATTTTGAAACCTTAGAGCAAAACTCATCATTATTCGAGTATATTCGTTGTGAGTTGAAACGTGGATATCTTCTTCAAAATGATGAACAAAGATATCGTGAACGTAGAGAAAAATTTTACATTTTTCTACAAATACCATACAAGATGGAAACAGTAAGTTCTAAATCATCCCGGTAAATTTGAATTAAGAAGCTCTAATCATATCTTTTTGGTGATCGATTCCTCAAAGTTTTTATTCTATGGATTCTTTCAATGTGTTGATGCATTTCTTTTCGTGCTGACTTTTCTTCCTTTTCGTTTAATTTTGGCTCTAATCTCTTGTTTTTTGCGCATAACAAATATGTTCCTAAGGTATTCGTTCGAACAATTTGATGATTCTCATTCATTCTTCGTTTCGATTTTTATAGATTCATATCGAGTTTTAATTCAAAATGCTTTCATTCTGTCCCAATACTCAATTCAGCGGAAACCTGTGATATATTGAAAGGAATTATTGTTATTTCATCGCTATTTCTCATCAATAAAATCGAAGTATCTATGATTTATCATCAAATCAAAAGTCAATCAATCATTAAATTGTATATTTTCTTCAATATGCTTGAGGTTAATTTCTAGTCGAATCGACTTTAAATCTAATCAAAAATCTGTTTAACTTAAAAAAACTTTAAAGGTCTCAGATAAGCTTTTATCTTCGTTCGGTCAAGACATTCTCGACACGTTATATTGGACCGCCACGGAACCTAATACCAAAAAAAGGTTCAAAATATTAGGAATTTTTCATCTACTGCTCGCTATTTTATATGTTGGTAATGATGTTTAAAAATTTATGCTATTGAGAGATTAATCTGATTGAAATCTAATGATTTAGTGGCGCATACTATCTTGGTACTTCTTCAAGCGACAACTTTGAACGTTGCGATTAACTCGAAAAACACTGCTTTAATCACAATTATGATGTCCAACAATGTGAGATTATTCGATTTTTGTTTGTAATCAATTTAATGATAAAATATTCTTTGCTTCAGTTTGTTGAACTAAAAAGTATGGTCTTCAAGAAGTTCGAGAAAAACAATCTTTTCCATATGTCCTGTAGTGATGTGCGCGAGAGATTTCACTACATTATTCTCTTATTGATTGTCATTATTCAAACAATGAAAGAATACAATTGGTCAGACCGGCAATTTTGGATTCTTTTTCCTGATTGTTTAATAGTAATTTCTGTCGAAATTCTTGTCGATTGGTTCAAACACGCTTTTGTAACGCGTTTCAATGAAATCTCATTCGATGTTTATGAAGAATATTCTCTTTCGCTCGCTTACGATCTGGTCGGGAGTAAATTAAAAAGTGTAAGTGTCAAATGTAAATCAAGTTTCGATATTTCATCTGATTTCATTGATTCGCAGGCATTTTCGGATCATTCTGATATTGTTTCCAGAAGAATGGGATTCATTCCACTACCATTGAGTGTTCTTTTGATCAAAATTTTTTTCAGTTCATTTCATTTTAATACTGTCTACTCTTGTTTGTGTCTCTTATTCCTCATTTTGAAGTAAGTTTGATTCAAATGTTTAGATTGAAATTTAGTAACGTCTCATTTTTCAACAGTTTGATTATATTTCGATTGTCGGTGAACATTGTACTGCTAGGTATTTCATGCAAATGGGTTGAAGATCATCAGAAAGATCTCGAGGATAAAGTTAACAAAATGATTGGCGGACATTCAGCCAGTCTTCCGGCTAGCCGTCATAATAGCGTTTCAAATCTGACCATTTTGGATGAAGAGATAAAACTTCAAGATATCAAAGACAAACTCACTGAACAACAAAATTCACCCGTCAAGCAACAAATGAATAAAAGTGGTATTTCGACCGGTGCAAGAAGTACGCCTCATTCACCGCTCAATGGTAGCCCTCGTGATAGTCTCGAAGATATCACTGAACAAGTGGCAATAGCTCAAAATTCTTTAGAATCATCTATTATCTTATCGGATAGTACAGTCAGTTTGATATCTATGAACGATGGACAAAATTTGAAATTGCCTGAAGAAAAATTAAAAACAGTCGGGAAAACGCCGAAATTATCATTGACAAAGAAAAAAATAATGCAATACTGGAGACGAAGAGTTTCTCTTCAAGAACTTCCAGTGAATGTCGATGAGTTTGAACAAAGATTGAATAGGTATACTGATCGAAGACAGCAGCAACAACAGATTGAAACAGTATTGATGAATGAAAACACTAAGCCTAAAATGGCCTGAAATACTCGATTCAATTCGATATCTAGCGACAAAAAAACGATCAATTTCAAAATTGAGCTCATCGTTCATTGCATTCTTGGAAAACCGTGCATTGTATTAGTGTGGATACTCAATAAGTGGCACTCATTAGTTGTCCACACTTTGATTTTCTTTATCGATTTGAATCAAATTCGATAATTTCGTACCATTCCTACTTTCTCTCTGTGTCATATAAGGTTTCTAGTGTAAATTCGCCTTTAGCAAAGTTGAAAGAAACCGAACGATCGATAGGTTCGTGCCTGTGGGATTGTTCGTTCTAATACTTGAAATTTTATTTGTTTTTTAAGTTTCTTTTTCAATTTCAAACTCGATGTACTTCTGATATCTAATGAAAATATTTGATTAAACTGCAGAACACACTCAAGAAAAGTTTGTTTTGCATCAGGTCAAATCTTTTTTTTTTATTTTGAAACAAAAAGATAGGATTATCATGATCATATCCCCTCGAGTCTTTCGCTTTTCTTAACATTGATTTTTTTTAATGATCATCGCCAAAACATTTTGAGCAATTCTGATGGCCATCATCAAATTGAGTCTATCAATTTGATCTTTATTTTCCATCAATGTTCGCTTTGATTTAATCGTCTTCTGATTTAATTAAATTTAAATCTCTTTTTTCGAGATTTCAAGATGATTTGGGGGAGGATTAGGAGGGGGAGGAGAACTCTGTGTAGAAAGAAAAAGAGAGAGAGAAGATTACAAAAACCTAAAATCCATCAGAGCATATTGCTTCTACATCTTCTCTCTTCAATCAATCGTTCACATCGATAACATTAATGTTGACGCTAAAATTTAGCTTTCCTGAACCACCACCACCACCACTACCTACAGTGAAAGAAGGAGCCTAACATTAACGATAAGCAAGCAAGCAGTAACAAATGTAACACTTATTAGAGATTATTCGGAAAAAAACACCAAATACCAAACATCATCACATCACAGCCAGTGTGTTGTTTCAGTACTCTAGAATCGAAGAATTTTTTTTTTTTTTTTGATTCCATAAAAAAGGTTAGAGAGAGAGAGAGAGAGAGAGAGAGAGAGAGAGAGAGAGATAGAGAGAGAGAGAGCTAACCCAAAGAGCAAAAAGCAAAACATTTCCTTCTAGAAGCAAGAAAGTGATCTTGCTTTTCAGCACAATATCTGAAGTCTCTAAGTGTGGTACATTTGGATTCTTTTTCTCGCTACTTTTTTTCAAAGATCAAGATACTAAGAATAAGAAAAAAAATTATTCTACCCATTCTAGATTGTGATTGTAAATCAAAATGTTGTGATCGAAATTCATCATCGATTGATCCATTCTCTAGGTCCACTAAACGTTCCTGGTGTAGAATTTTGTTTTTTGGCATTCATCATTCTCAAATCAGCGCACCACAACAACATTCGAAGCAACGTGTAAACATCAAGCAATTGTGCGAAAATTTTTTATGGGACAAACTTTTGCGATCATCAATCTCTTCGTGATTCGATATTGTTATGGATTGATGATTTGTTTTGATCACACATTTATACAAATACCGATTGATTAATTTATGATGAAGAAGATGATTGAGAAAAAATAACGATGCTCGCTTCGATTGATTATCGCATTATCATTTCAGTCTGACCGTCATCATCGGTTATAACAATCATCATTATTAATCAAAATATCTTCACCGAAGAAGAAAAATATCACTGAGAATCAAAAACTTGCTTGCTTTTCTCCCGACTTTTGCATTAGGATAATTGTTTAGCTGGTTTTGTTTTTGTTTGCTTTTTTTTGCATTCATTTTTTTTTTAATTTTGTTGTTGTTTTTGTTGATATATTCGTTTTGTTTTTTTCCATTCTCGTTGCTGTTTCCTTATTTTTATCTCTCATTCATGTTGAGTTTGTTGCAAGAATATTTTCGCTCTCTACTCTTTATCATCAAGCAGCGAAACACCGTTTTGTATTTCTTTTTTGCTGTTTTGTTGTCGACTAGTTGTTGGCTAGATGCTTCATCTCAACGACATCGCTTACCGAACACACCGAATCGAAAAGATACTTCATCAAATCTAACTTAATCCGACTTTGTCTTCGAAAAATCTAAAACCATTTCATAATGAGGCCTCAAATGAATTCATTTCTGTTTGATAATCGATTCTTCTGCTCAATATCTCATCACAATAGATATCCTCCATTGATTGCCATAATAGTGTCCTGAACATTCGGAAATCGTTTTGATCATTATGCTAACCAATCTATTCTCGTTTGATAATTTTACGTTCCAGAAAAAAATTAAGACATTCTGATTTGTCTATTTCAAATACCTCACTATTATACTTTCGGACAGTCCCTAAACCTTGAAGCCATCACACAATATCCGCATTCATCTTTATGGTTTTCATGTAAATTAAATCATTTGATATTTAAAAAATTCAAAAAAAACACCACATATTCAAGGCATCAAGTCATAAGAACAAAAGATTGTTCTTCATATCATTCATCCAAACGAATCATGTCTATTCTTAGAGGAACGAAAAAGTTATTGCTGGCTGCTGGATTAGCTGGTTGTGGAGCAGCAGCTGCAGTTCTCTTCAGCGGAATTCATAAAGATCAAGAAAATTTCAAAGCATACGCAACATCGAGTCCGTTTCCTGATTACAAATTTCTCAATCTCTATTCTTACACATCGTCCAAATGGGATTATAATTGGGACAAAAGGGAGCCAAATTCATTGATAGCACCATTAAAAGGTGATTTCGGTAGCCTGCCTGAATGTGATCAAGATGAATATAATAAAAAATTAGAAAAAGTCAAATCGACAGCAACTAGACATTTGTTATTGATCAGGCATGGTCAATACAAAATGGATGCCGATAGTGATGAATTTCGTCAATTGACCTCATTGGGACGTGATCAAGCTAAACGAATAGGAGAAAGATTAAAAGAATTAGCATTGCCCTACACTCGGATCATCAAGTCAACAATGACGAGAGCGATCGAAACAGCTCAGATCATCCATGAACATTTACCAGACATACCGATGAGCTCTTGTGATTATATCCGCGAAGGCTCACCAATATTCCCAGAGCCTCCGATCCATAGTTGGAAACCAGAAACAAAGGTTGGTCTTTTTGTCTGATTCGATTGTTTTGACGATATGGGTTAAATGATGTTGGAATTAGTCGAGATTCTCTTCATCCAATAGCGATAGGAAAATTTCAAGAATTCAGAAGCTCATTTATTTTGTCCATAAAGAACAGTGATTTCTCGAGAGATTCTTAAAAATTTACCATAGTCTCATCCGTGCAATGAGACAAAAAAATTACAGTAGTTGTATTACAAATTGACTGTTTACTACTGGCGAAAATTATGGCTTGATTATCAATGATTTCAAGTGTCTCGAGACTAGACTTTGTTCTGAGGGTATTGCTGATAAAGATCAATTGATTGAGTCGATTTTGATGATAGAGGAATAGGATTGTCCTAGATATCGAATGGTGTTTTTGATGAGCGATCTTCGATAAGTTTTTTGAAAATTTTTCAATCATTGAGATTTTTATAACTTATAAACTTTTTTATTGCCCAATCAAATTTATTGATGATTATATTATTGATTTCAATCAATTATTTAATGATGATCTAGATATTTTTGCTAATCTTATTTATTTTGTTTTTTAGCAGTTTTTCCAAGACGGAGCTCGAATTGAGAGTGCTTTTAGAAAATATTTCCATCGTGCCGATCCTTCTCAGAAGCAAGATAGCTACGATATTCTTGTTTGTCATGGAAATGTGATTCGTTATTTTGTTTGCAGAGCCTTACAATTTCCGCCAGAAGGTTGGCTTAGATTTTCTTTATATAATTGTAGTATGACATGGGTCGCCATCAAACCAAGTGGAAGAGTAATTGTCTACACTGTCGGCGACACTGGCCATCTATCTCGTGCCCAAATGACTACTAATTAGTGCTGCGGTGTTAAAAGAAGATGAAGAATTTTGTAAAAGTAATGCTAAAAATAGATTGAAGATATACTATGCAGGAAAATTGATTTCACTTTCAAAGCGACGAATCTGGTCAATAGAATCCAAAAAAAAATTCGGTTGAAGAAAAATATTCTAATCAAAACTTTGATCAGCAAAAGATCGCGATTGAAGCTCAACATTTTTTCTTGGTCACATCGTTACATAAAATTGTCATTCAATATTGTATGATTTATTTTATTCTAAATTCGAATAGAATCCAATGATAGAGTCATATCAATTCTCTATTTTTATAAGAAAAAGTCAACAATTCAACATTCAAACCTTTTCATACTCTCATCAAGAATAATCCGCTTTGTTATTTCTTGCAAACGTATGAAATCGTTCTAATTTCAATGTCTAATCAAGAGCCCAGGCTATTTTAAAATCAATTTTCCGCTATTATTGTTATCACTGTGAGATACTAAAGTAGATTCATATATTCTCTCTCTCTCTCTCTCTCTTCAGTGATATTTTTGTTCAGTCATTGATTGGAACTAATGGATTTGAGTGGCTTAACTTCAAATTGAACTTAAACCACAAACGCCAGCATAAAACAACACAATCAAAATCGATCTAGATAATTCGGTTCAACTATCTAATGGTCTTTCTAAAGAATCTCATAATAGATCATCACCATTTGTTAAATAGAATCTATTCGTTTCTATGCCTGATTTTTCTTCTCTATGAATTTATTTTATCATAATCTTTTTTTTTCGTTTCTATCTTCATTTCATTCTCTCATTCTCCGATATCTCTCTCTCTCTCTCTCTCTCTTTTTGAACGATTATCTTTGAATCTTTGTAATTAAATCGATTAATTAATTGAAAAATGAAAAAAATTCAAGATATCGAATAAATGAAAATTCGTTCAAAATTCGCAGAATTTTTCTCGATTAAAATTCTAGTTAATAGATCTTCTCTAAGAATTCCAGAATTTAAAAGAGATCATCGAATCAAATCTGCCCTCTATCTTTTTCAAAACAAGATGTGAAACTCATTGACTTCTTTTTGAAGTAGGGACACAAAGAACAGTGAAAAGAAGAGAATAAAGAGGGAAAAAAATCTCTTTTGTGAGCAATTGGTGAATAATTTTTTCCCATTTCTATTTAGCTATTGCGATTAAAAAAAAAAAAAAAACAAACACACACACACACAAGCATACAGATAGTGGCAGTAGCAGCAGCAGCAGCAGCAGCAGCAGCACACAAAGCAAGCAGCACATTACCAGAATGATTGACAACAGCATCACCATCAGCACATCACAACAACAAACACACAAGTATAACAAAACAAGCGAAAATATCTAATTTTTTTTTCCACTTTTCTATCTTTCCATTGATGCTAATTGTTCTGTTTGGGTTTGTGTGTGTATGGTCAGATCCTTTATGATTATGATTATGATTATGATTATGATTATGATTGATATAATCAACATTAGAAGATATTCATGATTGATTGATTTAATTTTTTTTTTATTTCTCTCTCTCTCTCTCTAATTCCTTAACGTTTATCTTGAAGAAACGAAAACAAAGAAAAAGAGCGAAAAGAAATTGAAAATCTACGAAAGAAACGAATTGATTCATGTTTTGAAATTTTGGATCAAAAATTTTGATTGACCAACAGCAAAACCACAAGAGGACGGATTCTCAATCGCTCAAAGTGTTGAAATTTTTTTTTTTTTCGAAAATCTTATCGTTCATTTTCGTAATCATGATTTGCGAACATAACGAATTGATTGCATCTCGAATTTCTTCATCTCAATCTTCATCCTCATCGTTATCAGCGTTGACATTCTTCTCTTCTGCATATTCATCTCTTCATTTCTGATCATCGATAAATATTCACAGAATCTCTCTTTTAGTTATCATTAAAAGTCCATCGAATTTTTCTTCATTTTTTTTCTCATTCACTTTTTTTCACCAAATCTTTTGATTGTGTGATTTGTCTGTCCTTTGTCTCAGTTTTTCCGGTGTCTTGATTCGTTGTCAATTTCCGATTCTATTGCATCTCGATTCCTTGGCTCATCATCATAGAATCGGATTTTATACATTCTGTTTATTGATCTTAATTAGAACATCTTGAAGATTCAATTAATTCAAGCGAAGGTGAAAAATTCTCTGAAATTATTCCGTGATTCTTAAATTTATTTTACAATTTCAGATCAAGGTTCAAACATTCTTGTTGAGCCTTACACATTTTCAATGTATTGTTGCTTGTTTCGAGATTTTCGTAGTCAAAATGGCAGATAGAAGAAAGTTACAAGGTGATAAATTTATTGATTTTAATTGCAATTTTTTAAAGTGAAAATATAAATTCTCTGTGAAAAAAGCTGAAATTGATCGATGCATCAAAAAAGTGAATGAAGGTGTCGAAATGTTTGAAGATATTTGGCAAAAAGTTCACAATGCAACCAACGCTAATCAAAAAGAAAAATATGAAGCTGATCTCAAAAAAGAGATTAAAAAATTACAGGTTAGACCTTATGAAAAATACATTAGTCTTTGATAATAAATAGAATTTTTTGTGCAGAGGTTACGAGATCAGATAAAATCTTGGCTAGCTTCAAGTGACATAAAAGACAAAAGACTATTGATTGATTATCGTAAGCTGATCGAAACTCAAATGGAAAGATTCAAAGTGGTTGAACGAGAAACCAAGACAAAAGCTTACTCAAAAGAAGGTCTTGGTGCAGCTCAAAAATTAGATCCAGCTCAAAAAGAAAAAGATGAGATTACAAATTGGCTAACAACATCCATCGACTCATTGTCAGTTCAAGTGGATCAATTTGAGACTGAAATTGAAAATTTACAGCATTCGCAGAAAAAAAGTAAAAAAGATCGTGAAAAACTAGCTCGATGTGAATTCTTGAAAAAACGACTTGAGAAGCATAGGTATCATATAAAACAACTGGAAACAACTTTACGGATGTTCGATAACGAAACTGTCAATGCTGATCAAATCAAAAACATAAAAGATGATATTGATTATTACATTCAATCATCAACTGATTCTGATTTTCATGATGATGAATCCATTTATGATGAATTAGGTTTGGAAGACATGCAAGCATTCAGAGCTAATAATGTTGTCGATTCGACAAATGTCTCGGCAAAAAACTCAACGACGTCAGCGACTAAAACGGAGACTACCGCTGTTGCTGGTACTAGTGAGAATGAGGAGAATTCAGTTTTCTCTAATCCATCATCTGCCAACGAGTCGCCTGCACCAAGTCCTGGTTTGCAAAATAGTCATTCCAACAAACCAAACGCTATCAACAACACAAGTAACAGTACGACCAGTGACGATAACGCGGATCATGAATTCACTTTCACCAATATTGCCAACACTCCAATTCCATCATCTCCATCGTCAATCATTACATCCAGTACATCAACTGCAGTTTGCAGTAGTACAGCATCGATATCAAGTACCACCGTCCCTTCATCATCTGTTATCAATAACAGTAACAACAACAAAAATTCTGGGACTGGAACGGGGAACATTGTCACCAACAATACCGTCAATTCTAATCATAGCTCTAATAAAATCAACGCATGGCCTAGTACGACACCAATAAAGAATTCTTTATCTTCCATCACCCAATCAGGTCAGTATCAGTCCAATTTGTTTTGCAAAAATGAAATTTAAAATTGTTTCCTTTTCACATCAGTTACCACAACACCTTATGCTGCAGCCGTAGCATCATCCTCATCTTCGACTGCAACTAACTCATCAATCGCCTCAAGCATCAAGGTATTAGGTGCAAACGAATTAAATGATACTCGAGTTCAGTCGATGATTTCACCCGTTCCAAGTAGTGCTAGTAGTCATCATGATTACATTAATCATCAACCATTACCATCACCATCTCCCTCAAGTAGTGCCAGCATTGGCACAGCAGTGTCAACCTCAACTATTTCTTCGACTGCCTCAGGGTCTACTGGCCCATGGAATTCTAATCCACCGATATCAAATCAAATTGCCGATAATCGAAATATCAGACAAATGATGAATAAGTTTCAGTTAACCCCTCAGCAACAATATTTGCTACAACAACAACAACAGCAGCAACAAAATAATCATATCCTTAACGGTTTTAAAGGAATTGAAAATCTGAAAGGAATCACGCATCCTACAGCTGGAATTCCAGGAAGCACTAGTGTTGGAGTTCTTGAAGACCATCTTCTCGATAATCGAATGATGTCGTCGATGAATTTGAATATGTCCACAAGCAATGCTAATAGTCCAAATATTCAAAACATTAGTCAATTGCCACACCTTAATGAAATCACGAACTTATCTCCTAATATAAATAATGCTTCAATGCCTATAATGGATCATCTTAATCATCCTAACATGATTAAAACAAATGTAATAATTTTAAAGAATTCATTTGAGATAATCTAAAGTATTTTTTTTTTTTTTCTAACCAGATGATTTTGCATCAGCAGCGGAATAATTCGAGGCTTTTACAAGGATCAACACCGATTTCTTCTGTTTCTCCGCCTAATACTAATAACAGTACTAGTAGTAATAATAATCCTAATATTCCGACCAACTTGAATAGTTCAGCTAACATATCATTGGTTGAAACGAGTGGCAACAAAACTCAAATTCAATCGAATATCAATCAACAAAAGCCGCAAATTCAATCTCAAAACTATTATAATCAAAATCAAATGTTTTCAAACCAATCGAATCAATCCATGACCAATAAGAATATTGTTCTACCCAAACAGCTTTATCTTCATCTGCAATTGCTAGAATCAGCGTTTCGTCATCCGATTATCCCTCTCGATTCGTATCGATTAAAGTATTTATCAATTAATAATTACATAATTTTTTTTTAAATTCTATTTATTATCTACTAATAGACCGTTGATGCGACTGTTTCCTCAGATAACATCTCCTTTTTCAATGTCTAGTTATCCGAATCAAACTTTATCTCAGTTTGAAAATGTTGATTTTTATCAACGCTTAACACCGGAAACATTATTTTTTATTTTCTATTATATGGAGGTTGATATTTTTGATTTTTTCCGATCATCATTTATAATAACCGTGTCTTACTCAGGGTACGAAAGCGCAATATATGGCAGCCAAAGCATTGAAAAATAAATCTTGGCGTTTTCATACGAGATTCATGATGTGGTTCCAAAGGCTAGAGGAACCCAAAGTCATTACTGATGATTATGAACAAGTGAGTAGCCGTACATTCGATCTGAATGTTTCATTAGAAATGAATTCATGAATTCATTTTTCGTTTTTAAAAGGGAACTTACATATATTTCGATTTTGAAAAATGGGCCCAACGCAAAAAAGACAACTTTATGTTCGAATATAGATATCTTGAAGATAAAGATCTTAATTAGTTGTAATTGCATTCAAATAAGAAAAAATGTTTAAGAAAAGCGAGAATAAATCACTTTGAAAAACTTTGTTACTTATTCTTACCAATTATTATTAATGATGTATTGTGATAATCACAATTGATATTTGTCTTTTTGATTTCGAATAAAAAAAAAAATTCATTCATAAAAAACAAAGAGAATCAAAATGTTGGGCCGAAAGATGGACTAGTATAGATTTATTACGGCTATAATTGATATAATCTCTAAAAGGCGAAATAAATTGGAATTTTAAATTAGAAGATGTTGCAAGAAGACTAGCGAATCAAGTGATTAGATAAAAAAATAAATTTTTCTTTTTATGGAAGATTTTTTTGGCTATTTAGCTCCAGGTACTTTGGAAAGAACTTTTGACAGATCGACACCAGTCAATGCATGTATCGTTGGTGGAATTTGTGAAATAACTTTTGAAAGATTGCCAGTGTCACCGTTAAGCAAAACGATCTCATCTGTTTTTGACAAAGGTGCTGATATTTCTGCGGCAATCTAAGATGATAATAATAAAAATCAATAGCAATCAATTAGATTATAATTCAACTTGATTCAATGATTACTTTTGGAAGATGTTCTAATGTTAAGGATAGAATGGCAGCATCACCGAATTGTTTCATTGAGGCCGCTTTCAATATCATTCCTTGTGTTTCAGCTCGGCCACGAATCTCGGAAGCATTTGCTTCCGCCACTCCTAAAAGCTCGATTCTTTCGGAATCAGCTTCAGCAGCCGAGATGATTTGTTGCTTTTTGCCCTCAGTCAATTGAGCTATTTCATAGAGTTGTGCATCGGCTAACAATTTCACATTAGCTTTCAATTCATTTTCGGCCAGTTCAATTTCTTTCTCTTGTAATCTAGTCAATTTTTGTCGCTCAATTAATTCAAGATTTTTTTGTTGGAACGAAATCTCTTGCTGAAGATGTGTCGATCGTAGATCATAGGCTAACTTTGCTTTAGCTTTTAATGCATTCACTTCGGCATCGAACGCTGCCTTCTGTGTGAGATACGCTCTAGTAGCATCTTCGATTTTGGTATCGGCAGCGTATTTAACATCCATCGCAGCTTTTTGACATTCAGCCTCTCTGATGCCAGCATCACGTTCGGCATTTGCCACACCGATCGCTGCATTGCGTTTGATTTCAGCGATCTTTGCTTTGCCCAACGATTCCAGATAGCTGACATTGTCGTAAACATCTTTGATTGTAAACGAAAGAATCTCAATTCCCATTCTCTCCAATTCAGACGATGCGACTTCTCTGACTAGTGATGCGAATTGATCTCGCTCACGATATATTTCTTCTACAGTCATCGTACCTAGAATCGATCGTAGATTACCTTCAAGAGTTTGCTGGAGAATAGATTTGATGTAATCGACGTTTTTGCCCAAAAATTGTTCACAAGCAATCGATAATTGTTCTTTCTCGTTTTTAATCTTACATTGCGCCACACCAGAGACCGTGAGTTGGACACCTTCCGATGTTTCGACATTCTCACATTTAGGCATCAAAGTCATGATCTCCAACGATATTCTGGATTTTGAATTGAATAAATGCTCTAAGACTGGATCGATAATCAATTTGATTTCGACAAACCTTTGAACATTCGAAAGAAGGTACCATGCCCAAGCCCATCCACCGACCACATAAGTTTTCTTGGTCGATCGGCAACAACCCCCTTGATCCCGGAAACAAGGAAATTTAGACAATTAGATTATAATAATAGCAATTAGCGAAGAAAAACAAAAGGAAAAAGGAAAAAAAAAACGAAATGATAGCTTCGACTAAGACATCCAAGCAGACTAGTATCGTGAAATTAATTCATCGAATCGGATTAAGTTCAACAAGGACAAAAAAAAAAAAAAAAGAAACGCTTCAGCAATTGATGAAATGATCTCTAAATAGCATTATGATTATATGTTAAAGCGAACTAGTGTCGTAGCATAAACAAAAGTCGGATCTATAACTTGGATCTTAATTTTTTTTTTGTCAAACAAATTATGATCTCTTCAATAAGGATTTATATTTGCTACGAAATCGATCATGGTGTTCGATGATGATATGTTTTGTTGTTCCTATACGAACAATTTTTTCTAGAAAAAAAAAACACTTTCAAACAGAGACAAAGAAACCGTTTCGATTTTTTTTGATGGTCGATGATTGCTACCGAAAACTATATAAGTTCGATGTCATTGTCGAGAAACAAAATCATTGCCACAATTCGAAACAAACAATAAAAATCATGAGACGATCGATTCAAATTTCGAGTGTTGCAATACTCTATGTTATGCTGATAATCTTTGTCGCTATTCATCAGACTATTGCGAAGAAACAGAAAGAAATGATGATCATCGGCGGTGGACATGGTTGTCCACCAAGCGTTCTAATGAAATCTGGTGGAAAGAGTAAATTTGGCGATATTTTGATGATCAATCCATGCAAATCTAAATCCGATTATGGACATTACGAGCCATCTTATGATGAAGGAGATAGCTATTATCCACAATCCGATCATTATGGAATGAGCTACGGAAGTGGATATTGAAAAGCATCATGTAAGCAAGTAAATGATCAATCATGGCAATCATAGGCAATTTGTTTTGTTTGAATTCCTCGAGCTGGCCTTTACATTCAATCATTATCAAACTATCAATTTGAATTGAATCGAACACGGCACAATCACAAACAATTATGGCATCGAAAATTTTTTGTTAATTTTTTAATTTTGCATCGAAGTTGAAATAAATTATCAGATTCTTAATCGATAGAATTGAAATTCATAAATGAAACTTGTCAAATATCTTTATTATTTCGATTTCCTTCACTACAAAAAAATTAGGTGCTGGAACACCAACCTGAAACAATCAATGCTTCGTTCGGTCCAACAGTATTGATATTACCCATTCGAGACGTTTTCTTTGAGGAAAGTTTTCTTTTCTTTTACAAACGAAACGAAAAACGAAACGAACGAAAAAATTATATTCAATCTTCTAGTCCGTATAATCTTGATCGATCAAATGAAATTTTGATTAACGTAGATTAATATCGAAATTGTTGTATTTTTTGTTCTTGATCTCAGAATCCTGAGAACGAACATCATCTTCATTTATAGTCTTTGGATTTTCGGTTGAAATTTTTGCCAAATTTTTCATTCCATCTCAAATCACACACATCGTGGATATTTTTTTTCACGAGCAATAGATTTCAACAGAGAATTTATCAAACATTCGACAGTTGTTCCAAACAAATCAAATTGAATTGGTAGCATGGGAAAATCCCATCACCTCCACAACTGCCACCACCAACATCGGTCAATGGCTGCAAGTTGAAAGAATGGGTTCGATAACTTTCGGGGAAAAAAATTAGACCCAATTGCCGCTAGAAAAATCCAATATCCAACAATCAAGAATCGAAATGATTCTATTCTCTGTATTGGATCGAATAGATCCACCGCCTTTCCCCACCTAATATATCAAACAATGGATGGATCTGTGCTGTTGTAATCTAACGCTTACACAAACGGGCTCCTCTTGAATATTGCCGTTAGTTTTAGCTGCTTTTCAATCTAAAATTTAAAAAATTTAATTGTTTGTTTTGGGGTTTTAATTTTTTCTCCATTATCTCTAAGTAATTCTAATGTTAATTCTCAAACAAAAAGATGAGATTTACAATCTCAGTTGCATCGAAACAATGGAAAAAATTATTTAATTTTTCTTTGTTTCTATTGAGTCGATTGTCTTTTCGAAAAAGAATCTATCATCAATAGATTAAAGATAAATCGGTTGGAGAGAAATTAATTTCAAATTCATTTAATTTATAAATCCAAAATTAACCCAGATTTTTTTGTCCAACAAGAATAGTACCTACTCTATGAAATGAGCATAACGTAGAAAGAAAGAAAGAGAGAGAGAAGAGAGAAAAAAAAGAGGGAGGAATTCAATGAGAATAAAGTAACAGAGTGGTGACGTTTCTAAAACATCTCTCATTAACCAAAGCTATAAACAGGGGCAAAGTATTCGATTATTATTATTATTATTATTAATGTTATTATTATTACACTATTGTTATGATGTTGATGCTGTTGTTTTGGTGATGCCGATGTTGTTTATGTCGCGATTGATTGAAATATTTTTCTTTTTCATCTTCATCTAAGCATCAAAAATACAATTTGATGATGAAAATGACCATCTCAACAAAATCGCACCATTTTCATTGATCTCGTAGACAGTATGAAATTTATTGAAAAATGTTCAAAGCTCCTATGGGAATACTAATCAATTGTAATCATTATTTCTATTGGAAATAACGGAAAAAAATTTTACCAACATTAAAAACCTCAAATATTTTTACCTTACAAGGATCCTAAAAAATCGATAATAGAAATTCTAATGCTCAAAAAGTCATTCTTGCGACGAAGATTTAATCATTGATCACCATCGTTGTTGATAAAATTTATTTGAATTGGTCAACACTGTTCATATCATGTGTGCTGCAATAATCTAATATTATTGATAATTCTGTTTATTTTTCATAATTTATTCGTAGTTTGATTTTAAACAACTCATCTTATTATTATTTGTCATTAGATCAACTGTATATCGTCGATAGGGAGCAAATAATATTAAAAAATTATTTTAAACATTGATTTTTTTCAAAACTCAAACCATCAAGCATCGATTTCCAATGAAATCATTAGAATCACCTGAAGAAATGACCACCTGTGATGATTCAAATGAATATCAGGTCGATTTACGAGGTATAATTAATCAAAAATGAGTGCTATTCAAAGGACGAATTGACAAATTTTATCTCATTTGACAGAAACAGATTTCGAAAATAGTACAAATTCTTCATCATCATTGAAGAGTAGTATTTTTCTAAATAACAACAACAATAGCACTAATAATAATAATAACAATAATACCAAATGTGAAACTCCATCAGATGAATCATCATCTTCATCGCCTCGACGACCAATAACCTCGACCAATAATAAATCATCAATATTCTCATCATCACCATCGGAACCGTTGGTTGTCTGCTCTAATTCTGATCTTGACAGACAGATCGAACAACTAAGGCGTTGTGAGATAATTACAGAGAGCGAAGTTAAAAGTTTATGTACAAAAGCTAGAGAAATTCTTTTGGAAGAATCGAACGTTCAACGCGTAGATGCACCTGTTACTGTAATCAATTTAAATCGAATTCGAATCTAATTGTTTTTTTGACATTCGCGATGAATTCTCTTTTCTCGATAGGTCTGTGGTGATATTCATGGTCAATTCTATGATCTCAAAGAGCTTTTTAAAGTCGGTGGTGATGTTCCAACTACAAATTATCTTTTTATGGGAGATTTTGTGGATAGAGGATTTTATTCTGTCGAAACCTTCCTTCTACTTCTAGCTTTAAAAGTAAATGTTTTCTTGTCTCAATCTTGAATTGATCTAAAAGTAAAATTACCCGAATCGTTCAAGGTCCGTTATCCGGATAGGATTACATTAATACGTGGCAATCACGAATCAAGACAAATAACTCAAGTCTATGGTTTTTATGATGAATGCCTTAGAAAATATGGAACATCGACTGTTTGGCGATACTGTACCGAAGTGTTTGATTATCTTTCATTATCAGCTATCATCGATGGGAAGGTTTGCATATATAACTCTGATTTTTTAGAAGTTCATAAATTGATTGAAAAATTTGATTTATTATTCTGTTGAATGAAAGATTTTCTGTGTTCATGGCGGTCTATCTCCATCGATACAAACTCTAGATGAGATTCGCGTCATCGATCGAAAACAAGAAGTTCCACATGACGGTGCTATGTGTGATCTTCTTTGGTCCGATCCGGAAGAGAGTGCTGGCTGGGGTATGTCGCCACGAGGCGCCGGTTATCTCTTCGGTTCGGATGTTGTTCAACAATTCAACACAGCCAATAATCTCAATCTAATCTGTCGAGCACATCAATTAGTAATGGAAGGATACAAATGGCATTTCAATGAATCAGTTTTGACTGTTTGGTCGGCACCAAATTATTGCTATAGATGTGGCAATGTTGCCGCCATTCTCGAACTAGATGAGAATCTAAATCGAAGTTTTACAATATTTGAAGCTGCCCCACAGGTTTGTTCCATGTCGAGAGAGAAAAAAGATAATGAAATAATAATTGATAAAATTTTAAATGTCAATTTTCAAATAGGAAACTCGTGGAGTGCCTTCGAAAAAACCGCAAGCAGATTATTTCCTTTGAGCAGGGGAAAAAACGACCATCATTTCTCATCATTATTATTATTATATCATTATTATCATAATTATTAAATTAATTTTGCGAAACAAAAGCTCTAGAATCATTTTATTTTTCACATTTTTTCACAAAATTGTAAAAGAAAAAATAAAAAAAAATTGTTGGAATATTTTTCTAAAGAATTAGTGACAAAAAACCAAAAAAAAAATATTTAAAATTGATACATTTCATCCAACGAAATCGAAATAAAATCGATGAAGATATTGTAATTTGAGATGAGCCAAAAAAGTCGATTGTCCATAAACGCTAGCTTCCAAAGTAGCCCATAAATGTGGGATAGATTATCGTAGCTTATTCTCTCACAATGGCCAGTGTAGCTTTGGATGGCTAGACATATTTTCCTCATTAAATCATTTATTTTGTTTCATAATAGGCTTGATGGCCATAACTTATTGCCACAACACACCATCATCATCTGAAACGTTTCAAAATTTTCCTTGACCTTTTTTGATTAGGTCCTAGCATACACTTCTTTTTTTCCCCATATCCTACTGCTCTCAATCAATGTTTGGTAGAAGAGACGCTTACGTTCGCTCCAAACTAATATGTTTCGATCTCGATTCCAAGAGAACTGAAGGCATAAAATTTTGGAATTTTTTTTTCAGAAAATATATCAGACATCTCTTTGGATTTTTTGTTTATCTATCTCTTCGTGAGAAAAAAAAACTTTCACAAGCGTCAAATTCAGCTTGATTTTTTCGAAAATCTTTCCAATGATCGATCGATCATCATCAAAGTCAATACGGATTGTATCCTCTGAAGAGATCATTGAAATCTGAAAAGTTTCTCTCTATCAAATACTCTTAGATAGATGAACAATGATAGAATTTGTACCAAAATCGAATCGAAACAAGTATCTAAATCTATTTCGAACAAATTAATGATTGGTGAGCTAAGATCTGATGGAATTCTCAAATGAATAGTGGTCCAATTTTTCTGGATCTTTCTCTATTAGAAGTTAGCTTCGTAATGGATTCTTTTCTATGAACATCTTTATCCTCTCAGTATCGAAATGGACTAGATCACAAGATCCCATTTTCATTCGAGATCAATTCACTGATAATTCATCATCATTTTAATTCTGTTTCTTTCCTCAATCGCTGGACCATCATGGACGTGGTGATGGTGGTGCTCGTGGTTTGTTTTTCTCCTCTTCCTACGCAATAAATTTGACCATTTTGATTCTGTTACTTTGAAGTTTTCTTTCTTTGACTGCGAGAAAAACTCATCAGTTTTTGCAATTAAAGCTAGAGAAAGAGAGATAAACAAACACACGTCATTTAGGCTAAATTTAGCAAATTCAATGATATCCATTGACAGAGGTTCACGGAAGTGATCTATTCATCTACTTCGATGATATTTTAGATTCTTTTCGAACATTAGACGCTTTGTACCTTTGCTCTTAAGCAAAAACTATTGTCTTGTATCATTTTTTTACCGACAAAGCTAGAAAAAAGCAAAAAATTGGTCCATTAAGAGCGTTGAGGGAAGGAATCGCCATGTTTGTAGCAGTTCAATATGATTTCCGGTCCATCAAATTATATCAATCGTTTCGAAAGTGATCCATTACAAGAGAAAGCAATACAGAAGGAAATGTTCAATTATCAAATATTATGGAACGTGTTGATAAATCCAGAAAATGAATGTCCGACAATCTAGAAACGAAACACCGACAATGTTCAGATTCAATCACTTCATACAAAAGTATTAATAAATACGAAATTTGAATTGAATAGATTGAGAAAAGATATCTTTCAATCTTTTTCTTCCATAATTCTGTGACTGTATGGAATTTACAAAAGATTCGCTTAACAAATCAGCAAAATCAAAAATCGAATTGATTGAGAAGGGGGAGAGGGGAGAATCTCTTGATTATTTGATCATTAATTTATTGGATTTCTAATCTGCTGATGCATTGGTAAGCTCATATGATTCGATCATTTGGATGTGGGATTGAGAAGCAATAAATTTTATTAATTAATTTACTATCGGTCCAAGGATTCCGAGAGAAAAAAACAAAGAAAAAAAGAATGATGTTGAAAAAATCACAATCGAAATCAAAGCTACTAGCATTGAGAGTAGAGAAAGAAACTAATCCGTTAGAAAGAGAGAAAGAAAGAAATCTAAAGCACTTAGATTCTAGCAATAAACATCGTAGGCCTAGGACCAAGGAAATTGATCGCTTCTGTAATGCATTAATGATCATATTCTAGATGCAGAACAAAAACTAATCTAGACTGAAAAACATCAATGATCCAAGAAAAAACAAAGAAAAAATGAGATTTCCAATAATATGAACAAACTAATCAAATTAATTCTTCTCACTGAAGGTAAGTAAAGAAAGGTAGAAATGTTCCTGAATCTAGATTGAGCAATGAATTAATAACATGGAACAGAAACAGAGAGAACAAACACTGTATTTTGTTTTTTTTTTCTCAGCTATCTATGGTCCGATCGATTCATATGAATCATATGACCATCACCAATCTAAATGGAAGTAATTGTTATTTTTAACCTGAAAAAAAAGTCACCGGAAAACGATTTTCGTTTCTTATTAAAAGCTCTGAGGCAATTATTTTACCTGTAATTATTATTATCCGACGACCATTATTATTATCATTGCTGTGAATGAGAATGTGATCGATTAATTAAGAAGATCAGGCACATCTCGGTGTCGGGGGCAGACTGAAACCTACTTCGCCAATCAAACGAAGGGAAAAGTTTGAATGGCTAATGGCGTTCCAAGATTGAACTGAGGAGAATAAAATTCTGCACTGAGGAAGATAAATAAATAAACAATCCAATGATTAAATAATAGATTGATTCGAAGAGTAATTTAATCTCAGCCTATGGAATGCAAGAGAGCAGAAAAGAATTAATTCCTCTTTTGCAGCATTTAATTTGGGAACTTTCAATCTTTAATCTCTGATCGAATCTTTCTCTCTCTCTCTCTCTCTCTCTCTCTCTCTGACCATTTGACTTTCTATTTGATGATGTCTCTTGCCGAAGCTTAGGAATAAGAAGAAAAAAATAAACAAACAGACAAATATTATTGTATTTGGTTACCAGTTGCTGTTTTGTTCATTGGCCGATGCTCGATGTCTATAAACTTAATGGATCAAGGAAGTAATATGGTTTGATTTGATCGCGCCCACATTAAGGCCACAACGATTCGTGTCAATCTCTCTCAATCTCTCACTAAGACACTAATTGAAGACAATGACATTTGAATGATTAAATTTTAGTTTTTAGAAGAGATTCAAATTAAATTCTGATCTAAACTGACCGATTGAATTAGAAAGAAATTTAATTCGCCCACGGATTTTATAAAGCAATTTGGCGTTCGATACTAATTCTAGTTCGATTAACAATGGATTTTGATTTCTAGGCTCACTCTTTTTCTCTTTTGTCATTCAAATAAATCGACAAATTAGACAAATCGACTAGATTCTTTTGTCTTTAATTAAACAACAAAACGATTAGTTTCATAAACCTATTCATCGTTCGATGATGATTTCGTTTGATTTGTGGTTGTTAATCACCGAACATTCTTCCGCCATATCAGCAGGATGCTTACGCGATGTTTTCTGATGACGTCGGGTGTCTTCACAGCGATCACCATTGACCAATTCTGATGTCGTTTGCTTTCTATCCAACAACGAAATCAATGAATGATGTAATCATCATCGGAATGAAGTCATCATTCTGGTTGTTGCGAGAGCGAAGTAAAGAAAAAAAAAGGTCAACGATTAGTTATGATTAGTAGCATTCGGACTTGGGTTCGCGAGAAAATCTCGAACGAATAAAGAATTAGTCTTTATGAATTAATATTGTTTCGCTAATAATTCATTCACATTTCATTCAATTTTTCTCCCACTCTGGTTTTTGTTAAAATTTTTGGTCTCTTTTTTCTTTATCTTCTTGTTGTATGGCTAATAATAATGAAAAAACACGAAACGACGGGCGGACGTCAAATCTGCACAAAAAATGAATAAGAAGATCAGAGCAAAGGCTAGTAATGATAGAACAAGCAATCATTGCTCTATTCGTTGGTAATCTACTCGAAGAAATTAGAATGCAATCCTAGTGTCAATCTTCTCTCTCTCTCTCTCTCTCTCTCTCTTTGTTCGCTAGTGAATAGTGATCCTCTTCATCATCATTGTCATCATCATCATCATCATCATCATCATCATCATCACCATCAATAATACCAACAAGAGTAGAAAAAAATTATTGAGATTGTTCCGGTCTTAATCATCGAACAGTTCAGTTTGTGAATAGTTGATTGGCCTGAACCACAATCGAAGAGTTCTTGATTACTTTCACTGTGAACTAAGCTTAATCAACACTAATTCATCAATCAAACATCAAAAAACAATCGATGGACCATAGAACGATCAAAACAATTTTATCTCTTCTGGATCTATTTTGATTTGAAATTGATTTTGGATGAGAGTTAAATGTAAGTAGTTTTCGCTTTTTTTTCAATTTTTTCTCAGAAAACAAAAAGAGATAGGAACTAAACCAATAATAATACCGATTTTTAAGTTAATTTTTATCTTAGGTAAATCCATTTATCTCGTCAGTTGTTGAATGATAATCAAATTATCGGATCTAGTCAGTGGAATATTGTTTCGATAGAGAACGAGAGATAAGAGAGAGAGAGAGAGAGAGAGAGAGAGAGAGAGAGAGAGAGAGAGAGAGAGAGAGAGAGAGAGAGAGAGAGAGAGGGAAATTCCTAGCAGATATAGATGTGTGAATGTGAGAGAAAAATTTTTTTTCCGCCGAATCAATCCACAATCGGGACCATCAACTATCACTTATCAATCCATGGAACCTCATCAATTTGTGGAATTTGTTTCTCTCGTTTCGAAGACGAAAAAAAAAATATTACATTGTAACAGAGCTATATAATTAGATCTCAATAAATTCGCTATTTTTTAAGCATTGAAAATAAAAAGGATGATCTAGAGAGAGAGAGAGAGGCGGAATAAGAATTTTGAATATACCGGGAAATTTTTTTTTTCTTTCTCTCAAAAAAAAATGAAGAGATAATAGACAGATAGATAGAGATGTGTGTATGAAAAAGTTAGAGAGAGAGAGAGAGAGAGATAAATGGTGGCCGAGAAGAATTCTCTTTGTTCGAGATGGAAAGAGGAAGAAGGATAGTCATCGGAACAACAACTGAAGAGAAAACAACCAGAATATAAAATGACCAAATCTCTAATTTTGGTTGGCTATAAATTCGAATGTATAAAAAACACCAAAAAAAAAAGCTAAAGTTTCTTCATTTAGATGATTCAATAAGGCAGAAAAGAAACCAGATAAAGCTTATCTCTTCGGTGCGAAGAATGCGAACTAAAGAAAACTAAAAGAAATTCTGGTTTCGGTTATTTGTCCATTTTTTTTTCTCTAAGCAAAGAATTCGAGCGTTAAAAAGATATTCGAAGCCAACTTCATCCATTTGGGTCTTCGAGTGTTTCGTCGTCATCAACAAACATCGATTACCGTAATTCCAAATAAAACACATCAGCGTCATTTCTTGATCTCATCATCATCATCATCATCTTCGTTCTCTCGTAGCTTCTAGAAAACATCGTGCATTTGTGGAACGAAATTTCAAACTAAGTGAATCGAACATTGTTTGATCTCGAATGATGATGATGATTTTGATCATATCGAAAGCGAACTAATCGAAGCAAAAAAGAAAAAAAGAAAAAAATAATTGAAAATTATTCATTTTAAACATTGAACCATCATTATCCTCATCATCATTGTCGTCAATAGCGAGCGAGGAGAAGAAAAGAATCTATCATCAAGAAACATCAAGAAAAGAATCGTTGGTGAGAAGAAAATTAGCGAACAAAATTAAATTATCGAAAGAGAGAGAGAGAGAGAGAATGGCGAAAAATATTATTACTATTTTGGCCTCTTCTCATTCGCTTTTAATTCTAAAGATAATAATTAAATATTAATTTTTTCTTTGTTTTTGTTTTCATTCACCCAAAATTAAACAAAATTTTTGGTTCGATTCACATTCGCTACCTTTCTCTCTCTCTCTCTCTCTCTCTCTCTCTCTCTCTCTCTCTCTCTCTCTCTCTCTCTCTCTTTCTCAATGGCTTTCGCTTTTCTTTCGCTTTGTTCCAACAAATGCTTGACAATATTTGTTAATAAATTTCCCTATTTTTTTTTCTTTCATCTAATCACATCATTTCCGTTTAGATCTTTCTCTTTCTCTTTTTAGGGACAACAATACTTACAATAGGGTGTGCCATTCTTCCATTCGAATCCCGGATATCAAAATCGTACGAATTATTGATTTCGGAACAGTTGGCGCCGAGACTAAACAGAGGACCAGAAAACAAAAAAAAAACAAAAACAAAAATGTCTCTAAATTTGCTAACAAATCGACGTTTGTCATCGAAATCATACGATAATTATCCCTTCGCTTTCTCCTCTTCTTCATCCTTGTACTCCTCCTCATCATCATCATCATCGTCGTCGCCGTCGACAGTATCATCGTTATTGATTTCCTCGACGAGAAAAACAAGGTATTCATCAATTTCATCGATATCGTCATCTTCTTCGATCCCATCATCGACATCAACATCAGTGTCGGCAATGGTATCTTGGTTTTTGCAACCATCAAGAACAATGCTGATGATTATAATGGTCACACTTGTTCTAATTCAATTACCTTCAAGCATAATCGCTATGGAAGAAGACGATCTTGTTGACAATCAATCGCCATATCATTCGATGCTCTTCTGGAAACATCCAAGTAAGTTTCGATTCAAAAGTTTTTGATAAAATTCCCTCCCACCTCTCAAATTGAAGCTTTTTTGCAACGAATTGAATCGATGGGCATTAAAAAATTTCTTTCCTTATTTTCGGAATCGGATCAGCGAATTTCATTAGGCATTGAATAATTAAAACTCATCTCACATCTCAATCACTGATGAAATCATTTCTCACTGTCCAGATTGTTATCGTAGAAAATTCTCCAAGATCTATGAAGACTTAGATAATCTCAGTAGAGTTCTATCCGAAAGTAATTAGAGCTAATAAATTAGAACATGAAACCCTCACAGCCCATTATGATGTGCATCTTGAAATGAGAGCCATATTTTCCGATCTATCATTGCGAGAAATAAAGAAAAGAAAAAACAGCGACAAACGAGACAAAGTATGATGATCTAACGAAATGATCAGCCGACTTGATCATCCATAAGATCATACGATTTGTTGAATTTCATTATGATAATAATCTTCTACGATAACAATGATGGTGGTGTTGATGATGTTGTTGTTGATCTAATTGATGCCATAGATTTGTGATGTGATCAAAATCTCTAAACAAAAACCAAATTAGAAATTCTATACCGAATCAAGATTTCGATTCTCACTCCATGCTCATTATTGTTTTGAAATTTTCCCATCATCTATTGTAATGAAACGATTGCGATGAGATAGCACGTATTCCAGACAAAAATCATTATCATAACTTAGTTTTGAGATATGAGATCATAAAAAAAACTATAACTTCATCTCTCTCTTTCTCTCTCTCTCTCTCTCTCTCTCTCTCTCTCTCTCTCTCTCTCTCTCACTTCAATCTAATTCTTTTGGTTGAAGATCAAATCAAGAAGTTAAGAGATCGACACAATCGAAATGTAAAAAAACGTAGGCTAATCTTATTAAGAAATGAAAAAAAAAAAATTGGCTTCTTTTCTTAGCAATCCAGAAGCGATAGGTTTGTCTTCGGCGCTAAGAACCGAATCTTTAGCTTAAGCTTCAAATCGAAATCGAAATTAATATCTTTTTTTTCTCTCGAGTTTAGAATCGAAACACAAAAGCTAAGAGTTTGAGATGCGATCGAAACAATTAGTTAGTTTATTTGATTGGCAATACTAATTGCCTTAAGGAGTATAACCTCAAATTTCTTTTTTTCAGATGAAAAAAGAATCTAGATTAGAGAAATTGTAGCCCCTTTGGTTTCAGCAGCGAATTTAGAAACTATTTTTAATTGCGAACAGATTGAAACGAATAAAGTTAGAGAAGAAACAATTGCCAAATGTAATTCCAAGAGAATCGCAAAGTAATTAAGAAATAATTATTGGATCTAAAATGGATTTAATTGATAACTAAATCAACATTTCAATTCAAAATCAATCAATTTTCACATTTGGATTTTAATTTATCCTCTCGAAATGAAAATGATTTGCAAAACAAAGCAATCACAGAAAAAAATTGAGACAAAAAAAGCAAAGAATTTCTAACGAATACCAATTAAAATGCCAAAATCGAATTGATAGCAATCAATGGAATCTAGAACAAATCGATTCGATTCAGTAGGTAAATAGAATTTATCGCAATCATTTCCTCTACCCTCCCATTCCTTTGATGCGCAAAAAGTAAGCAAAAAGCCTTCAAAACAATCGATGATGTAATCAAAAAGAAATAATGACAGTATAATAGCGAACTAATCGATTTTGATTGCGTCTAAATTTTGTTTACATTTCATCATCGACACTGTCGACACCGAATCGATTACTGTCTCGGTTGATTATTGTAAATATCATCGAAGATGACATCAAATAGATTCCGATGATCTGTTGTAAATATGATGAAATCTAAATGTGATAATGATGGCATAACATCGACAATCGGCAACGAGAGTATCGTTTTGCTTCCAGGAAAGTATCAACGTCAAAGTTGTTGATTTTTTCTGGACCCAACGTTTTCTATCGACCATCAAAATAACAAATACCAAGAGCTCATCGGTTAAATATCAGATCGATTCAGATCGAGGTTTACATTGCGAAAAAAAAAAACAGACGAAAAAATAGAAAAAATAAAAGAGAGCGCTAAATAGTTAGTGAAATGTTCAAAAAAAAAAAACAAATCAATGAACAAATCCATCTTCGGTTATATTAATCGATTATTCCAATAAATTTGATTGACTTCATTGTCGATTCTTTAGAATCTCGATTCCATAGCCAGAATCGATCGATGAAAATTGTCCATTGAGTTTATTCTGTCGATATATTTCAAACGGAGAATGATGGATTCAAAATTAAAAGTTTAGATTATAAATAGATTGATTTGATTGCGATGACAGTTTCGAAATCGATGCAATCAAAATGTCAGAATCTGATTATATCCAATTAGGAAAGAAATCAATAAAGCTATCGAGAGATTGAAGAAAAAAATTGAGAATTTCTATGATTATGGTTTCATGTTGAATCTAAATCAACTTTACTTTGGTGGATAGAATTCGGAAAAAAGACAAATGAAAGAGATTTTCATCTCAAAACAATCTTTTTACGAAAAAGAAGACAATCTTTTTACGAATTTTTTTTTCTAAATGTTTCTATCGATTTTAATCTAATCTTATTTTATTGTTTCTTTTTGGAACGAATCCATTACTTGTGTAATTTCAATCTATCAACTTGAAACCAATCTAATGACCAATCTTGACCATCATTACCTTCTTTGTCTCCATCTTCATCGATCCTAAGGCAACCGAAACGAACAGAATCGAAAATCTTTGCTTAATGATGAAGGTCTTCGGTTCAAAAAAATCTCACCAATTCTATTGTTACCGATGGTTTTGAAAAAAGAGATGATAACACCATCATCATCGGCAATGTTTTTCAATAATCTCGATCACAACCAAAACATTAACAACAACAACTACGACCAGGTCAACAATGATCATCATCAACATTATTCGTTTCGATACAAGAAACCATCACCATTGACAGCGGCAGCAGCAGCAGCATCACCGATTCTTTTCGATGATGAAGGGATGCGTTTCAAGAAAGATAATCAATTATTCAACGATGAGGGGATGCGTTTCAAGAAAGATCCTTTGATCAACGATGAAGGATTGCGTTTCAAAAAAGATGGTCTAATCGATGATGAAGGGATGCGTTTTAAGAGAAGATTTTTCTCCACCGATGATGGTTTTCGTTTCAAGAAAAATCCAAACGATCTAATCGATAAGAATTTGATCATTAGAAAATCCGTTCTTGATGGTGAAGGTCTTCGGTTCAAGAAAAGCTCCTCACTTCTCGACAAAGAAGGATTGAGATTTAAGAAAGCGAAAATCAATTCGATCCTACGGAACATCAACACCGATATCAGTGGTAAAAGTAAAAGCAATGGCAACAGCAACAATAACAAAGAAGCTATGGTTTCGAAACAACAAAATTCGATCGATACAAAATCAAACAAAAATTTCGATCCAAATCTTTTTCTTCTGAACGATCGAACAGGCAAGTTTAAAGAATTAATTCCGGAGAATCTCTTTAACTTACCGGATGATTATGATCTCACTAATTCTTATGAACGACGTAGCGTTGGCAACCAGGACATTCTAGATGGCGAAGGGATGAGATTCTAATCTCTCAAATCTAGGAGAGATCTCATTGCTAGAACTGAAAAAACAAAAAAAAATATCAAATAAAAATCCAATCTCTGTTTGCCAGTTTGTTTGTTTGTCTCTCTCTCTCTCTCTCTCTCTCTCTCTCTCTCTCTCTCTCTGTTTCGATTTATATGATTGATAATGTTTTGTCGATAATCTAGTGTACCAGAACCAGGAAACGATTCTGATTGTCGATGAAAAATTCTTTTGTTTCTCCTACACAAACGCGAATCGATACAAAAACAAAAAAAATTCAAAAGTAAAATTGAAAATTTGTTTGAAATTTTTCAAAATCTCATCTCCGATCGAATTTAATCGAGTCCAATGATATCCACATGAGCCTAGGTCTTAGACCCAAGAACCGACTAACAAACCGAATCCTCTTTTTGTTTGCTGGCTTTGTATTTTCATTTTTCTTGATTGTTTAATTTTTACATTCATTCAATATTATCGCATCATTGCATTTGTATTGTTCCAAAATAGTTCCAACTTTTTTTCTTTCTCTCTCTCTCTCTCTCTGAATACTTGTTATTCTGTGCTTAGAACCTTCTATTCAATCCTTCCATACACACCCACAAAAATAAACATAATCAATCGAACATTGAAATTTTTCAAACCGGAAGCAGAAAAGAGAACAAAACAAACGTAAAGTTGAACGGTTCTTCGTCTAATTGTCTTCGCCATTCGTCTCATTTCATTTGTAATGGGATTTTTTTTTCCTTTCGAACAAATCCTAATTACTTCTCTCGTAGCGAACTGCGATCTAGTCTTGATTTGCTGCGATCAATCATATCATCCATTCCATGATGTCTATCGCCATCGTTAGAGATTACTTCTCACTAATTTGAATCTATCTCTCTATTGCTCTCAATTCTCTAATCTTCATTCGAATAGAAAAGTTATCAATGCTTCGATTCATTGTTCGATCGCCATCTTCGAAGACCTCATCACTTCGATCAAAATCAATCCAAATAATTTGCCAGATACGAAGATTGATTCTCATCGAGAATCTCGATCGAGTTCCGAATTACCTACGCATCCGTTTCGAACAAAAATAATTGGATTGTAATGCAATTTGTAGAATGAATCGAATTGTAATGCAATTTTTTGAATTTTTTTCCAATCCAACTATGTGCAAGCTGAATATTTGAATTAAAAAAAAAAAAACGAAATCAAGCGCAATCACGAAACATTTTTTGCTACTTTTTTACTTTTGCTGAGCAGAGATTTTTTTTCTTCTTCCAGATTGAGAAATCTAAAAGTTTTTTTGGTTCATATCCTCACGAGAAGCATCGGTGATTTATCTGGGAAGAGAGAGAGAGAGAGAGAGAGAGAGAGAGAGAGATGAAGAAGGATAGGTTTCGAATTACGAGAAGGGAACCAATCGAACCTAAATTCGGATAGATTGGATTAACTAGATAGTCTCGTCAGCTAAATTTAGGTCTGCAATTAATCTTGGTTTGATTTCGAGCAAAAAAAAAGTGCAACTAATGAATGTTTTTGAATAAAAGAGAAAAAATTTGAAAAAGAAAATCTTCAAAAATAGAATGCAATCTTATGTTATAGGACTGTTCGAGATGTGTTCCATTTAACTAAGGCCCTACCGAATAAGAACGAGAGATCAAAATCTTTCGAATTTTTTTAATCTCGATTTGTAAGTGCATTTCAATTTAATCATAAAATTTTTGTCACTAGTTTATTTTTTTTTTTTTTTGGAGAAAAAAAATAAAAATGGCATTTTGGAGATTAGGGAAAATCTATTTTTCCCTTTTTCTGTTTCTCTCTCTCTCTTTCTCGCTCGCTCGCTCTACGGTTTGTTTCGTCACTTCCTTTATGACCATCGTTTTTTTTTTTTTGTATTCCAAGATCCGTTGTTCTCCTCTTTCTCTCTCTCTCTCTCTCTCTCTTTCAGAACATTTTCATTCCTCTCGTTGTGAGATTCCATTCGCAAACGTTGGGTGGTGTCTTTCAACTTTTTTTCTTCTCTCTTTCTAGTGTTACGCTGAGAGAGAGAGAGAGAGACCGACCGACCATCAACATCATCGCCAGTGACAAAACAACGACAGCACATTACCGATATGAAGTGGAATAGATTTCTCAACGAAAATAATTCATCTGTCATCGAAAAGAAGCGATTGTAATTGACAGATATTAATAACTAAAATTTTTTTTTCGTGCTTGGTTTCCTTATGAACTATCTCTGTGTAAGAAAGAATCCTTAGATAACAATCTCCTTATCTATCTAAATCAATTGATTGATTGATTGATTTAGAGACCATAAACTGAATCGGACTAAAATGTCTTCAATCGATAGAGAACTAGATTCTTCATCGTCATCACCTCCACCTCCTCTGCCATCATTAGGTGGGACTGTTGGTGCCGGAACAAACGTACTAGCAACTGCAACGAAACCGACAATTTCATTGAATAAACCATCATTGACTCCAGCATCAAAAATGTCTTCAGCTGCCCATCCATCGTCGACCGCATCGGCTTCGACAGCAGCAACAATAACAGCAAAGCTTGTGAATAAACAAAACTCTTTGAATGGGGGACAATCCAATGTGAATCAGAATGGTACAACGCAAAATGGTGCCAATCAAGTCAATCCGAACAATGGGATACGTGTACATCGACCAGAAACGTATGTTGGGTTCGATACTTTACCGGATCAATTTGTTTCAAGAGTCATACGAGATGGTTTTGGTTTCAATATTCTTGCACTTGGCTCTACTGGTGTAGGCAAAACCACTCTATTAGAAGCTTTGTTCAACACAAAACTTCAATCAGAGCAAGCGATTCGAAGTCACAATTCTAATAATGTCACTGTTTCGACACAACAAATCGAATTGAATGAAGGATCGATCAAATTGAAGTTATCTTTAATCGAATCAAAAGGATTCGGTGATCAAATAAACAAAAGTATGTCTTAAATTTTAATTTTGATCTTGTAACATATTTTTTTTCTTCAATTATCTCAGCTGAATCTTATAAGCCGATCGTAGAATATATCGATGCTCAATTTGAGAAATATCTTCAAGAAGAATTAAAGATTCATCGATCACAAAGTCCACTAAGCGATACTAGAATTCATTGCTGTCTTTATATACTTTCACCCGTTGGTCACGGACTTCGGGCTCTTGATTTGGTCACAATGAAGTCATTACATACCAAAGTGAATTTGATTCCAGTCATCGGTAAGGCGGATACTATAACGAAATCTGAATTGGAAAAACTTCGCTCAAGAATCACCAACGAACTGAATGCAAATGGCATCGAATATTATAGATTCCCTGTCGATGATCCAGATGTGGCCGATATAAATACCACGAATAATGCTTTGACACCGTTCGCTGTCGTCGCGAGTAATGATTTCATACGGATCGGTAGCAAACATATCCGAGCTCGACAATATCCTTGGGGAACTGTTCACAGTAAGATATAATTGATCTAATCAATAGAGGTTGATGAATTTTTGTTTTTCCAAAGTCGAAAATGAAAATCATTGCGATTTTGTTCGTCTCAGAGACATGGTCATACGTGTTAATATGGAAGATTTACGAGATACGACACACTCGAAACATTATGAGCTCTATCGTAGGGTTCGTTTACAACAGATGGGTTTTGGTTCCGAAGATAATGAAATGAATGGTCACGGTGATGGCCAGAGCTATGGACATTCGACCAGTTTCAAAGAGACATTCGAGTGGAGACGTCAAGCTCATCTTGAATCTTTGCAAAGGCGTGAAGAGGATATGCGGACAGCATTTGTGCAACGAGTTAAGGAAAAAGAACAAGAGCTCAAAGAAAAGGAGAGAGATCTTCACACACGTTTCGAGCGATCAAAACGGGAAGACATAGAGGAGAAGAAGCGTTTGGAGCTTGAAAAAAATTTATTAGAGGAAGAGATTAAATCATTCAATGCTCGTAAAACTGCCGTTCTAAGTAATAGCACCTTAGTGCATCCTGGTGCTAAATTAATCGATAAAGCAAAGAAAAAATAGCCAAAACAAATACGATTGACAATCAGAGCTGTCACGATCCTTATTGTTTCCGCTCAACGCGTGTTTGTTTGCGCACACCAAAAAAAGTCATTAGAATTAAAACAAACATAGTCAAATAATTACTATCAAAACCAATCATCAAATCTTTTATTCGGTGCCAATACGTTCTCATTGCTATTCCAATTCACTCGAGCCAATAATTTAGCTCAAATTGATCTTAATTAAACGAAAATTTTCTTCCACAGTATTCGATTGTATCCGAATCAAACCAATCTCATACCAATCGCTTAAACATTATCATATTAATTCAAAAAAAAAGTATTACGTTCCAGAATCATTCAAATATTGAAATTGACAACTTTCGATTAAAAACAAATGTCTAAAATGTAAATTGATACTTTTTAAAATTGATTTTTATAATAAAAACTGCTTGCCTTTTTTCCCAATGTTCAATAGCATTTCGAAATGATTTCCGATTCAAAGTTAATCACTTGTCATATGTCCATCGAGAATCTAATATATATTTTTCGCATTGAATTTTAATATAAATATAAGATAAACAAATAGATCAAAGTTAAGTAAAAAAAAATTTGAGATGAATTGATTCCAGATCAATTCGATTGCTATTATTTGATTGCTATTTTGAAAGCTCTTCGGAAAGCAGATTCAATATTATCGAAATCCAAAGAGCTATTCTAGAAGTGAGATGTTTGAATCAATCGATCATTGTGTTGATGGAAAAAAATCAATTCGATCACTCTGCTTTCACTAATTCTCTTCCCAATGACAATTGATGATTTTTTGGATTTGAAAAACCAAAATCTAGCAAAGTCAACAAGTTCGATTGATTTGATAGATTTTTTCGATTAATTTCATAATGATTCTTGTGTTGATATTTCGATTAGTTTTGATTGCTGCCGAATTTACTCTTCTTATCTACCGTAGCCGCCTGCGAAACCACCTCCAATGAATCCGGGGCCGAATCCACCAATATGACCAAGACCAATCGGTACCGGAATAGTTTCGATTATCGGTGGTTTTAAAATTCTTTAAATTGTTCGGTGAAACAAAAAAAAAGTATTTATTCGAAGTGAGATCAGTCCGAGAACATAAAAACTAATCTTGATAGTAACTTACGGCACCGGAAACGGTATCGGAAGAGGGAAGAATTTTTTCTTCGTGATCGAAGCGGCAGCAACAATACCAGCAGCAGCAGCTTTGAGACCTTTCTTCTTAATCAATGCGCTGAATGCATCTCGTTTTTGTCGGATATTTTTTCCCTCAATCATTGAGGATTGTGGATCATTCGAATCGATCGAAGATGTCCGAATCGTTTGAAATCGATCCATCATAAAACAGAGGAACACTGCGAACAAAACTATTGAAGGTTTCGTAAGTTTCATCATAAAAGTTTAATTTTAAAGGATTTGAATCAATCGAAGAAATCTTAATGATGGATGGCTGAAATATACACCAAGATTTTTTTGAAAATTTTGGACACCGAAATGAAATCACCGAAAAGATTGGGAAAGTATTTTATTTTTATATAAATAATAAAATAATTTTTTAAGATTAATCGAAAGATTTATTTTCTCTCCTGAGAGAAAAACAGAGAGAAAAATTTAATCTGTTTTTTTTTTTTTTGGTTTTTTCCGAGTGAGAATTATCCAAACCAAATCTCTTCCCTTTCTCAACATGGCTCAATTTTATTTTTTTTTTTTTCGGTCCCAATTTCCTCAATGCGTATTTATGTGGTGTAACAGTGGTCCGAATTGATAATGTAACGAATGAAATGAATGAGAGATTTATTTCGTTCTAAACTTGTTTCCACAATTGTTAGTGGTCAATCATAACTATTTGAGACAAATTTGATTGAATATTTTTTTTTTTTTTTTTTGATTAATCTATCTCAAATAATTGTTGATTGAGTTCAGCGAGAGACCAGAAAAAAAAGAAGAAGAAGAAGAGAAACTATGTTACGCTCATCGATGAGTGAAAAATTTTCGAACCAAATAATTTTGGTGTCAAAGACCAAAGCCAACACTGGACATGGTTGGAAGAATTCTTGCCAATGGTAATCAAAGAAAAATAAAAAATCGATTTGTCGAAAATTATTTGGTTTTCGAATGAACCTTTCTTCGTTGGAGCAATCGAAAGAGAGGTGAAAAAATCCCTTCCAACATTGATTCATTCCATAAATCTAACATTAAGGTTATTATCACAAATTAAAGAAGAAAAGAAAAGATATTGACACTCGATAACGAGGGAGATAGTTTTCGAATGTATTGCAGGCACCAGGATTCACATCGTCGAATGTCGTGATCGTTGAAGCATCAAATTTCTTAACTTTTTTGCTCGGTTTTATCGGATCGATTTATGAAAAAAATTATTTGTGAAAAAAATTTCATTCTCTTCCGAGTTTGAATTCGTTGGCTTTCGTTTATGTTCTCAATTCAACCGAAATCGGAAAAAAAAGTGACCAAGAGACAAAGATCTCTAATTAATTTCCTGCTCTTGTTGACGTTCTCTTTGTTTGTTGACCGTACCCGTTTCATTTTATAATCATTGTTTCGATCATATCGAATAAATCATTATCAAATATTATCAAAATCTAGCGAATTTAAATCCAATGCGATCGTTGATTGTCGTGAATAGTTTTGAAGCTTTTGGCCCAAATTCAAAGGTGTCATAATCGTTGCGAATGGAAATGAAAAATAAGGCAATTAAAAAACAATTCCAAAATTAATTCGATAAGGACAACAATTTGAATTTGTTTTTTTTTCTGGTTTTCTCTCATTTAATCTTATAAAATAATCTTTTTTTTTTTTTTTTTTTTTTTGAAGTGGAAAATTATTCATATCTATCTCTTTTGAACTGTCCAAAACGATTCCGCATTGTGGAGAGAAAACAAAAGTTTCTCGATTTCGTACAACACCGATACACTCTTAATTTGGTTAAAGTCAGTTTTATGCTGAGGTGGTCAGTGCTAGCAATGCTCAATGATAATCTTCGAGAAGAATTAGAAGGAAATAAAGAGATCTCTTCCTCTTTGAAAAGGGTGTGAATCGAAACGAGATCATATTGGATCCGAAGAGTAAATTTGAATGAAAAAAAAATAAACAAATTTTAATTCTAAAATTGATTTCATTGAATGATTCTCTCTCTTTCTCTCTCTCTCTCTCTCTCTCTCTCTCTCTCTCTTCTTTGTTTCTTAGAAATAATTTTCTTATCTTTCTTTTTTTTTTCCAAAACCCAAAACGTTCCAAACACGTGCCTGTATAAAAACCAATGTTCTAATTTTTTCTCGAAATCCATTTCCTAGTTTGATTTTGATTGGTCCCATGTCCATTTTGTTCTTTTTTTTCGATTCGTTTGAAACGTTTTGATTTTTTAGAAATTTAATACAAGATTTCTATCCTCGATGCTTACGAGTAGAACAATTCTTTTTCAAATCATCAACTTTTGAATTTTTTTTGTGCCGATATTCGCATCCTTCCTCGACGTCAAAATCTCATCACCTCTTCATAAATCTCTTGAAAAATGTTGATCAAATTCGATCAAAATCGTTTGCTAATTCTTCTCTTTCTTTTGGTCATCATTGTCTGTTTCATAATGAGCAGTGTCGATGCAAGCTCATCATCATTCAAATCTCATCGAAAGTTCGCAAAACATCTGTATAAATTCATCCGTAAAGAGAAAAAATTTTTCAAGAAGAAAGGTCTCGAAGCTGCCGCATTGATTGCGTTGAGCTCGTATTCAAAGAAAAAAATTCCCTTACCATTCCCTTTACCGATTCCGTAAGTTTCGATCTCGATTTTGTGATTCAAATTCTCAATCACGCCACGCTTCAATCTATTCAGCATTGTACATCAGCCAATCATACATGAGCCAATATTTTTCGGCGGTAAATTTGCTGAGAAAGGTCTAGCGAAAGGTGCAGCGTTGGATCTTCTAGCGTTAGGCAAAACTGGTGGACTTGGAGGCATCGGAGGTGTTGGTGGCTACGGTCTAGGCGGTCTTCATGGATTAGGAGGTCTCGGAGGATTAGGAGGAATCGGTCTTGGCGGTCTTGGTGGCCTTGGTGGTCTAGGTGGACTTGGTGGACTTGGAGGATTTGGTGGTGGCTTCATCTAACATTTTTCCAATCATCAGTCATCCGATTCACTCGGATAATCTTCATTCTGTATTCTGTATCTCCATTAGACTCATTTCGTTTCGTTGATCGACATTTTTTGAGACAATGTAAGAAAAATTTTATTCTCATTAATTGGGACAAAACAATCATAAAATTGTTCTTTCATCTTTTACTCTTCCGATCTTCTTTCCCTTAATTTAGATTCAATAAAAAGACATTAGAAATTTCGAATAATTTATTTTTTTTTTTTCAATAAAATTATAATTAAACGCTTGCTTTGAGCAGTGCTTGCAGTTTTTTTTTTCGCCGGACAATCTAATCTTCCTCATTTTATGATTCGATCGCCAGAAAATATGGGATTCACATAGAATGATAAAAACTTTTGAATTTGATTTCATTTAAAAAATTTTTATCCAGTCACTTTCACACCATGATCGTTTATGATTTCAATTCGCTATTCAGTCAGCTTACTAAGATTCTCGAAGCGTTCCAACAACGAGCGTGTATTGCCACGTTTAATATTCTGTTTGATTGTACGGAATTTGTCCACAACAATCTTATCCATCTCTTTCTCTTGTTCGTTTTTGGCACGTTTCTCGTTCCACCATCTCTCATTGATACCAATTCGATTCAGTTCCATAAGAAGTTGATCGTTGTTATCATCGAATACATCAGCATCTAGGATCGATTGATGAGGATGATGATGATGATGATGAGGATTACCGTATTCGCTATCAAGTTTGGTGTTGGCATCTAGACTTTCATTTTTGGGACATAGATAATCATTCGTTGCAACATCGTCAAATTTTTGGTTGGTAATCTTGAGGATTGGTTTTGAATCACATTGATCTATCTCATCCCCGTAACTATCGATAACTTCATGCATCAATTTCGAAGAAGATTCGTTAGAGATTGAAGAAAGCGTAGTGTTTTTGACAATCGGCACACCATTTTCAGCGGAGCTGATTTGAACGACAGCTACGTTCTCGATGTGAATCGGTGGAACAGTTTCGATTTCAGCTTCGGTCTCTATGATTGGTTTAGCATCAACGAATTGATCATCTTCAACAACATCATTCTTATCATTTTCGTCATCGTTTCCGTTCGATGATGGATCGATTTCATCGGTCTCCACAACCGAATCTAATCGTGGAAAATCTTTCATTTGTTTCATTTTAGTCGGTGTTAATTTCTCATCGCTGATATCCATTTTTTTCGGTCTACTAAGATTACAATCGAGTTTGTTGAAGTCATTTTCATCTTTCGGTGCGCAATCTTCCACAATATTATCATATTTGCTTTCAATTTTTAAATCAAGTGTTTCCTCTTCGAAAACACTCAGCCGTTCTTCAATCGATTTAGTGAATTGATCGCGAAGATAATCTTCCACAAACTGCTGTGCTGTATGTTCCATGCGGCCATTCTGGTCATGCTTGTCTTTATCTGGACAATGATCCAGATGGTCTTGATTCTTTTGATGATGTAGCTGTTGTTGGACATCAACTTGATTGATCTCATTAGTTGCACTAGTTCCGTTCTGATTGATTTCATTCATAATTACTGAGAAAAAATTTCGCAACTTTCTAATCTTGCGAACGAGAAAAATGAAAAATTCCGGATATTTTCGGATAACAAATCAGAAACAAGGAATTTTAAGCGTAATCAGAGATTAAAATGAATCTAGATCTCCTAAAAGAGAGTTATGGCCGATGTATCCAATATCAAATTAATTTGCACTAATTCTTTATCGATGAAGCTCGTTCTAAAAATTTTCTGATTGATTTAGCCTTCACTAAGATCAAAGCTGCTATTTGTTGTCAATGGTTTCTTAGTCTCATTCTTTGAAGATAAGACCAATCCCAATAAAAGATCTATAGGAGACTGGAGCAATAAATAACACTTATGATCTATTGCCAAGATTTTCATCGCGAAGCGATACGATATGAGACGAACAATGAAAAAAAAAACGCAAGACCAAATAGAAAAAACAACAAGGAAATTATGATTATCTCATTGATCTATTCTTTCTATTCACTAGCTTACCTCTAATTAACTAGAGTTTTGATACAATTTATAGTCTTACCAATAGTGATGACAATGCTGACGATGAAGATGGTGATGATGATTGCTCTACTGCGATCACCTAGGCATCAAGATGCCACTATCTTAATTACAATCTCTACAATCAGTAATTTCTGTTTGATTACTTTGAAAACAAGACCAAGTCTGAGAATTTTGCGATTGAAATTAAAATTTTTTGACGAAAAGACTAAAAAAGAAACTCATCGAAAGAATTTTCTCCACAAAGAGAAAAGTCTCGTCTGCACAAAGTCGAAGAAATAGTTTTTTATATCCAACAATAAGAATTTCTGGATTGAAAATAAATTCTTTAATAATTTCAGCATGCATCAAATAGAAATTTTGATATAGAAAGTAAAGACAGACATAATAAATGCAGACATAAAATAATCGACTGGAATAGGAACAAGAATCCTACTGAAACGATTCCCTTCCTATCTCGATTTCGAATCCAAACCTATGAGGTTTCGATTCGGATCGCATTCTAGGTGTTAGTGAATCAATAATTAATCTAATAATTTGTTGAGTATTCAAGCGATTCGAATTCGATCACAAAAAAAAATCTTGCATATCAATCACTGTTGGAATTTTTTATAGCCAAAGCGATTCTTTTCGATGCCAAACGTGAGCTATTACGGCCCATTCCTAAACATTTCTCAAGATGCGGTGCCAAGCGTGATGCTGCCGATGATCTTGAACACTTCGGACAGATGCATTCTAATTTTTTGATCCCATTCAAAGAATGGCCAAAGATATCATGCTTTGTATTGGCTAAATCTAAATGAGAAAAATAAATTTTTGAAATCGAGAATCAATAGCATTGATTTAGATATCAAGTTTACTATTAATTAGTTCGGTTTTTTGAGCCTGGTGTATTCGTTCTCTTCAAAGAGAAATTTTGAAACAAAAAATAAGGCAAACAATAATTAGAGAAATCCAATTCGAAAAACAAAAATAATTTAACTTCTCAATCTCGACGATCGCTTCATTGACATTCATCATAATCGAATTTTGCTTATAGGATTTATAGAAATTGAATAGGATTCCCATCATCAAACTTCTAGAGATATCCTCATAGATCTCATCGACAACGTTTGACTTTTGGCATTTCGATAACAACAATAAAAAAAATCACATCAATCTCCTAGTCTCGCTATGATCTTCTTAGACAGACTCACTAGATTGAATTCATGATCTTCATCATCTAAGCCATCACCATTCTCATTATTATCATTATTATCATCATCGTCGTTTTCATCTTGATGATTTTCATGAGGTTGATTGTTTAGTAAATCATTCAGATTGTTCCGATCACGTTGATCTCGATGGTTTGGATTACGCTGTTGCTCATCGTTCTCCTGTAGATCAGGATGATGATGATTGAGAGTGTTTCGAAACGCTGGATCAAATGGTATCAACGATGAAGATGCGTTCGCTATCAAATTTGGGACCGTTTCATTATCGAATGTTTGTTGTTTTAATGGAGTTCGAGATTGGGTCGATGATGATGACGATGAGATCGTAAACGATGATGGTGATCTCGAGAGAATCGGAATAGATGATGATGATTCCTTCGATTGTAATTCTTCTATATGATGTGATGCTAAAACGGAGAAATTATCAACAATCTCATTGCGATGAAGATTGTGATCGGTGTGCATCGTATTCGATCCAATCAGATTCATTTCTAGAGAAAAGAAATTAGAAAAAGAAAAAATTCTCTCGTTCTTTATCTCTTTCTCACTCTAACGCTTGAGACAATCCAAACTAATTTCGATTAAATCATAATTGAAATTGATCTTGATTATGATTTATTCAGACCAATTCGCTCTTTTGTTAAGAGAAAAGAAAAAAAAATTAGCTTCGTAAATTTAATTATCACAATTGTTAGGATTATAAATGGGAAAAATTGCCGCTAGATGTCCTATTGTTTCATATTGGATCAGATGGTCTCTGTTCGAGAGCGAAATTTTAATTCTAAATTTGATTTATCATTTTGTGATTGCTAATCATCGTCAAAATGATGATGATAGTTTTGTCTTGATTATTTGAAATAGTTTCAGTGATTATCTAGCTAAGGATTTTGGTCTCGCCCATCTAAAAATTGAGTTAAGCCAAGAAGCTTATAAAGAGAGCTGAAAAAAATGTTCACTTTAGATTGCAAAGAATCAAAATGTTTCCTTCGAGTTGGTTTAGTTTAAAGGTCTGTTAAGTTCTATGTTTGAGATCATTGATAATCCTATTTTGCAACGAAATTTTCAGGAATGGGAGGATATTGGGCTCAAAATCAACAGTACTAGCTCTAATGAAGCGGTGAAACTCTATGATTCTGCTTTGACTCAATTCACTTTCTGGGCGGATGATCCTAGTCAAGGAGGATTGATTGACACTTTGGATCGACTAGAAAAAGCTGATACCGATTTCGGTGAGATTTTTAATGATAATTCTTTAAGATCGGTGTTTTTAGATTTCACCTTGTCCCTATTCATAGTTCTTGGAAAAACATTATCACTTGGCTTGAAATTGCTGGATCACACAAAATGCTATTTCTTGGACTCAGATATTCAAAATGAGACTGGTTCTTTGGAAAAATTGATGCAGAGACGCGAGAACGAAATCAGTTTTCGTGAGCGTAAACATGTGGAAGCTGTTGGAAAATTATCTCGTCTTGATTTATTAGGGGCTGCGAATGTTTGGGAGCAAATTCTTCAGCAATATCCAAACGATATTCATGCATTGAAATTTTGCTTCTATAGCTATCTTTTTCATGGAGAGAAACAAAAACAATTCGATCTGATACAGAAATCATATCCATATTTTTTCGATCAACAGAAAATCACAAATCATTACTCTATGATAATGAATGGAATGTTATCATTTGTTAATGAAGAACTTCAATTTTTTCGAGTTGCAGAGAGATATGGAAGACAAGTAAGATGTGAAAAAATGAAGACTTTTTTTATTTTAGGAATCTATCTTGATTACTTAGGGTTTGGAACGGAATCCTTTTGATGGTTGGGCAACCCATGCATTAGCTCATGTCATGGAGATGGAAGGTCGTTTTGAGGAAGGAATCAATTTTATGAATATTACGGAGCGGAATTGGACCAAATCAAATCATCTCGCTTGTCACAACTATTGGCATCTATCGCTTTTCAATCTATCCACAGATAATTTTGATGCAGCACTCGATTTATTTGACGAGAAAATTTTACCAACAGCTAGACAAACAAAAAAATCATTCAATCTTTGCGATGCTGCATCTCTACTCTATCGAACGTATCTTTTGAAATATGACGATCCAGATCGTCTGCACCTACAATCAAGATTTGAAGATGTTTTTGCGATAGTAAAACCATATCTCAATCATCATGTCATTGGATTTTGTGATTTACATTATCTAATGGCATGTATCGGCAGTAAACATTCAGTTGAAGCGAAAAATTTATTCGAAACGATAGGCGGATCAGATCTTTCAATTGTCCAAGAAGAATCTGCTCGTATTACCCAAAATTTAATGGAATCTATGATTTTATTCGATGCGAAAAGATACGAAGAAGTCATTAAGATTTTGCTTTCGATTAAAGATTCAATAGTTTCGATAGGTGGTAGTGATGCTCAGCGAGATATATTCAATCAATTATTGATTCTCTCTGCAATGCAATCGAAACAAGCTGCCAACAATCAAGACTTCATTGATCGATTGAATGAAGAGCGGAAAATTTTCAAAAAGAACGATAGATTTATTCAACAAAAACAGTTCCAACAAAAATTATTGATGAACACACAACAATAATAATTCAACAAAAAAAATGAATTTTTTCAAAACAAATAAACTTTTACTCTTTCCTATTCACTTTGAATGACAAATCGCAAGGAATGATGTTTGATCAGTTGTTTCAAGAATTGTTACGATTAGCCACATGAGGATTCGATTAGATCGGTGCTCTAAGATCGGAAAAATTTGAGCTCTTCTTGTCATCAGAGTTATCTTAGAATATAATCATAGACGAGGAACTTGTAAACGATTCGTAGGTCAGATAACAAAGAGCTGAGATCAAGCCAATAATACTTAAGGCAACGGTATGGAGTAAAGGCGATTCGATATCCATAATTCTAATCACTGGCTTCAATAAAATCCAGGTTAAAAAAAGGCCGAAATGTGTTGTGAAAACACCGTAAAGCCCAATAAATGTTAACGATAACATCAATGTTGAAATGAGGAGATTGATGCTTTTGCTTCGGGCATTAACGGTGCCTTCACGATGATCCTCAAGGATTTCATGGCAAGATGAGAGCATATAGAATGAAACATAACATTTGATAATGAGGACTCCGAAACGAAACAATAGAGAGGAGATGAATTGAGCAATGGACAAGAGCATTTTATAAAATGTAATCGTTTGGCTTTTGCTAAAAATCATATAAAAAATGAAAATTAAATTAAAATTGCATATTTAAATTCTTACAGCAAAAATTACTTGGTATTTAGGTTTTAAATTGATTTGTTTGCGGTATTTCACTGTTGAATTGCCAACGAAATGATCAGTGTTTTTATTCCTCGCATATTAGTTTCGAGATGAAGTCGTTTATCATCGGTGATTTATAGATCAAAAGCTATGAAATCATGTCTCAAATTTACTTAATGATATTTCAATTAAAATTTTTGAAAAAAAACAATCACCAAAACACCATAGTTCCAATCAAAAATCGTTATCATTTGTATCGATCAAATCTCAATTAAATTATATTACCATTTTTTGCTTCTCTTTATATCATTGAAAAGATCAAGGAAATTAGGAGAAACAGAAAAAGATATCATGACAAGAGACTAGAAAAAAAAAAGATAAATTACTTTTATTCGATGCAATTTCTTTATTGTTTCGAATTCGAGAATGATTGAATAAGCAGAATTGTTGGCGCAAACAAAAAATTCTTGTTTTTCAACGGTAGTGTTTTTGTCTCAATTCTGATGAAATATTCAATGATCAATTAATCGATGTGAATGTGTTGTTTAAAGAATGAAGAAGATTTTTGTTGAAAAAAATATCTTTGATAATGAAAATAATAACAAAAAAATAACATTGATAATTTCTACCCCTTCACTCCCCTCATATCACATGCTCGTTTCTTTGGGATACACCACAACACTGAACAGAGAGAGAGAGAGAGGCGGATCGAAAGAATGAGTCAGCTGATATCAGCTGAATTTTAATTTTTTTTTTTCGTTGCCCTTCACTCTTCCATTAGAAATTCGGTGTTTCCTCTTCCACTTCAGCTATGCAATAATTTGATTGATTATATAAGTTTATGATTGATGATTGATTATTATTATATGATTAGCGCAGCTCTTTAATTAGTTTAGGATCGATTCTTTATTATCTTGTTTTTATTCGGATTCGCATTCTTGAAATACTATTTTGTTTCATTTCTAGGATTTCCCTCGTCTTATTTCGTTCCTTTCGTTTTCGATTCAAATCGAATGCTCATTTCATTCTGTTGACTAAGGATTTTTAATTCCATTTAGAGATAATTCACTAGGTACTAGGATATGATGAAGATCAAGAGAGTTTTTTTTTTAATTGAAAATAAGTTTTTTTTGTACTTTTACTAAGCAGAGAATTTTTTTTAATGAGTTGATTATCTTATAGGAACAAAAATAGGAACAAAAATCTAATGCTTGAAAACATTCGAAAACCGCTTGAATTTAGGGGAAATTTGAATTGCACTAGTGATCTACATTAAGTTGATTGAAAAACATTATCAATTATACGCTGGTATTCGATGGATTACTTCATTTATAACTCTTTCACTCTAACATGAAGTTTTTCAACTTTTTATCGCTACACTCATCTTAGAAATCGTAAGAATGTTGGCGTTGGTTTCGCAATCGGATTCTCTCATCCAACTACTTCAGTGGAATATACTTCTGACCTCATTCGTTTTTTTTTTTTTTTTTTTTTTGGTTAATAGGACTTTTTTTTTGGTAATAAATCAGTCAAAAATCAATCGAAGTAACCTAAATGAAAGCAAAGATTTCTTCATCTGTTTTGTACATTAAATATTTCGCTCTTTCTTGCCATCATTATTCAATTCCAACTTTCATAAATAGTTAGTCTAATGAAGAAAACTGAAAGGTCACTCTCATTTACCTGAAATAATCACATTCCTAACGGAACAAAAAGCGAGAGAAAGAGAGGATCGACTCTTCCAGGTGTGGAATGGCTACATTTTAGATAATATTACTCGTTTCTATGTTTGGTTGGAAACAAACAAAACAAAAAAAAAAAGAAGAAATTCACCAAATTCAATTAGGATAACTGTTTGCTCTCTTTGCTTATTATTTGTTCCTCGATAATAATCGATAGAGATAGAATCAATCGAATTTCGATCATCTCGTTTGCATCGATCGATCGATCGTTCGATGTGATAAATCTCAAGCAAGAAATTTGTAAAGAGAAAAAAAAAGATATATTTTCAAAAGAAAAAAGAGAACGGGGAAGAAAATTCGGTTAATATTTTCTATCCTTTGATCATCATCACCATCACCATCATCATCATCGCGATCATTTCGATCTTTCTATTGCGCGACAAGGAAGCGAAAAAAAAGAAGATGATGAGAAGAAATGGAAAAAAAAACTTGTCGAATAGAGAATGAAATGGAGAAAATCGAAAGAGTCGAAACAATACAAAACAAGAACAAGAAGACGATGAAGTTGTTGGTGGAGAGAAAGAGAGAGAGAGAGAGAGAGATAGAGAGAGGTAAATGGCCTGATTTTTTTTCTCTTGTCTCTCTGTGTTTTTTGTCGAACGAATACATCTTACGCAACATAACTGTGATGAAATTCAGTTCAGAAATTTTCATTCTAAATGTGGGTTGATTGTGTGTGTGTGTGTGTGTGTGAATTCATCGAAAAGCAAAGACAAAAATGATTGAAAACAATTCAAAAAAAATCATCAACTACGATGCTTCGATGATCCATCTTCCGTTTACCATCATCTTCTCATCTCGTCATCGAATGGACCGATGAAGATGATCATCGAAACATTCTATACGAAAGATCTCGAAAGAATGCAAGTTTTTTGACGAAAAAAAAAATTTTTTTTTTGTTTCTATTTATTTATTGCGGGAGATCTGTCCAATCGATTCCGTTTCCTTTCTTGATTAGAGTATATGAATGTGGTCGATTTTGTGAGGCTTGTTCCATTCTTTTCATCTCTCAATATTTTTTTGAAATTTTTTTTCAAGAATTTTTGATGAAATGTGTTTGTGAATAGGAAACAAAATGGGCAAAGAAGAACCAAATCTCGGTATTGTCGATGATAGCCCTCTAGATGATAGATTTGATAGCAATAAAATCAACATCATCACATTGCAAATGGAACCAGAGCTATCTCTACAACCATCATCGGTGATGACAATCAAGCAAAAGAATAAAATTCATCAAAACGATTTCATCAATGTGATAAACTTTGATGATGAGGATGATGATGATGGGAAACCTATCTGTAGAATATGTCATTGTTCAAATGAAGACGTTGAATGGATACAAACTCAAATCGATAACCAATCGACCATAACGATCGATCAGCAACCTAATTCAACGTTTTCAATCCATAGCAAATCATCGCAACATTCCGAACAGAAGAGGAAATCAAAAATGAAAAGTGTAAAATCATCAGCTTCAACACAACGACAGCTTCAAACGCAACAACCATCACCGCCCCTTCAATCTTTATCATGTTCTTCATTCAAAAATCTAGACGATCCATTCCAATTGATAACGCCATGCTATTGTACCGGAAGTTTAGAATTTGTCCATCACAAATGTCTCCAACAATGGATCCGGTCATCGAATCATAAATATTGTGAGCTATGTAAATATAATTTCAATCTTAAACGCAAAAATAGACCATTCTATCAGGTATCTATGTGGTGATTGATTGAAAATCTTGATCCATTTTCTATTCAATTCGAACGCTCTCTAATTTTGATTATTTTGATTCGATCAACAGTGGGAGTGTTTCAAAATGACCGCTAGCGAACAGCGTAAACTAATGTTTCATGGATGTTTCAATCTAATCTCAATGATCTGTGTATTTTGGTCGATCTATGTGATCGCTGAGAAAGCTAGTCTAGAGCTAACAGGAAAGCTTGGATGGAAATTTTGGATCAAATTGCTTGTAAGTTCGCTTCTTTGTTGATTTCTCTCCTATCTTTCCTATCTCGAGCAATTTTCTTCGACATACATTACGATTTCGTTCGTTGAATTTTTCGCTGATTAAAATGCTCACTCATTTTTTCTAGCACCTTAATTTCTCTCCTCATTTACATTTAAACTAATTAAATTTTTCTATTGCACCTTTCTCTCTCTTCCTCTAGATTGTAATCGTTGGTTTCCTATGTGGACTAATCTTCATCTTTTTCCAATTGAAACTCTATGTGACTATTTTGAAACGTTGGAAACAATATAATCAAATCGTAATCATTGAGAATGTTCGTAAAGATATAATCGCCAATAATGTTTCGCTAGATCAGCACACAAAATCCGCTCCGAATGTTCAATTTGAATCTCAAATAATCGAGAATAAACAGAACGATTGAAAATTGTTGAAACCTTACACTTTGCTGTACTTTGCACCGCATCATTCCGAAAATCTTTGCTATAAACAAGCTCCATTACCATTAAGCGTTTCTAGTCACTTAAATTGACAATTTGATAAGAATTTAAATGGAAATCATCATATTTGTTTTGAGAATAAATTCGAAATAAATTTGAACTTTATTAAATCGAAACGAAATCTATTTGAAATCTCTTCTCTTTGCCTCGTTTAGTTGTTGATTCTATAGGGTTAGCCATCTTCGAGGTGTATGAGTCATAATCTGATCGATTGCATTCTGTTCGATTCCTCTGCGAAGCATTTTTGGCAAAACATTCAAATGTATGTGGGATAGACCATGTCCACCGAATTTCATCTGCAATCAAAATATAGAGAATGAGCAATGTGTTTCGCTGCAGAAATTTGAATCGATTGATTTCAAACAAAACCATTCTGTGTTTAGTGTGAAGATCGTGCGAGATTGTGATTCGATCTCCGAAACCTTCTTTGATTAAACTTTTGATCAATTGGATACGTTTGCCATCATTTGGCATATCAAAATGATCGGCAGCTTCATAGTAGGATATTTCGGCACCGAATAGATCTAGCTCACAGATTGTCCCAGTGTTGGCGAACTGTAACAATTGTTGTTCATCTAGTGTTCCTAAATTTACAGTAGGGAAAAGAATTAGACTTTAAGAAACTATAATAGCTAAATTAGGAAAATAGAAATTGAAATAGCTAAACTTTCAAGATGTGACATCACAGTTTTCGTTACGATTCCACCAGCTTCCTGAAAGATTCGAACGATCTCAAATGGTGCCTCTGCATCTCTACCTGGATGAATGGAAACAGGCACCTTCAATTGTTGCTGCAGTTGAGCTGAAGCTTTCAAAACTTTCAACTCGAAATTTTTAATTGGCCAAGATGTTCCTAGTTCACCTAAACGATCATAGTTAGCTTTATTTCGTTGGCCTAATTTTTAAGCTGAATCACCAATTAAACCAGGTTTGAATCCATTGATTCCATTAAGCAATTCATCCAACATTATATCATAAAGATTTTCAATCGATTTTTCCTTAATCGACTGTGAGAATGCTTGCTCTACATAGAATCCAGTATTGCCAACAATTTGCACACCACTTTTTCTAGATAATTCTGCCAGTTTTTCGAGATTCTTACCGAATGTTGTGACCTCAACAATAGAATCGCCACCATTTGATCGGAAAAATTTCAACTCCTCTAGCATAGCATCTTGCGTTGAAGACTCAGCTAGATCTAGATTATCTTGTTGCAAATGTGGATGATAATTTGTATACCAAAGATTTTCACATTTAATCTTCATCGAATTTATATGAGTGTATTGATTAGATTTCAACGGTTTCGAAACAAAATAATCGCTTCGAGAGATCGCATAGAGATGTTCGTGACATAATGTTGAGCCAAGGCTTCCTGGATCAATGGGATTAAGAACTACCAAAAGAAATGAGATAAAAATCGACGGCAACAGATTCACTGACCAGTTTGAATATGATTGTGTGCCAAATCCATTCTGTAAGATTTTGAAACAGCCGAAAATTCTTTATTGATTCGTAATTAAGTCTTTCAATTCAAAAAAATTGTTCGATTAGGATTGGTGGATAAAAAAACGAATACGAAGAGAAAAAATCTTCGAAATCAATGATCGCATCAAATCGAAATTTGATATGACTGATTGGGAAATTTTCTCGCTGATAAAGAAAAGATTATTGCATTTCTCAATCGAAGAGTTTCATCAAACAACAGTAAATAAAACAAACAAGATGTCCATCTTTGCTTCCAACATCAATCAATCCAACATTATCAGTGCAACAGACGAAACTAATCGAAAATTAAGCTAGTGCCAACAAGTGGTCTGGTAAATCAATCAATCAGTTTAGTGCTGATTAGCATATTCCGAACAGGCTATATTTAATGATACGAACTAATCATTAATGAAATTCTAGCTAAATTTGAATGATTTTTTCTATAAGCGAAAGATTTCGATTCGTGAAAAAATGTTGAGAATTGAGAATTTTTTTTCAATAAATTTTTTTTGTCTTTCTTTTTTGTTCCGTTTGCTTATGAGACCATAGAAAAACTAACTTTCTAATTACAAACACAATCGATTGATCCAGAGTTCCGTTCATTGAGCAAATCAATTGTTTGATTAAGAAATCGAATTCGATTTACTATTATTATACATTTGTTTTTACATCGATTTTACAAATAGTTCAAAGTGATTCGATTGTAGGAATTCGAATCGAAGATCGAGAGGAAGATTGGGAAATTTCACAATGAAAACATTGGAAAAAGATCAAACAAAAATCCAAAGTATGTGTTGCAGGCAATACGTCAAATGGCATAGAAGTTCAACAATAATTATTTAAAAAAAAGAAAATCAAAGAAAATAACAAACAAACAAAATAAATCACATTACTAGGAAGAACACAAGAAGGACAGTTTGTTATGGTGAAAAAGAATCCGCATCGATTGGCGATCTACGATCTGCGATGGATGAGAAGATTGAGCTTCGAAAAAAATCTATGGCGAATTGTTTCGAATGATTGTGGGCGTTTTTTTAAACGAAAAAAAAGTGTCATGCTGATGGCTCTTTTGTATTCAACAAAAATGAAAAGAGATCATTGTGATGATTAGTTCCGTTCCAATTCGAATTCGGCGAGTCAGTGAATGAATCGAAGATCAATGGAGGATGAGATCAGCTTCTAGAACAATTTACAACGACAAACACAACAGGAAGGAAAGAGAAACCAATCCATAAAGATGCCTTTGCAATCATCATCAGGATCGTAGGCCAATAAACGATGCCATTTGTATTTTTGTTCACAACGGCAATCTTTATTACATCGTCGAGTTTGTACAGCTCTATAAGCGTTTGAATTGAAGAAAGAAAAAAAATGAACATTAAACACCTGTGCTTTCAAACGATAAATGAGAATTTTTTCTTCTTTCGCCTTCGAACAGTGAAGACACTTACTGGCAAACTTCCTGTTGAATAGCTTGCTGTAGATGTTGAGTGTTGACAATCGCTCTAATCTTTCCGGCACTATTTGATGCCCAATATGGTGTTACGATTTCCGAGGCTGATTCGCATGAATCGATTCTAGAAAGAGATGGAGAAACAATATTGAAGACAATCAATAATTTGAGAAAAATAAATTCGCTTGAACCTAGACAAAATTATGAATGAATAGACAATTGAGAGATATCAAAAATATCTCTCCACGGAACGTGCCGTTGAATTTTTACGAAAATAGGAAATCGGTCAACGTGATCCAATCGAAGAATTCTTTTCGTGACTTTGAGTTTTGTTTCCCTACCCCCTTCCTAGTCCTAAAAATTTCTTCAATTAACTTTAAACTCTAAAGCTAAAGCTAAAGAGGAGAATCTAATGTTTTAGGAAGCAGTTCAAATTTAAGTGCGAAGTTTCATTTAAAATCACGAGGTTTTTTCATCTAATTCGATAGAAATTATAGTATTGTTCATCTGTCCGAATCGATAATTGTTTTGCTTCAATTCTAATCAAAATTCATTCATTAAATTTTTTTTAATCATGTCCAGCGACTAGACAGATAACTAGGGGAAAAAATACTCTCAATTACGACTACGTTGAAAGTTTTTCCTTAGAATTCTATCACATCGCATTGATTTTAACACAAATTAAACAATCGTTTTAGCTAGATCGATCGATTCAAAAAAGTCTAGAGAGAGAGAGAGAGAGAGAGAGAGAGAGAGAGTGAAAATTTTTACGATAATAAGGACCACTGACCGAGAAAGATGTTCTACTCGATGAGCTAGAAAACAAGGAAAAGATCTGAGTGAATGAATGAATGAAAATAAATCGCACGAATTCTCTAAGATTCTTGGTGAATTTTCTTTTCCCACTTCTGACAAGTTTGTACAGGTAACAAAGAGAAACAAACACAAAGATTGCTTCAAAATCAAACTTATTTTCAATAACGTTTTGATGATCGATTCGGTCAATCGAATAAAGAGAGAGAGAGAGAGAGAGAGATAGGAAAAACTCTAGCGTAAGCCATCATTCATATCTCACTCACCATCTCATAGATTCTTTTTCTCTCTGATAATACTCACTTGTTGCTTGATGATGGTTTCGGTGTGATTGAACGACGAACTCTACGATGCTGCCCGTCATAATGGAAGCTTGAGAAGTGATCACGAAGATTCGTTTCGTAGAAATCCATCGATGATAGTCCATCTCTTTTGTTGTTTCTTTGATCGTAATCACCAAACATTCTTCTAATCATAGCTTTATTCTCATCGATAAAATTATTAATCCTAGATCTATGTGAATTGAATTGAAAAAGAAATAAAAATGAAGAGAGAGAGAGAGAGAGAGAGAGAGAGAGAGAGAGAGAAATTAGCTTTCCGCATCGAAAGAGAGATAGGATTCTTTAATAGATTCATACTTGCTGATCTTTCTCGGTTGATGACCATCATCGATTATATTCTCTTCGATCTCATCACTATGCATAAATCGATGCTCTTCCTCATCAGACAGATCGAATGCATTCTGTTTTTGATTCTCATCCGATCGCTGTTGTTCTCGTAGTCGTTGTCGAAGATGAAGATGATTATGTTCAGTATTGCTATCATCATCATATTGTTTGGTGTAGGAGATCACAAATGTTCGAAAATTTTTTCCTATCATTGCAGGCTTCAAGTTTGATGATGTCTCCTCGTTAAATATTGTAAATTTTCTATGATACATTGTAGGACCGAATTCAATACTAGAATTCAATCCATCGGCTCTACGAAGACTATTATTTTATTGGAAGAGAAACAAATCAGCGAATTTCAAAACAAAATTCCAAATTTTCTTGTGAACCTACTTGATAAGATCACTTTTATCTGTTGGACAAATAATCTGTTTGTTGCGTTTGAAACAACGATGCGATAGTAAAGAATCATCCAATCCGAGTGTTAGCTTGAAAATTGTCTGTATTAAGGTAGCTGTCAGCAATAACTTGGATAAACCAAGCTGAATTGAACAAAGAGGAAGAGGAAATTAAGATTGATCAGTATTCAATGCAATTCAATGAGGCAAAAGATTCTGGAGTTGATTATTTTTTATATCAGACAAATCTAATTGTAAACAATTAGGAGATTAGAATTCCAAAGAATTTGCAAAGCAATCATCATTATCGAACATCAATATGCCAATCTCTTGTCTTGTCTAGAGATTGTCAATTATAGATTCTGAACAAAAAAAAAAAAAAGATTTCTGTCGTTTTTTGTATTTTTTGCCTAGAACTCCAGTGAAATGTCGTAAATCTTTCTAACATATCCACAAAATATGCACAGCAATTCGATTCGAGAATATCAAGACAGAATTAAAGTATTTAAAGGCAAAAAAAAAAAAAGAAAGAGAAAGCAGAAGGTGGATTGATAAAAACAAGCTAGCGAGATTCTAATGACGATACCTTGAAAAGAAAACTAACTTTCCTATTCTCGCAAACGCTATTCCGTGGTATGGGTCTGATTGTGAATCCTTGGTCACGACATGAACTTTTGTCCAGTCACGATCTGACCAAAAACATTACCATTCTTCTTTGACCCTTATCATCATCGAATGCGACTGCAAAGTTAAATTCTTCATAAAAAAAATAAAAAAAAACGTTAAGATTTTTCTCTCTTATTTACGCTTAAACACCACTATTCTCCCACACATACACGCACACGTACACAGACATACTGGCAAAAACATCTACTAGACAGAGAGAGAGAGAAACATACCTGTTGTACTGTTTTCTTCCCCTTATTCTTTTCATAATTGAAATAATCATAGTTATCATCATCATCATCATCATCATTGAAAAACGATGTGATTTACTAGTGTGATTAAGGTAACAAGAATTACAAAAAATCAAAATAATGTTGTTTTTCGCTTTAGAAAATTTAGACTCTAGAAAAACTAAATGTTTTTCCCCTTCGAACAAAGTATTCTCTCAGACTCTTCTTCCATTCTTAGTCTTTCGAGGAAGAAAATTTGATGGTAAAAAGAAAAGAAATGTTTTTAGAATTATTTCGAGGTTTTCCTCTTTGAAGCAGTAAAGTGTTGAGGATTTGAAAGAAATAATTATCTCTTCATCGGAATGAGAAAATAATCTAAGAGGATTTTATCTTCCTCGATTCTAGATGGTTGAGAAAGAAAAGAAGAGAAAATAATAATTTAAAGCATTGTCATTTTGAAAATTGAAATTCTTATCCTGGACCATCTCTTCATTTCGATTTCATCTGTGATTTGTTATTCGAAGAAAAAAAAAATTCGAAAACAAATTTTGATGACAAACGAATCAAGGAGAGAAGAGATGACTGAATTATGATTTTTCTAATCACCCTCAACAACTTCTCTTCGGCGGCACAAACAAGTACCGACAAACAGACAAACAAACAAACTTTAAAATGAATACAGATCAATTTTTGCTTCGCCATCGAAATCAAATTGATTTTGTTGCATTTTTTTCCATCGGAACAAAGTGAAGAGAAAAAGCCGACAGAAAATATGGAGATGATAAAGTAATCATCATCATCATCATCATCATTATCATCGAGACCTGGAGAGAGAGAGAGAGAGAGAGAGAGAGAGAGAGAGAGAGAGAGAGAGAGAGAGAGAGAGCGAAAAAAAGTCACAATTGATCATTCACAATCATCGAAGATATTTTGTCTGTTTCTCGATCGATTGTAAAGAAAAGATCAAAAACACATATACATACACACACACACACACACACACAAACACAAATAAGGAATAGAATCATTTGATTTATTGGCCGCATCACCATGACCATCATCGTCTTGGAAAAGCAAAAAATTTGACCGATCGAAACAAAGTCTTGAGGCGGAAACTTCGAAAAATTTTCGCTTTCTTTTCAATGATTCACAAGGGAATCTATTCAATCCGAACAAAGATATCAAACGAGTGAGCGCCATTTATCAGAGAAAAAATTCTGATGCTGATGATTTCGATGATCATTATTATTATTACGATCGAAATAAAAAACTATCAAAACAAACAGAAATGGAATCGAAATCCGAAAGTTTTGACAAGATCAATTGATTTTGTTCGCCGCAATTGAATACGAATCAGATCAAAGATTGATTCGCTCTCGTTGAATCATTATTATTATTATTACTATTATTATTATTACTATTAGGATTACTATTTTGGGCCATTGCGAATCAAAAAAAAACTAAGAGATGCGATTCATTTGAAAAGTTCGCCGCACGAACACGAGCTCTAGTTCTATTAGGATTAAATAATCGAGAGAAATTGCGATTGATTTCGAATCTCTCGCTCTCTCTCTCTCTTTCTCTCTCTTTTCCGGCGATTTCTTTGGTATCGGAGTAGTGAGGAAAAAATTAATGAATTGAAAAAATAATCAATTAAGATCTACTAGATGTAAAAGGTACAGTGCACTACATATTCAATGATAGGACACCTATTGATGAATTGCCATTCAATTTTTCATCTCTCATTCAAATTCTTACATTTTATGATCTGATTCAATTAGGGACGTTTTCGCTTTTTTTTTCGGTCACACACATTCGATCAAAAGTACGCTAGAGGTTTTTTTTCTACAACAACTGTTTGCTGAGTATTTCATTGGATTTCTATCTCTTTGCGAAGAGTTCGCTATAAAGTAAAAAAAAAAACTTCTTTTTCGATCAAATGTGAAATGTAAACATTTTAGGCGATCTGAAGAGTAGAAGAAAAGTGCCTAGTGTTACGGGATTCTTGTTTCATTGTACTGTTGTTGAATCTTGCAATGATTCTTTTGATTCGTTAATCATCAATCTTCTGAGGTATTAATGAATTGATAATAGATTTCTCTCTCTCTCTCTTGCTTCATCTCTTCACCTGCATTTTTGATACAGTGATGTTTTGATATCCAACCTAGAAATGATTTCTCGATTTAGTTTTCTGTTAAATCTAACTAAATAGAGACCGAAAAAATAAAGGTCTTCGCACAATATCCACAAAGACAACAGCAAGTGGTCAATGGAAAATGCAAAACTGTTTGGCATTTGACGTTTTGAGATCTTTAGGTTCTATTCGATGCTTGTGTGAGTATAATTCGGATAGCGATTTTCAAATCTCACCATCATCATCATCGACTTTGTTTGATTCTCAAAATCTAATATTTAAATTGATTTTTGATTCTCAATTCATTCCATATGCCATTGAAATGTTTTGACGGACAAAAATTTTTTTGAACAAAGATAAAAATTTATAGAGGAATTCATTCAAAAAGAAAAATTCAACAGAAAAATGTAAATTCTTCATTTCGAAATTGATTTTATTTCAAATTTATTCAGAAATAAAAGAACAAATAAATGCGAAGAATTTTTAATTGAAAAATCTTTTTGAATAAAGAATCGTAGCAATCCATAAAATCATCACTATTATCGTTATGTTATTAACATCGATAAGAAAATAGCTAAAGTAATAATTTATAATAGTCTAGGAAAGATAATCAAAAATTTGATTTTCACTCATTGAGAAATTTCGATGACAATAAAAACTGTCGAAATTTCATTCCAGATCTTTCCCTATTTGTTCTTGCTTCGGAAATGAAAATAAAAACAAAACTTGAAAACGTTTAAAAATTTTCATGTGTCTCGATGACATCCGATGACGGCTTTAAAGATCGTCATCAAAATCGTTAAATGGTCTCAAGAAAAGAATGGAAAAAATCCCACACCACCACTACCACCACCAATAATCATCATTCATCGATTATTTTTTCCGAATAGTCTTCATATCTAATCTTTAAGATTTTCACAATGCCACCAGAAAGACATACCACCAAGAATATGATCGACCATAGCGGATTGGAGAATGAAATCAATGAAAAAGTTTCGCATCCAAAGTCAAAATCTAGAATGATTTCATTGATCATTGAGATCATTATGATCGATCGATAAGATTTTCTCCGCTCACTACGGATCACCTGTGATATCGATCGTCAATTGATCGATCGATATTGTCGATGGATACCATACAACTCTGTAAGCTAGGTATAAAGAATCGAGTGGACAAGGAAAAACACAAACACACACACACACACTAACACACCTTTTGGAGCAATAAAAATTCAAAGTTAAAAACTTTAAATTTATCTAGATTGTAATCAATTAAGGGAGAGTCCTTGTGTGAGGGTGAGAAACTTTCAAATGTCATCTCGAAACGACAGAGAGAAATCTATTTTGGTTTTGGCAAAAAAAAATGATGATCGCTTATCATTGCATAATGATTATGCTATAATCTCGCATTACAATCTCGAGGAGAACAGATTTGACATTGATTATTGATTTCTCTCTCTCTCTCTCTCTATCTCTGGCAAACAATTTGTTGAAATTATTTTTTCGAAACCGAAAAAAAAACAATCGGATCAATGTCAACCAAGAGGATTTAAAAGTTAAAATTTTGTTCCGATGATTTCTGATCTTTTTGGCATATGGGTAACAATGAGAAATAGATCGCTTCAAGTCGAAGTCGATAGCATCAGGTGGCATCGATTGTCTTCGCTCACTTTCAATCTCTAAAGCATTTCCAGTGATGATCTTCAATAATGATCAGATTTGTGGGAATCTTATCTATTGAATTTTGGGTAAAAATGAAAATTGAAATATTTTTTTTTTTGAAAATTGATTTTGAACAGCAGATTTAATCCGATGTTTTAAAATTCTAAGCAAATTCTCCAAAATTATTACATCGAACGTTTCATACCTTATTCTGTTCTAGATTGCAAGTTTGCTTAGAGAATCATTTGGAAAATTTTCTAATCACATATCAGATATTTTTTTTAATCGGAAAACTAAGATTTTAAAATTTAAAATAGATAAACTTACCGAGAGATACATTTCTGATTAGCTTTCGTTTGATTATATAATCGAAATTGATAATTTTAATTGATCAATAAGCAAGAATAAAAATTGTTTGACAAAATTGAATGCAATTAGCATTCTTCAATTGATTGATACACCAAGGAATTCTGGAAGAAATTCTAAAACTTGCAATTGAAGTTTACGGAATCGTCACAACAAAAAACAAAAAACAAAGTTTTAGTTCGGAGAGCAACAATATGAATGATCAGAATCTTCTACTACAATATTCTTGATTGTTTCAATTGTTTCATCGATCGAAATGTGAAGATGTGGTTTCTGTGAACACGATCAGATAAGATAAGATCTCGTTTCTATTAATGTGAGTGTGTGGGAGGGTAGGGGATAGAGAGAAGGTTGGCTATTCTTGGCCAGAGTTTTCAAGAATTCGTAACGATTCCATTCGCTTTCCCTCTTTTCTTCTTTCGCACACACCACACACACACACACACACGAGTAAAGCACATCCCAGAAAATTTTTTTTTCATCCAATTCTTGCAATAATATCGATCTCAGTAGAGATAAAATCTGATGTGCGGTATGTGTGTGTGTGTGTGTGTGTGTGTGTATCTTCTCAGTTCTGCTCTACTATTTTGTAGGAGGTCTTCTGCTTCTTCTTCTTTTTCTTCTTCTTCTTGAAGAAATAGAGCAGAATTAAGTTTCAATGAGACATTACTGTCGCAATTAGAGTTGCATTCATTCATTCACTCATCACCGAAAAGTGTTGTAGAGATTCAAACAATGAAAGTAGACCAATCGTATTCCGATTGAATGAAGAAGCCGCTATGTTTGATTGTAGATTAAGTGAAAAATTTGAGAAAAAAAAATTGGAGAAAATCATCGTAAAAAGAAAAAAAAAGAAAAATTTATTACTAGCCATCATTGAGATTGTTGGCTGGTGTTGGTCGTAGTTTTTTTTTTATTCTCCGTCGAGTGATAATTGGTATTTGATTTTTTTTTTTTTTGTTAAGCGATTGAAGAATTTTTTAACGAATCGTGAATTAGCTACGGAAAAAAAATTAAGACAAAATTAATTGGTAAAATGTGAAAGGTCATGACTTGGAAGTTTATGTTAATTCTCTCCTTTCTCTATGAACAATGTCTGCGAGTCAATTCAAGTGGTTGTCTATAATCTAGAGCTTGAGACTAACAATTTCAGACAATAATGGATTATCGATTGATTTGGTCTGTTGAAAATTATAATGGAATTTTGTTTTTTTTCAGGTTATTTATGGAATTCATAGCAAAAAAAAAAGTTACGATTCAGAGATTTGTTTTTTAAAAATTTTAAGACAATTTTTATTTAACTTTTTTTGTTATCTAGAGAGCAAATTAGATCAAAACTGGTAGAACGATTAGTGATCTAGATTATTGATTTATCTAATCTAAATAAAGGAGTGATCATCATCCCGATCGTCCACATCATCATCCTTCTTCATATTGGAGTTCTTTTTTTTTTTTTTTTGTTTCCAAAAAAAAACCCAGAGGCTACTTCTCACGCTTCCAAATTCACCTGATATCTCCAGTCTATTTGCTTGAGACTAAATAATAATTGGTATTGTTCATCGAGAAAAACTCAAGATCTCAGCCAAGCACTTTCTCTCTTCTCTCTTCTGTTTGGATAGATTTTTATTCGGTAGAAATTTACTTTGATTTTCTATCGAAGAAAACAAAAAAATGATGAGAAGCTAGAGAACAAAATCGAAAGAGTAGGTGGAAAAAACATCACAAAAACGAAAGCTAACAAAACGTATGGTGATCAATGACTGAAATTGATCTTCTAGAATCATTTATCCCATAATGATCAATTCGATTTACCTAGTAAAAGATGAGAGAGAAAGAGAGAGAGAGAGAGAGAGAGTAAATAAGCCTTGAAGCAAACTTGTGCTCCACAGAAACACATCAATTTTATGCCATTGGCCAACCACAAATTTGACAAGTAGGAATGCTATCATCGAAATAAATGATCTTCAAGTTTTTAAAACGCTTTGCAGTACAACTTACACATGTCGATGGTCTGTGAACATACAAAAATTGATGATCATAATCGATCGAAAAGATGGTCATCATCAACATCATCATCATCAGCATCATCGGTGTTAGTTATTGTTCGTTTACAATAATAACCACAAAAACTACATCGAAGACAAGAATGATAATATAGCAAGAGAAATATGAAGCGATTGAATCTGGTCTAGATTCCACCACTGAACTAGAAATCGGTAATTATTTTTTGCAACTGTTTCTAGTCTAGTAAATGCGTTTCTAGAAACCACGAATGTATTGGTATCATAATCAAATTTTCCAGATAAATTTCATGTTTTCAAAACCTTAAATTCAATTGAATTGTGTAGAATAAATTTTAAAAAGAATTTCAGTGTCTTCTCCGCATATCAAAGGTGTTCGATTCAAAAGAGGTTCCGATCCAATTAAGTAGGCGTCAAAGATGACGATTTTGATTCGATTTTTTTTTTTTGGTTTTTCTCTTATTCATTGTTTCTCCCTAAACAATGATGTATTGTAAAATTTAGTCTCGATTTAATCTATCAATCTAAGAGAGATTCAAAAGAGTTTTGATTAAAATTAGCATAAATCTTCGGGATTCGATCGAGGCTAAGTTGGCTTATTCTTTGTCTAGTTTGATTTTTTTCCGAAAAGTATCCTAAATCTATAGCTAAACTCCCTTTAAAATTCAAAATTTTCCAAATTAATTCCATATAATTTAGAATAATCGAAGAAATTTCTATTTGATAACCGAATGAATGCTAGTCATTTTTCTTTGATTCGATTATGACGGAAACAAGTGAAATGAAAAGCTCTTAATACTTCTAATGTTTGATTGAGATGTTGGTGTTGGAAAGAGCGACTTTTCTTCATCGGTCTAGAGTCTAGATCTAGTCTAGATTGCACAATCAGAGGTAATATTTTTTTTATTGTTAGAGAAAAATAAAAAAAAAAAAAAGATTGATTTATTATGTAGCAGACATTTTTGAAACGATGTAACGAACACCTGGACAGTATCATTTCTCTCCTTTCTTTATCTCGATTTCTTACAAAATTATATTGGAGAAAGAAAAAAGATGATGTAGTATGAAGTGATGAATTTTTTTATTTTATTTTTTCTTTCTAACAAATTTCTTCTACAGAAACTTTGTTGTTGATCGGAAACGATGTTTCGATGAATGAATAGCTATGGTGGAATAGAATAGCTGTGCCCTTCTAGAGAGAACGATTGAATTCAACTCTGATCTAATCGATAATAATGTTACTGTCGAGTGTGATGAATTCGATTGCGATGATGATTAAGATCGTTTCGATGGAGAGAAGATAGAAAAGTAAGAAAGAAAATAGAGAAAAAAGAAAGAAAGAAAGATATGAAGAGAGAATAGGATTGAATAGAGACCATCGGATATTAATAATCGTAGATTGGCTAGAATGGCTAGAGTTTTTTCATTTTAATTTGTTACTTCTTCAATCTCCTCTTGGTGATGGCGATGATTTCGAGGTAGGTTTATAGCGATTGTATGCATTTCATTTGATTGTTTTCAATCTTCATCCTCATAATCTTGCTTACAATTCGATTCGGTTGATTTTCTTCATCATCATCATCACAATCATCGTCATCAAACCTACCAGAAGATTTTGTTAACAATCCGTTGTTTCAATTCACAGAAAAAAAATTCACATCAAGGGCCGGTTTCTTCTCTCCGTCTAGAGACGGTAGCCCATGTCTACAGACATCGATAACAATGAAAGCATCTTGATGTGAAGTAAAGAAGAAAAAAAAAAAGATCGCCGCTGTATTTTTTTCTTTTTTTTTTTTTCTTCCTCTAATTCTATTAGATTAACTCTTTCCAAGAGAAAAGTGAATGATGATCACAATTGTTGCGCGAGAACTCAATTGCAATCGCTTTCCTCAAACAGCAACCTCTAGAATCGGATTCAAAATTCATTCGATATGATTCATCAGAAATTTATTTTAAGAATACAGACAAAATTTCTTCGCAAACTTAGCGATGTAAAATGTGATCGTTCGTTCGCTTGACATCTGATTCAATCCAATTGATTCGGTTTCGCGCAATCATTCAATCATTTCAGAATCTCTCTCATCGCGATCCGAATCGAAGCGATGGCTGAGATTGTCTTTGTTGGGAAATTTTAGTCGATTCTATCATTACCAATGTCCTCGTCATGGATTACTATGGACCGAACGCGAAAAATAATCGAAACAACAATATTAAAATATTCAAATATATGCTGTTGGGAACTTTGATTCTTTTGCAAATAGGTTTGGCAGCATTGTTGATTAGATTTGTGATACCAACAACCACCGATCCTAAAGGTAAATGATTATTAGTAATCAAATAGTTTTCTTCGATTTAAGTAATCAATCTCTTCTATCGATCTAATGATATCTCGAAGTTGATTTATCGTCACAAGCTTCATCAACGTTACGATTATCTTCATCAACATCATCAGCGAGAATCTATCTTCTCTGGTGTTACATTCTAACATTTGTAATCACCTTGATCGAATTGATTGGAGCATTGAAAGAGAATTTTTTCTTTCTACTTACAACAGCTTTATTGAATATGATTTTGGCTGCGATCAATTTTTTCATCGATTCCACTGCATTCTCGATAGTTTTGCTACAGCTGATAAGCTCTATGTTTAGCTTCTCTTACATTCTTTCAACATATCTCAAAATGCGGAGCGATATACGGCAACGAAAAAAACTCGAACAACGTCTCGAACATTATCAATCGAATCTAAAACGAATTGATTTTAAAACTGTCCACAATCAAGATAATCATATCTATCAGCTAACATCAAACATCAAAGGTTATGAACCGATTACATTGACCAACGAATGGATTATGAATCCGAATAGAAGCGATGAGAAAAGTTTCAGTATGGATTGCGATCAAGATTCAGATTTGCTTCAAAATAATCGTTGTTTCGTTCCAATCAACACTATTTGATTGTTGCCAATTTTTTTTCAACGGAAATCGATTCAGAACCGGATGTTAAATTTTGGAGAAAATCTCTAAAACCCTACCACTGTTTTAACCTCACCTATAGATCACAGCTGATTTTGAAGAATATTGAATTTTTTTTTTTTAAATTAAATAAAAATATAAGAATTTCGATTGAATTTTATCGAAATGAATCGAATTCATTGCCTTTCAATCAGTTCTTGTTCTTCATCTTGTTCATCGGTGAAAGTTTTCATGCTTTTCCAATTCAGAAGAAGAATTCAATCTAATCAGTTTTTGTTTTATTCATCAAAATCCTCATCATCAACCAAATCAAAGCAATCGTTGGTCACGGAACCAATAGATTCTAAATCATTGAATAATCTCAAACAAATCGATGCTAAAATAATCGAATCGGAAAGATCGAAATCAATTCCAGCAACACGGAATATATTCTCAAAACTCTCGTTATTTAAACCTATGTAAAATATTTGTTTTAAATTATTTCTCAAATAAATTTTTTCTATGATTTTTTTCGTAGAAAAATATTTGAATCAAGTCCTAAGACCAAAGGACAATTGATTTTCAGAGCAATCATCAATTTTGTTCTAATTGGGATTGTATTGATTTTGTTCGTCATCATCCATTATTTTTATCTCGAAAAAGTGAAACAACAGCATGAGATTACAGATCGAGATTTCTATAATACAGTTAACGAAAGTAATTTCTCCTCTGATAGCTTGAAATTAAATATGGTGGAAAAATTGTAATTTTTTTTTCTATTTTCTCTGATGCTTTACACAGCTAAACAAAAAACTCATGATGAGATGATGTTGGATGAAATTCTTACCAAATTTCAAGGAAAATGTGTGGAATCGCAATCACCGATTCTAAAACAATGTGATCGAATTCTTCGAGAATTAATTGAATCGAATAAGCAATCGATCGACGATGATCACATCGATCGAGCATGGTCGATCATACTTGTTGATGATGATCGTTTTGCTTTTGATTCAGAATTGGTTTATTCGGATAAATTCATTATATTAAGTAAAAAATTGATCGATTTTTGTGATAATCAAGATCAAATCGCCTATCTAATCGGTCATATGATCTCGCATGCAGTGTTGAAACATTACCGCGAACCGGTCAGTCCATAAAAGAATTAGAATCGAATAATTAATTTTTTTTTTCTTTCTGATCCAAGATCTCAAACATTAAGCTTACAGATTGGTTCAAAATGATTGTATTGATTCACTATTACAATATAATAAGCTCAATAAATCCATTAGAATCATTCGAGAGTTCGAATATTCTGAAATATTTCAACAGATTCGATTCCAATGTGAAGCACTGGTTTTTTCGAAAATTTTGCGATTTCGAAAAACAAATAGTTTTCGATGAAGCACTGGAGAACGAAACCGATCGTATAACATTACAGCTATTGTCAAGAGCTTGTTTCGATATCAGAGAAGTGGAAAAGCTTATTAAAAAATTCCAAACCACCATGGATCAAACTAACAAACAAAATTCGTCGAACGATTCTGGTTCCGCTATTGATTCGAATAGATTCTTTATGCAACATGGCTTCAATGAACTTAAATTGAAAAATTTAACATTGCATCTTGATAAATTTATAGCATTTCGTGAACAATGTGGTTGTAAGCCATTATTATCTAAGAAAAATTAATTTAGAAAATAAAATACAATTTCTAAATGCTATAGAAAGCATAGAAGCTTTTTCTTAATCGTCTTGTTCTAGGTACAACGATCATCTCCACCTTGTTTGTTTTGTTCTACTTTTTTCTCATCAAGTAATAATGATTGATAACCTAAATCAGATTGAAAAGACAAACTAGGGCCACAAAAAAAAACTTTTAGAAATAAATGATTTTTTGGATTATTTTTTGTAAGAACAAGATGAGAAGCTCGAGATCAATCAGTTTCGGTCGAGAGAGGAATCAAGGTTTCAATTCTACAATGCAATTCGAATTGAACAATCTCAATCGGATTGCATCGAAATGTAATCGGATTTACTGAAGCAATCGAATTCAAAGGATTTTCACTGATTTCTTTTCAAATCAAAACCAAGCTCTTCGATTTGATCCAATTGTTTTTGAACTATGCAAGTTTTGATCGCAGCAAAAGTCATTAAATTTTATCTATTTATGAATTGATTTAATCGATCGATTCTAAATTTGTAGAAAGAGAAATCTTTTTTTTCCACAAGATCAGAAAAAAACTAACAGACAGATTAGAAGCAAAATGGGTAACTCAAAAAAAGAAGAGGATTCATCAACGAAGAAAAAAAAATGAACCAGTTTCTCTTTGTCTTCTGTAATGACAGAAGATGGAAATTCATTTCGATTTCTTTTTTTCAGTTTTGAATTAATAATCAAACAATCTCGATTCAATCATTTGTTTCGATGGTGTTTGTGTTTTATCTAAGGTAAATCAGATGGACTAAATTCCCTAAACGATTGTAACGGTGGTGATCACAAGGAAGGTGATGATCGGTGGTTCAAAATTTCATTCCTTTCGTTTTCAGATCTCATTTGTTCATTTCACTCGATGGTTGTTCTAATACGAACATGATTGTGTCGAGGTTTTGATATCGATTCTTGAAATTCTTGAACAAATCATCGATGATTAGTGAAACTCGATTAAGATGTCCGATCAATGTAGTTCAATCAGAATAATTAGTCATCTAAATTATTGGATTATTTTGTTGATTTTTATTTTGATTGTTTGGTTGATGACTTTAACCACCCCGATCTCGACAGCAAACATTGCCTACATTATCAAAATTGATGGTGACAAAGGAACAGGAAATGATTTGTAAGTTTTTCATCATCAACATCATTCTCTTGAATTGAAATGAGATAATTTCAATTTTAATCTAAAAAACTTTTAAGCTACGTTTTTAGCGGAAGAAATTGTCATACGCCTACTGTAATCAAAAAAGGTCACTCTGGAAAGAAGAAACATTTGAAACGTGGAAAAATGTAAGACGAATTCTTCTCTTTAATGATTAAGTTTTGATTCTAATCAATCAATCTGATAGTATCATAGTCGAGCATGAGTGTCGATCTGATGGCTACAAACATCGATATAAAAATCATCATCATTATCCATCTCCAATTATAATCCATAAGAATATTCTCCATAAAATACCAGTTTTTGTTCCATTCTATACCGCAAGAATGCTTTCGAAGCTTTATTATCGCTAGTGATTGTTAATTGTTGAAATAAATCTTAAAATACATTCGATTTGTTTGTGTAATCGCTCGATTTCGTTTGGATTATTGAATCGTATTATTCCGTATTATCGTCTTCAAATCCATCGTTGTAGTATCTAGATTAAATAAATTAGCAAATGATTTTTGCCGTAACCTTGTTTATGGACATGCCCATCTCATCATTTGTTTTTGTCGTTCAGCTCTGAGATGATATGTGTGTGATGCTCTAAATATTCTGTCGGCTAATCAATCCATAGTGAAAATTCATCAAAGGTAAATCTTTATAGCTATAGCCATCTGCTTGATCATTGGTAGGGATAGTTGAGGCTGCTCTAAGGTAAACGTCATTCAAACTAAAATATTTTGGTCCAAATTTTTTGTGTTTTTTTTTTGTTTTCGTTGCAAGAATTTCTTGTTCCATTTCTAGTGGCTTTCTATTTGCATTGCGATCGCATCCTTCTTCTTTAATTGAATTATTTTGGAGACTACTTTCATCGATCACTTGAGCATTATTTATTTTATGACGTTATTTATTTTTTCTACTCAAAGCTTGGAAAAATTACTCCCCGTTCTAGGCGAAAACGTTTGCGAACAGAAGAATCATAGATCAAGATAATTTAGTAAATTTTGCTCTAATAACTAACATATCATATTCCTTTCCTCTGTGAACTCTACCGTTTTGTGTGCGTTGTCGAATTTTATCTGAAGTGATTAATAGAAGCAATATTGTGGAAAAGATGGGTCTAACTATATCCAGTCTGTTTACGAGACTTTTCGGGAAGAAACAAGTGCGAATTTTGATGGTCGGTCTGGATGCTGCGGGCAAAACAACGATTCTATACAAATTGAAATTAGGTGAAGTTGTTACCACCATTCCGACGATCGGTTTCAATGTTGAAACTGTTGAGTATAAAAATATCAGCTTCACTGTCTGGGATGTCGGTGGACAAGACAAGATCCGACCACTTTGGCGACATTATTTCCAAAACACTCATGGTCTCATATTTGTAGTCGACAGCAACGATAGGTGCGCATTCGAGTTTGTGTTTCTAGAATGTTTTTTCCCTAATTTTTTTTTTTGTTCTCTCAGAGAACGAGTCGGAGAAGCGGCGGAAGAATTGCAACGAATGCTGAATGAAGATGAATTACGTGATGCCATCCTCTTGGTGTTTGCAAACAAACAAGATCTTCCGAACGCGATGAACACATCGGAATTGAAAGATCGTCTTGGACTCAGTCAGATGCGTAATCGTCATTGGTTCATACAGGCAACTTGTGCAACACAAGGCGATGGTCTTTACGAAGGCTTAGATTGGCTTTGTACCGAAGTTTCCAAATTACCTTGATTTTGATAATTCTAATCATCATCAATCGTATTGCATCAAATAGCATCGATAAAAGTGATCGCTATAATTTCCTCAGTGAATAATTCCACATGTAATTTTTTTAAATATTCTATTGAAATCCAATTGACTAATAATAAACAGTGATTACAATCAATCGATTAGTCGATTTCGAAGCAAAAAACACTCTAAAGAATTACATCTCTAGTGTTCCATCAATAATTACCCGATCGATAGAGAAGTGAAAAAAATTCCATTCAAATTAGCATTGAATCGTTAATTAAGCAATGTGAATCATTTCGGTGAAATCAACAACCTTGATGGATGTTGGCGATGCATAAAAGATATGAATCATCAGAACACTATATGATTTTTCGCATGATGATCATCATTCTATTTCTGGCGAATGAATTGCGATAGAAAAGAACAAAGAACAAAGCTTAATAATAGCCAGTAATGCAATCATCGAATAATCGAGATGAAAAGAATTCGACGACGTTCGGCGTTTGTTACCTGATAGCAATTTCTCTTTCGAATTCAATAAAATGTCGATCGAAAAAAGAGTTTGGAGAATTGTCATCAAAACCTAGAGTGAATTTATTTCAAGCTTCATAGAGTTTGAACCTGGTATAATGCAAAAAATTTGATTCTCTACGAGCACTGAAAGTGATAGAAGAAGAAAAAAAAATCTAATTTGAATAATAATAGAATCGCAAGTTGATTTGATAAATGAATTTAAAATTCATGGAATGATTTTGAATCTCGATACCAATTTTTATGTTAAGTTCTTAGCTCAATGGCATTGTTAAACTTTCCTTTTTTCCCAAAGCAAAAAAGAAACGATGTAGTTGTCGGTCTTGGACCGTTTTCTCATGTCAAGCTTTCAATCGGATACCCTAGGGCTCATTTGGCATCGAGAATAAATTCATTGCGAGATTCTTGGAACGAATGGCAGAAACTCTCAGACAATGATAAAATAATCCAATCTTTTATCAATATAGATTGATTCTCTTTGATAGAACATCAAAACGTTTTGTAGATTAGAAGTTAAAGTTTTCGACATCAAGTTGCAATTTTTTAGAGCAAAAAAAACCGAAGAAACAAATCAATAGCCAACTAATTTTATCAGTCCTTTTCCTCACTCGCATTCCAGGATCGATTCGTTGATTTGTTTTTTTTAGCCCTTATTCTCTTTCTCTCTCTCTTTCTCTAGCTGTCATTTCTAAATGTTCGGCGAATTATTTCATCTTCTCATTCGGCATTATAGTAGAGTGAAAAAGAAGTAGCATTAATGATTCGAGAGAAAAAAAAAATTAAAAGGTGTAACTGATTTTGATTGGAGATAATTGTCTCCTCACATCCAAACAGTGCCTCTACTCTTATCCACTGTTGTTATTGTTGTTATTCTGGTTAATGTTGTTGTTTTTGCAGATGTCGATAACTTCACGAAAGATATCGATTGGATTCTGGAAAAGATAATCTTAGCTATCGTTCGACATTGAAAACAAACTGATCAGTTCTTGTAATATCATCATCATCATCTTTGAAAGAATTTCAAGTGCGAGAGCTTGATATAGATAGAACGAGAGGAAAGCGAAATTTATTGGTTCTCCACACGAAATTAGTTGAAATATCTCGACTATGGCCTCCGATACCTTAGATTCTCATCAAACTGCCCAACTTTCTGGATCATCATCACCGGTCGATTCACCATCCACCAACAATCATCGTCATCATCAGCAACAACAAACATCTTCTTCGCCTTCCACATCATCGACGCTATTCTCATCGAGATTTCCGACCCCATCAAGAATGCCTGATTCAGCCACATTTGAAGATTTAACCACACAGTTTCATACAATGCATGTGAGCGATACTAGATTCGAAATCTTTAAACGTTATGAATCATTACGGATCATGGGATCCGGTGCCCAAGGAGTTGTTTGGTATGTTGAATCTTATTCTTTATTTTAAATTTTTCCATTGACCGAATCCATATGCAGTGCTGCCTACGATCGTTTATTTGATCGAGAAGTTGCCATTAAAAAATTATCGAAGCCATTCCAAAATGTCACTCATGCCAAAAGAGCATATCGAGAATTCAAAATTATGCAATTGGTCAATCATAAAAATATCATAGGATTGTTAGACGCGTTCACCCCACAAAAATCTTTGGAAGAATTTCAAGATGTTTATCTAGTCATGGAACTAATGGATGCAAATCTTTGTCAAGTCATTCAGATGAATATCGATCATGAAAGAATCTCCTATCTTCTTTATCAGCTTCTTTGCGGAATAAAACATCTGCACTCGGCTGGAATCATACATCGAGTACTTTTACTATTAATAGCGCAAACTTTAAATGTTAATTTTTTGATTTCTCGTTCTCTAAAAGGATTTAAAACCCTCTAATATTGTCGTAAAAAGTGATTGTACGCTCAAAATATTGGATTTCGGTCTAGCAAGATCTTCTGGTGGCCCACAAATGATGACACCATACGTAGTCACTAGATATTATCGTGCTCCAGAGGTTATTCTCGGGATGGGCTATCAAGAAAATGTAGATATCTGGTCAGTTGGTTGCATAATGGGAGAATTGATACGTGGACGAGTATTATTTCCGGGTAGCGATCACATCGATCAATGGAATCGCATAGTTGAGCAACTAGGAACACCAAACCAAGAATTCATATCTCGTTTGCAAACAACTGTTCGTAATTATGTAGAGAACAGGCCTCGATATGCTGGCCATTCTTTTGCCACACTATTTCCGGATGTACTATTCACAAACACTCCATCGTCACAAACTGATTTGAATGCTGCCCAAGCTAGAGATTTATTATCTAAAATGTTAGTGATAGATCCACAAGAACGAATCTCGGTGGATGGTGCACTTAATCATCCTTATATTCGTTTATGGCGTGATGAATCAGAGGTTAATGCACCAGCGCCAAGAGTATATGATGATTCATTTGAACAACAAGAAAGATCTGTTGACCAATGGAAAGGTAAGATTTCGTTGCAAACTCGATCCTTTGAATTATCGTTTCGTATCAAATACTAGAATTGATCTACGATGAAGTGAAAACGTTTGAAAATAACCGTAAAAATCAGCTTAACGCTTGGTTTACTGGTCATTGATTAAAAAACTCTATCATCGACTTAACTTAACCTTAGACATTCATTCTCTTCTAATCACAAATGAAATTTCGGCATTCTTTCGAATCAAGTGCAATATTTCCGTAAGCTAATTAAATTCCAATGGTTTGAATGAAATTTTTTTCAACAATTGTTTTTTTTCTAGGATGCATCTTCTTTCTTCATCGCCAAAAGAATGAGAAAATTTCATTGTACTCATCATCAATATTGAGATCAATCTTTCACGCCTCTTCCTCTATTATTCTTCATCGTTTAAAGAGCTCACTTTTGAACCGTTTTTAATCTCAGTGAAGATTATAAAAAAAAATAGTCCAACATCTTATTGACTTCGGCTCACTTCGATCAAGGAATAAAACCAAAGCTCGGAACACATCCGATGAAACTCTTAGATATTCAATCTGATTGTGATTATCGTCATTATTATTGTTTTTTTTTTGTTTCATTATTTTTTTTTTGATTTTTTCTTTTAAATTATTGATTAATATTTGTTTTTTTTTTTTTGTTCCGTTTTAATTATTTCGGATTTTTTTTGTTTCGTTTTCTCTAGGAATATCTAAATAGAATGCTCGACAAAATGAATGACAGCATTTATCGAATTTAGTTTGTAAGGAATTCATTTTCTACACTTATTTTATTCTCTTCTAATTATTTAGAGATAATTTAATCTTGAAAATAAATTTTTGTTTTTTGTTTGTTTTATTTATCAGAATTTTTGTTTCGTTGAATTTTTTTTTTTTTCGATGTCTAGAGTCAGAACTCTAGAATTTCACTCTGTTAGATATCCTATCTACATCTATACAGAACTGACACACCCACCACATATTATTAATTGTACACACTTTCTTATTATAATTCTTGCGAATAGTCTATGAAATCGAGAGAAAGAGGTGCTTTTCTCTTCTCTTCGAGAGCACTTCATTAATTTATCTCTATAAGAAATCGAAAAGTAAATCAATAAAAAAAAGCCATACAAATTTGATCAATTCGAATCAGAGCAGTTAAATGTCCATTGTCAATCATTTGATATTACGATGTTCTCGATGTTCGCAATGGTCAGAAGCAAATCAAATTTTTTTTCCATCCGGTCTATTAATTTTTTTTTGTTTTTTTTTTTTGTTCTCTTTTCAATAAAACATTTTCATTTGAATCTGTCTAAATCTTACGATTTCAACTAGAATGAAATAGCACCGAAATATTAGCATTACAATGTAGTGTTGGAATAAATGTCTGTATTCAATGATGAATTCAATGGAGTGATGAAATGAATCATCATCGTCAGAGATACTGAGTTGTCTTTCAAATCAATCAAATCTAAACTTGATGAGCGAGATTGACAAATTATCTTCTCATCACTTGCCATCATCGTATTATGACCGATTGAATTCCAAAACCATTGAATCAATTCACACCTTGCAGTATCAATCATCGAATGTGTCATCTCTCTCTCTCCCTCTCTCTCTTTTTGATCGAGATTTCATTCTGGTACAAAGAAAGAGCAACTTAAACAGTGGATGAATGAATCTCGTTGAATAAAAAAGATGATCACTTTTTTGTCTCAACAACAATCAAACAATTTGGAGAATGAATGAATGAACGAATGAATGAATGAATGTTCAATCCATTCTAGTTTTGAATCGGAAGAAAATATTAGAATAGAATAGAATAAAATCCTCGCACACACCTACTTCTAAGATGAAAGTCTCAAAATGGAAACAAATTAAAATTGAAACAAAGATGCTATAATCCATCAGCACATCATTTCCGTGATTTCATTTCAAACATTCAAATTGATATAAAAGGGAAATTTTTTTCTTCTCTCTCTCTCTCTCTCTCTTTCTCTCTGTTTTGGATTTTATCTAAATTTCCACCAAAGAATCTTCATTGATATTTTTCATCGCTTTGTTGAAAACCTCATTGTGTAGCTCTGTTTTTTGTTTTCTTTTCTTTTTTCCCATTTTAAATTCTGTGTGGTTTAGTTTTGATGATGCCGATTTTGAATGATGTTGAAAATAATAATAATAATAATAATAATAATAATGATGATGATGATAGGTTTCGCTTATGAAACAAGATCTAATCTTTCTCTTGTTGTTGTTGTTGTTTTGTTCTGTTTTGTGTTACGTTTCTTTCAAAAAAAAAAAAAAAACAATTTCACATTGTAATTGATTGACATTCAGTTTGGATTCTCTTTTCTCTCTCTCTCTCTCTCTCTCTCTCTCTCAATGAGAGATTTCCATCTCTTTTATTGGAAAAGATATGATGAGGTTGTCGATTTTCTTTCTCTAAGCTTGGCTATTATTATGATTCGCTAGGATCCATTCGTTGGTCAAGCATCATGAATTTTAAACAAGCTTCTTTTTTTTCTTTTTTTTTTTATGAATTTTATTCCTTCTTCAATTCCGATTCCTTCTTCTTGAAGCTTTGTGATGAGAGAATGAATAAAAAAAAAAAAAAAAAGATTATAATTCACCCGGGTAAATTTTTTTTTTCCTCTCCGTAGTATTTCCATTCTCCTCAAGTATTTAAAATGATCATCTTTGTTAGTTTTCATCATCCCTCTTCTTTCTCTCTCGACGGATAGGAAAGAGAAAATTCCGAAACAAATTATTCATTTAATTGCTATCAATCAATTTGAATTTGAAAATGAATAAATCAAGACTATTCGAATTAGAGATTAGAGAACCAAGAATGAAATAGAAGAAGAGATGGAAGTTGTATTCTATCTTCTAGTATTTCAACGATTGACCAATCCGCTACCCAAATGAATCATTTCTTCTTTATTTGTTTCCTGAAATGAATTTCCTAGAATTTTAATGAAAAATCAGACGAACGAAAACAAACAGAGATTAATACTCTGTGTTGTGTTTCAATATAGTTTAAATTTTCTCTTCCAAGAATTTCTGACCAGATTCTTTGTTCGGACAATCGATTTTGATGAAAAGATCATTAAAATCATCAACACTAATTAACATTCATGAAGAAGAGAGAAGAATTTACATTCGATGAATTTTATGGTCGATTATTACTATCTTCATCCTCATCTTCATCTTCATCAACAACATCATCGTGAACATCATTATTATTATTGATCTTCATGAACACCTACGCAAGCTTGGGCTTATAGATCTCAATTTTCTCTCTATTCTCAATTCTTTCTAGGAAAAAATCCTCATTGCTTAGTGAACGCTTCCATACCGATGACTTAGTTGGGTTAGAGCGATTTCCAATGAATAGAGAATTTTATAATGAATGAAATAAGATAATTTTAGAATGAAAAGAGATAATTATTCAATCAAATAGAAAATTAGAATAATTTTCCTCTCCATGCCCGTATCGCAGCTCTATTTTCCCTATTATTTTTGATTTTTTCAATCAGTGGCACGCAAACATAAATCTCGATCCTTTTTTGATCTTTGTTGATTAATTCATCATTACATATTTAGAACTTCCGAGTTCGAAAGTGCAAACAACTCGAATCAAATATCTTCTTTTTTCTTCAATTTTTCCAGATTAATTGCTTTCAAGTGTGGACAATATTTGAAGAGAATTTGAATCGAAGTTAGATCGATACGAGATTTGTTGGTCTATTTCAACGAATACGATGATGATTGTTGATCATCTTTGATTTTGATCGTTCATCTCTCTCAGTCAGACAAGAGCCATCAATCTATCTCTCGATGATGAACATCCATCATTCGATTTTGAGATTTTAGCTTTTGTTTTGCCTCACAATCTAAGGCCATAATTCATCACCCTAGATTGGTTGAAAACAAGTTTTATGATGACGATGATGGGCTATGAAATTGGAATTGGAAAACAAAGTTCTGTTTCTCTGATTTCGATCAAAAAAATGACCAGCAATCAAATATGGTTTTACTGTCGTCGTTTTCAATGCCGTTGAGATCAAAATTTACAGTACTCAAATCGATCGTTTATCTCCGAAAAACATCGCAAGAGAGAGGGAGAGAGAGATAGGGAGAGAGAAAGATAAAATAAATTATAATTCGAATAAATTCCAATCAATTATAATTGTTGGTACCCATTATTATATCGTTTTATTGTTATTATAATCATTTTCGAATTAAATTTATTCAGTCCATTACGCTGACCGAAAATAAATATAGCCTTTCGATCGAGAGAATCGAAGATTATAAACGCATATTTTGAAGTAAAAAAGAAAAATTTTCCAAAGAAACATCGTCTTGATCGACATTGAAAACAGAGAGCCTAGAGACCAGAAGGGCCAATCGAACCATCAGGCAAACCAAGTGGCATTCATTCAATTATTATCACTATCATTATTACTATTATCTTATTAGATTTATGTGGTAATCACATCAACAAATCGACATCAACAACACCGATGTGTTTTATTTGGATTTCGTATTGTTTTGTTTCGCTTCTTCCGATATACAATTGGAGGAATCTTAAACAAAGCAAATCGAATCGATTGTGTGAATTGTTGTTGTTGTTGTTGGAAAAAAAGAAAATATTTCAAAATCCGAGAGAGATCGATCAATGCTTGATGATCGAAATCAGTGGAATAAATTTAGAATTCACACAAGAAACAGACAAAACGATAGTACAGGGGCTAGCGAAACAAAATAGCATCGGATCCTTGCATTGAGATTGAGACGACGATTGTGGTGATTTCATTTGGGTGTCGAAATTCACCAGATATAAAGATAGATTCCATTGTAGAATCGATTCGAAATGTTTTGATCACGATTTTTTCTCATCAGAGATATCTCTTCTGATTCTGATTAGTATTACGATCATCATCATCACCATCATCATCATCGTCATCATGGTCTTCGAAGATTAGAAGATCGAATATACTCTCGAAACAATCGCCACCATCTTTTCTTTTTCTCTTGGCGATTTGTTCAATGAGATGAGCATGCTGGGCAACAATATCCTTATCCTCTGATCATAATCTTTATCTTTCTCGTCAGAATTAGTATCATTTAAGATGCCTAAATTTTGTAATCGAATATCGTTTAAGCTCGATAATGACAATCCATTTTTTGATCTAGGATTCCATGCTGTTCTAAAACAATCCTCGTTCTTCTTTTTCTTTCTGCCTGAAGAGAAAGAAGAGAAAAGAAAAACAGCAAAAAAGAATGAATGTAACGATGAAAGTAATGAGTTTAAATACTCATCATTCTGTTTATTTATTCAATTTTATTCCATTTGATATTTATCTCTTCGATTCGATTCGACGATTGTTATTTATTTCTTTCTCCCCCTCCGTTCATCGCTTAATAATAATCGATGATGATCGGTCTAGATGTGTGGTAAATTACATGGGCTGTCACAGATCGACGATGCGATGGATTTTCGATCCGGATTGTTTGCTTGATTCTTTGTCATTGAAGCAAAATAGTTTGAGAGTTTTCATCGCGCCAACAAGTGGTTGTTTCGCTTCTGTTGTACCATCATTTTCTCTCTCTCTCTCTCCCTCTCTATCGCCATTTGATCATCTTGACTCGATCTCATTATCGATACCATTATCTTCAATGATTCTGTTTCTAATATCAAATTTGATTATTACTTTGTGATGAATGCTATAAATTCGAAATGAAACGCTAATCTCAAAGTTAGAATGCAATACTAAACATTCTTATCCCTTTATAATTGTGGATAAGGAAAATTTGCTTGCATTTTTTTCATTTCCATCTATCTCAGAAACATTCTGATCGATTCCTATTCTCATCAAAATGTTTTCAAACAATACAATCCAAACAATAGAACTCTCTCATTCTACTCTCTTTCAATTCATCGATGAAAAGAGAAGCTTATCTCCAACGAACAAAAGAGAATCTGTCAAAAGCAAGGAATCCATGATAGAATTAAATAATTAAGTAGAAATAAATACAATGGTGGCGATGCGGATGCATTATTAATGGACTCATTGGACTACAGAATCTAAACTGAATTAAAGTTTCGTAAATCAAATCCAATAATGAATGAATGAATGAATAGAAAACTCAATCGATCACCTCAAAGGCGATTTTATTATACAAGCAAACAATCTAGAGTGAAATTTGATTGCCGATATAAGATCGATTTCGATCAATTGATTGGATTGCGTTCTTTTTTTTCCGCTCGAAACACAACGTGTGGTCAGTCGAAAACGATAGAGAAGATAACAATACATCTTAGAGAACAAAGTGTAACATTTGTTCGAGGAAAGAAGGTAAAGGTGTGTGTGTGTGTTAGGGTATTGATGATCGATCGATTGTTTTTTTTTTCTATTGAATGTTATCAACGAAACAACAATAATCCAAAATCTATCTTGGATACAATGACTCTTTCGGATTCGTTCGCTTAAGCCAAGAAAATCAAACTTTCAACAAGAATGCGAATGAAACAGACAGATACCTGTACTCTTTCGGGAATAGCAATTCATGTTTTTGTTTGCTGAGAGAGAGAGAGAGAGAGAGAGAGAGAGAAATCTTCAAAATCTTTGTCCTAATTGATTAGCGAACGATTTTTCATCGATTCGAAAGCAAAGATTCGAACGATCCCCTCTCGCTGAGTGAGAGAAAGAGAGAGAGAGAGAGAGAGAGATTATCTTTCCTCCTTTAGACTCTTCGCTAGGTCTTAATATTACGGTGACGAACGAGAAAGATGGCGTGAAGAATTTAATGAATTTGATAGCGTAATTTTTTTCAGTCGAAATTTTTTAGGAGAAAATAGAAAAAAAAATCATTCATCATTTATTTGGTGACCGGGGGATAAAATTCGAACGAAGAATGAAATAATCCAATGGGTGTTGGAATGAGTTTTTTTTTCACTTAACCCTTTTTGAAATCTTTTGCTCCGTTTTTTTTTTCTCTCTCTCTCTCTCTCTCTCTCTTTTAAGATTTAATTATATAGTTCGTCAAAGAAAATTTTATTTTTTTCAGCGAAAAAAAAAATTAAGAATCTAATTGAAAAAAAAAAAAAATAGAAAACAGTCGAGGTAAACAAGATAGGTAGGTCGGAGAGATAGGTTTCGGCTTGCCTATCTGAGCAAACATCTAACCTAATCTCTCCTTCTGATGATTTCTTTCGAATAGCGAAGCCAATCTAATCGAAGATCTGATAAGATTCTATGGTAATTAATTAATTAAATCAAAAATTTTTAAAAATTTTTTGCTTCCTCTCGAACTCGACAAGAGAGATAGAAAAACATCAAAAATTTACGATCACAATTTCAATCTCTCTCTCTCTCTCTCTCTCTCTCTCTCCGAAAATTGAGAGCTTAGAGCTCTCGATTTTGAGAATAGCATCACTAGATGTGCATTGAAAATCAAAAACGATGGCAAAAAAAAAAAAAGAAAATAAAATCTTCCGATTAATTCTTGATTTGAGTGTTGAAAAAAAAAAATCAAAAAGAAAAGAATGAGAGAAAAAAAATTGATTTACCGAAAGCTTATTTCTCTCTCTCCCTCTCTCTTTCGCTCTCTTTGGCGGCCAAAGTTTGGCCTATCAGAACAGGTTTCAACGATCGCGATCCAGATTAATATCCTGGCGTTTGAATTTTATATTTTTCATTCTAATCCTCTCTTTTTCTCTCTCTCTCTTTTTCTTTCTTGTTCTCTGGTCCGAATGATTGCTGCATTAATTTAACATTTCCATCTGATATGATTCCATCTTTCCTCAACAATCTGTCAAATATGATCACCGTCATTTAGATTAACAACACCACCAGCAATAACCATCATCAACTTGAAAATTGTTGATTTGATGAATAACCTTTTCTAAACTGTTGTTTTAATGCTTATGTATGAGTGTGTGTGTTTGTGTGTTTCTTCGTTTGTTTGGAGAACTTATTGTAGAACACCGACACGAATACCTTTCTATACCGTTAAAGATTTTCTCTGTCGAGATTTTAGCTATTCGTAGAGACGAAAGAGGAGAATTTTAAAATCCCTTTTTTTTAAATTGACCTCCCAGCATAGACTTCAACTGAAATTTTTTCTAGAAGAATCTTTGAATTTGAGCTTCGATTTAGGTTTTGGATTCAGGTCTAAAATTAGATCTGAGTTTATGACAGATTCTTATTAGATTTGTTTCTCAAAATTTGTCTCTCAATTCAACGAACAAAACTCACAAATGAAATAGATAGATAAATTAAAGAATAGGCTGATGCAGTCAAGTTAACTTCCGATAAATTGAGTAATTTTTATCGCCCTCTATCGTCTTTCCTGAAAGCTTTTGATTTTTTCTTCTGAAAAATCACAACGATGGTGGAAAAGAAAGAGGAAGATCGGATAGAGAAGAGAGAGGGCCCATTTCTTTTATGCTCATTTTCTTTATCGAGACCATCACCATCACCATCACCATCACCATCACCATCATCCTCATCATTATTATTATTATTATATCCTTAAATACCATCATTTAGGTCCAAACTATTTCTCTGCTTTCGTCTGTCTTTATTTTCATATTTTTCATTTTTTCTTCTCGACAATTTTTTTTTCACTGATCTTGATTACAACGACGACGACGATGATGATGATGATGATGATGATGAACAGCTTCTGTTCAACCGATAGTTAAGGGCATTTAAAGCGTTTTTCATTCCATAGAACGAGTAGAAAGTTAGATAAAATTAGGTCCATCCTCGTTCACAATCATAATGGACTCGAAAAAAGGTGTATTTTTTCTACCTTTTCTATCTTTTCTCTCTCTCTCTCTCTCTCTCTCTCTCTCTCTCTCTCTCTTTTGATTGGTGATGAAACAAGCAACAAGTATGCATGAATGATTGAGATTAAGATTGTGGAAGATAAAACAAAACGAGAGAAAAAAAATTCGAAAAGAAAAATTGAGATGAAAAAAAAAGATGAAATAAAATTAAGCGAACTATAGCCGCCGAATACAGTTCAGGTAGCCAACAGAGCTTTTTTGTTTCGAGAGAGAGAGAGAGAGAGAAAGGTTATGTTTGAAAAAAATCTAAGATAAAAAATAAAGTAGAATAATTTTCTTGCCTCTAACTGCTTGCAGTGAACAATGAACAATTCTTTTCGTTTTGTTTTGTTTTTTTTTTCGAGAGAAAAAGTTATAAATTTGAATAATCTAAATTCAATGTGGTAAGAGATAAGAATGTCGATGATAAAAAATAATAATCCTAACAATAATAACAAGAGCATTAATAAGATCACCATCATCTTCTACATTGAGTGCTGTTAATGGTGCGAAAATAATAATAATAATAATAATAGAAGGGATCTCAATGATTTTTAAAACGCTTAATTGGGGGCAACGATTGGAAGAGGTAACACTTTATCACACCTCTATTATAAAAACGAACGAGGACTATAAAGATTTTCGATTGAATCAAACTCAACAATCACAGTGATCCTGATCATCATCGATGTTTAGGTTTACAATTGTTTTACACACACACACACGAGGTAAATCAAGAAGCTCAACTTGATGCTCTATTCGATGCAACAATTCTCTTACGATAATGAAAATTTTCAATAAAATTTTCATCAAAAAAAAAATAAAAAAAAAAGACATTCCATCATTGGTATCGCTTAGAGAGATGTTTCTTTAGCGGAAGAAAATAGGGGGAAAAAATTTAAAATTTCCATAAAATATTTTTGAATTCTTCGAAATCTTCAAACAAGCCAAACGGTAGATTTCGATCTTAACATTTTGATTACTACTTTTTTAAGTTGCTTGCTTTGCACCTAACGATCTCCAATTCATCCGCCTTGAAGCATCTTACCGATCGCAAAGCTCACTTCCACCCCCCTCAATTTTTTTTTCTAGCAGTGTTTTCTTCATTTTGGTGATCGTATTCATCATCATCATCATCATCAGTGATCATTGATCATAGAATGGTGAACTTGTTGAAGCGATCATCTTCATGACTTGAGGATTGCGACCAGCAGAGCTGTTAAGCAGAAATGATGATGAACGACGAGACATAGACTTTTTTTTCGCCATCTAGATTCATATGATCTTCGGAAAGATCGTTGAAATTGATCGCGTCTGTTTGGTATTGAGTTCAAAGTTCACAAAAAATATCTTGCTTGGATCTAGCTCAAAGAGAAGATCTAGCTTTCGAAGGTAATCGAATTTTCTTGCTCGATTTTTTTTTTTTTTGAAGATAGTCAAACAAGTGAATGGTGAAGCTGTTTATCATCATTCTAATCATCATCCACAAGCAGAGAAGAAAGAATACCACACCAATAAAACAAAGCTATCTAATGAGCTGATGATGTTCGATACTAACTTCGATAGGAGAGAAAAAAAGTATGAAATTCTCTAATAAAATAATAATAATAATAATAATAATCGATCGAAGGGATTGGTTTACATTGATTCAATCGGATCGATACGATAGATTCCATTCTATTAGATTTAGATGATCGGAAACAATCAAATCTCAATTGAAATGAAATTTAAACAAATCGATTGTCTTGAAACCAATGTTTAAAGATCAATGATAATTTTCTTTCTCTAGACCATCGAAATCAAGGTGTCTTCATTGATGTCTGATGGAATGAATCTATCAAAATGTGTTTACCCAAGCTGATTGGATTGTCAGAAAGCAAAAAAAAAAACTTAACAATTTTATTGACATCTTCAATGAAGATGGAAATTTTTCCTAGAGACTCTAGAATCAAGTCTCCAATTTTTCTCAGCTTTGCTTGTTCGAGGTGAACAAAAAAAAAAAAAACGATCGATCGATGGACTATGAACCGACAAATCGAGAGAGGTATCGATTTCACTACAATAGTTAAATATTAGTCTGAAAATATCTTTTGGTTTAGAAGACATTCGCTTTGTTTCGATGAAGAAGAGATTCTTATCTGTTCCGAACGAACGATTCGAAACGATTTCTATTTGTTTAATTCTGTTCAGATAAATTAAACAGGTGTTGTTGGATGTGGACGATAATATCTTCGAAGAGTTTCGAGTGTTACATCGAGTGATGAGAGAGATTATGGAGTGAAAGAGAAAGAGGTCTATGTGAATACAAATTTGGTTCAATTTTTTGATTTCTCTCACAAATTTATTCTCAGAAACGAATTCAATTCAAAATTCAAAATTTTGGAATAAGGAAGGATAGATTAGCTCGATTTGCCTAGCTTTCTATGGATCATCACCTATAGATGAGATATAGAGATTCACTGAAACATAAATTCAAATCTTCGCCTGAAATTTCTTATCGATTTTTTCCCTCCCTTACCTTAAACATCGACAGTTAGTTAGACGATTTGCTAGTTTATTTGATTTTCTTTTTTCTTTCCTTTTTTTTTTTATTTCCTTCTCGTTCATCTTGATTTTTTTTTCTCTTTGAGATTTTATTACTTTTGTCCGATCTTCGATCGTTTGCCTGCAAAGTGCTTCAGGGTGTGCAGTTTGTTTTCGATTTCACCTTCCTAGGTGTACGCTTTTCTTTCACTCTCATAGGGTAAGAGAGAGAGAGAGAGAGAGAGAGAGAGAGAGAGAGAGAGAGAGAGAGAGAGAAGATTTTTCAGCATTGAAGTGAAGAACGATGATAATTTTGTTATTAATTAAATCTAACTGCATTGATTCAGCATCAAATGATTGGAAGTAAAAACAGAAAAAAAAACATTTCGATTGTAAGCGATGCAATTCTTCAAAGACCAAGGATCGATTTTCATCGAATGTGTTCAAGCTTTCGAAGGGGGTTGAGAGGTATCTTCAAGGAAGAGAGGGAGAGAGAGAGATGGTATAATCTTTAAACCGGTTGTTTTACTTCTCTCCAACATTGCTGGTCATTTCATCATTCATTTTTTTTTTTCATTGGGATCTCCTCTCTTCTCTCTCTCTCTCTCTCTCGCTCGCATCGATGCTTTCATAACTTTGTAAGGGAACGCGCAACAAGAAGAGTCATATTTCTGGTGAATAATCTAGAAGTTTAGAATGTTAAGATCAAATCTCAGAGAGAGAGAGAGAGAGGCAGATTCCTACCGAAGTTTTTTCTTTCGATTTTTTTTCAGTTCGTAAGCATCCCGTATCGAGTGATGATCTTGGCTGATTCGAGAGTTTTTCTCAATCTTTATTTGATTTGCATTTAATTTTATTTAATTTTTCCTCGTTCTTCTATTCTAGTTCTCTAGAATAGAAATTGAAACTTTATACCTTAGCTCTTGGCAGTCTCCGGTCTCTCTCTCTCTCTCTCTCTCGCTTTTCCTGTCCGAAGTTTCGTCAATCTTATTCGCCTTGATTAGCTCTTAGATTGCGATCCTCCGAGAGACATAGTCAATGCCATATGTCGATATTGGTCTAACTGCATATCTAATGAACCAAGTGATTGTAAATGATGCAAGAAACTTCGAAGAGAAAGAGAATGTTTGAACATTATCACCGCCATCATCACCATCATCATCATCATCATCCTCATTAACTCTAATATTAGTTTCGATTTTTGATTTGATTACGGATTGGGTATTCAATAATTGACTTTTCAATCTTTGCCAATCTTGCGATCAAAAAAGCCATCATTGCTTCCGACCAGTTTGGCTAAAAATTATTCGAACCCAACGAAAACGTAGTTATTTTGTGTGACTGTCTGTGTATCAGTGTCTTAAATGATTGGTGTTTCATCAATTTCGCGAAGAAAAGATCATAAAAAAATTCATAATGATGCTTCGGTGATATGAAGGTTTTTTGTTTAATTCTTTTTTATTTCAAAATTTCATCGCGGGAAAAAATCAAAATGTTTTGATAATTTGATCGTTGCGTTCCGTGAAACACGCTACTAATCAAAGTGTTCCAGTGGTGTCTTTGACTGGTGGTTTTATTCCAATTTCTATTCGCGAGCTCATCATCATCTGGAAGTGATTTCATCGAAAAAAAAGATCCATTTCTATCTCATCAATGTAATATAGTTTGAGAAAGATATTAGATCACCGAAGTTCATTCGAAAGAAGTTCAAATTGATTGATTCTACTCAGAATTAAATTTTGAAGTAAATAAAAAAAAAATTCTAAAATGATTCGATCGAAATTGTTCGTCAGTTTGTTGATGATATTCTCAACAGCAATCACATCGATTCATTGCCATCATGTAAGTCATCGGTGTTCGAGAATGAATTCTTTTGAATAAAGTAATAACTAGATTGGTGGAGATTATTTCGCCCCATAAAACCTAAATCTAATCTTAGTGATTTCGTCTCGAAAAACCAGCAAAGATCTCCCATAATTCGATATGTTTTTTTTTCTTTTTTGATTCTTCTTAATCGAAAAAAAATCTTTCGACTTCGTTCATACTTTTTTTTGTTTGTTACACCTTTTTAAATCTGAATTGAGTAAAAGCGTGTAATGAACAAACGAGAAAGAAATCTTCGAGACACGATTTCTTCGTAATCGAAAGAGAATCCGTTTCGATTCAGATTGATAGAGATTGAAGATCAGGGCAAAAACAAAAAGGCACCAATCGATTGATTGATTCGTTACGAATTCAAAATCGAAATAGAGACAAAAAAAATCGTATCCCAAATTGATTAAAATGGAATGTAAAATCGTTGTAGCTAATCGCTCGAAAAAAGAAATTATTGCCATCGAATATCTTTCGAAATTAATGCGATGAATTTTCCAAGATAGATTAAAGAGTTTTGGTTAGTTAAAGAAAAATTTCTCAAAAAAAAACCCAAAGAGGAGATGAAAAAAGACCAAAGGATTAGGGATTATATTCAAGAGAGAGAGAGAGAGAGAGAGAGAGAGAGGAAAAAATTGATGAATGAATTCGAAATGAATCGTTTGAAAAAAACCTATAATAAATTCCCTTCAAAGTTGGCGAAAAAAAAATGACCGAAAAACAAAACTGAATCGAAAATTGTATTGAATTCAAACAAGTTCCTTGAGAATCCTTTGATTTACTAAATAATTTTTCTATCTGATAATATTAGTCAATGATTTTCAATCTTTCTATCGATGATACCGAACGATGATGTTGAAGGGAATAAATAGAGGAAATGATTTTTTGATCACTAGATCACGAAGAAGAAACTTTTTTTTTTTTATTTTTGTTTCCGTTTTGTTTTAATTACCACCACCATCATCATCATCATCATCATCATCTTCATCATCACCATCATCATTATCATCATTATTATTATTATGACCATTATTATTATCAAATTCTATCATTTGGTGCCAAGTTAATTACCTTAACGAACATCGATGCACAAACACACACACACACGCACACACACTCACACATTAATATACACCAACATCGATGGCTTTTGGACAGAGACATCAAAAGATGAAGAAGATTTGGTATGGAATTTTTTTTTTTAGATGAAACTAAAGAAAATAATTGAAATCTTCATGGCGCGATCTTTGAGATTGCGATCATTGAAGGAGACCAAAGTTCGTGATAGTCTACTCTCCACCATCATCATCACACTCTATCAGCAGTGGTAATCGATGAATTTAGCCCTATCTTTAACGAGGGAGAGAGAGAGAGAAGAAATCTTCTAGGTTGTTTTTTTTACAATTGGTGTTTGTTTGTCTCAGATAAAAATGAGTTCGAAAAAAAAAGTCATACCAATATTTTCTCCACATAGATTTACAAGCTATTACAAGCAAGAGAACAGAAATGTACACATCACTTTGAGAGTAGAAAAGAAAAATCTTTCTTCTTGACCTCCTCGAATTTCTCCAAGCAGAAGATCTTAAAATTGGAATCTATCCATTTACGGATTCGAATCATTAATGATGGACTAGTGGTGGAACTAGATCTAAATTGGATAGAGAGAGAGAGAGAGAGAGAGAGAGAGAGAGAGAAGCCAAAATTCACAAAGATCAAACTGAGTAGATAAAAAAGAAACAAACGAAAAGAAAACAAAAATTAATAAATTAATTCGAAATAGAAAAAAAAAATATCGAAACGTTTAGTGTCTGATATAATCGCAACGATTCATCGAATCGAAGCAAAAGATGAAAATATCTTTTTTTTTGTATTTGTTTTTGTTCCTCGAAGATTATTGCTCTCTCTCTCTCTCTCTCTCTCTCTCTCTCTCTCTCTTGGTGAGGTATTTGAACGCAAAAAAAGCTCCTTCGCAAGCTCTTTCCGCATGCAAGTGTTGATTTTGTGTGAGAAACGACAAGAAAAACGAAAATCGACCAGAAACGAAAAGCTATTCGAAAATGAATAAATTTGTGACGGAGAGTTAATTATGAGTTTTTGTTAATTATCTTTACATACAGCCATAATGAAGAGAGAGAGAGAGAGAGAGAGATTTGTCTATGTTCTCAATTTTATCTGATTCAATTTGATCAAAGATTGAGAAAGTTTGTTGCTCGAATATGGTGATAGTTTGAGAATTTTTTTTCCCTGTTCTAAACCGAAATAGTTTCCAGCTTACTTTTAGAAACGAATTGATTAAAATCTTAGTGGCTAATTATCTAATCTAATTTTTTTGCTTTGTTCCTCGATTGAATTCTAGACGGTCACGCAGATATCATTGTACTATGAATCTATCTGTCCGGATAGTCGGAAATTTTTTCTCAATCAATTATATCCGACCTATGAGAAGCTGAATCGATTCATGGATGTTGAGCTAGTTCCGTTCGGTAACGCAAACGTCAGCTATCCACGCCACGATAATAAACCAGTCTTTCATTGCCAACATGGCCCAAACGAATGCCATGGTAATCGGATCCAAGCTTGTGTGATAGAGATGGTACGAAACACAGATACTTCGCTACGATTCGTTCATTGTATGTTCCAACAGAGTGATTGGAAAGATACCTCAGCGACAGCTCGAAGGGTAGGTTGAATTCAAGATCGATCCGGATCGAATCCTAATGATTGATATCTTCAATTAAAATTGATTTGATTTTGATTTTTTTTCTTTGGTCTCAAAATGATCAGTGTGCACAATCGATGCAATTAGATTGGTCCAAAATCGAACAATGTGCCAACGGTGATGAAGGAGAACGTTTATTGATCGCCTATTCTTTGAAAACATTCAATTTGAATCCAGAACACACCTATGTACCTTGGATTGTTATCGATAAGAATCACACAACAACAATGCAATCAAGAGCTGAATCTGGTTTGCTTCGATATCTTTGTGAAGAATATTTCAATCATGTATGTAGAACATTTATCTTCTTCGAAAAGATTTCAAAATTTCCTGATGAATCAGTTCCATTTTTGATTGATCTAGCGAAGAAAAAAAAATTAATTTAATTTAGATTAATCTAATTTATGATATATGAGATTACTACAATCAATTTTTCCCATTTCTTCCTCTCAATCTTCAATGATTATTAGGAGCCAAGAATTGAGCAATGCAAAATAGATCAATTTCAAAGCCAAGAGCAAAGATACAATGGTGGAAGTTCGCTTCATTCAACTAATTCATCAATGATTAATCTTCGTGAAATCATTTTGTTGTTGGCCATTCTGGTCATTAATTCATCAACACCATTTATGGTCATCCATTGAGGTAATACAATCCTAAAAATTCAATCAGAAACCCTAGAAGAAAGATGAATGAAGAAATGAGAGTGTTCAGATGAGCAAATCATTGGACAGCAAACAGACGGCGAAAGAATGTGGATGGCCGAATGGAAAGTTGAAAATCGAAGAGCGAAAATCCATCTTAACCACCACCACCACCATCGTCATCATCATCATCATCATCGTAGTCATTCATCTTCTTTCTTTGATTAGTTCTTAAACATCCAATTTTGTAGATCAAGTAATTTGAAACACCACCATCGCCATCGCCATCGCCATCATCATCACCATCAGTAATCATCATTGACACTGACCTGCCAAACATAGAAAATAACAATTTATTTTTACAGAAAGATAGACAATCGACTGAAATCGGAAAGAAAGAGAAAGAGGAAGAAGCGGTGATTCTCGTCTATATTTATTTCCTTCTATTTGTATTTTTTTTCTCTTCTCCTTCATTTCGACAAATCTATCGAATTTTGATCGAAATGATCGATTGATTGAGCAATCAATCTCGATTTGGATCATATCGATTGGATTTCTAGATCGCGAAGAACTAAAAAAACCCAAACAAATCAAAAAAAATAAACAAATGTAATTGAATTAATCCGTTTCTCTCTTTCTTTCTTGGAACAGAATTGAAATTTTTGTTTGATTAAATTAATTAATCAATATAGGTAACGAATTGGAGAGAAATGGACCAATCTTATCGTTCCTCAATCTCTTCTTGTCGGTCCGACTTATTTTTTTTTTACTCTCTTTTCTCTTTTGTTTGCTTCGAATGAATATTGTTGTAAATAGTATTAATATTTTATAAATTTTTGCTCTCTTTTGCCTTCTTTGATTCGATCTATTTTTTTCTGACTAAACAAATCTGAATAAATAAATGATGCAATCTATAAAATTCTTCTCTATTTTCTCTTAATTTTTCTTCTAGCTTTTGAACTTTTCTAGACAATGAAAATCTCGATTAGACAAGATCTAGATTATCGAAACGAATCGAATTGGTGCGATAGTTTTTAGAGTTCGATTCAAAATTTTCTTCGGAAAACAAATTGATTTTTTTTTTTCATTTCACTGCAATCCCTACAATACCAGTCTTCTACCTCCGCTACCATTTTCGTTCCGAATCGTTTTTGGTAGCGTTTGGTGGATGGTCATAAAAAAATTTATTACCTCTTTGAATCCAACTATTCTGTTCGTTCAGATCGTCCGAATCGAACATCCGGTTGAGAATCAAACGAGCTTGTCTGTAAATTTTATTGCTTTAAGATTCGTTCAATAAAAAGAATTGAATTTTTGATTTTTTTTTTTTATTACATCGAGTCTAGCAATTATTGACCAACACTGATTTCTTTTTCGGATAAAATGATCGATTTTTGCTCGACTTTCGATCAGTTTTGCTCACCGAATGCATCCGTCAAAAGATTCTAGATGATATTCAATGATTCTTCCGCTCTCTTGTACTCGAACTTGAAATTTTTGCTCGAGGTTAAATAATTATCTCATAAATAATGTGGAGATCATTTCGATCATCGCTATCATCGAATCGAATTCTCGCAACTATGAGAATGAGTATCTTCGCATTCATTCTATTGTTTTCGATGTTATTGTTGGAACAAAGTGAAACATTGAATTGTGAAAACATGATCATACGAAAACCGGCAAGATTCGGTAAACGTTTCGATCTCGTTGAGAATGAAAACAACGATGAAGATGCTCGATCAACGTTAACCACAATGTTGACGATGATGATGATGATCAAACGAAATCGATTCGAACCGCATCCATGTTTGAAGATTTGGATGAGAAGAAAAAAAGACTATCAAAAAGAATCAATTCCATCATTCGATCGTACCTTAGCGCTTCCAATAGCGAAAGCTTCGAGAATAGCTCGGAACACGTATAGATCATATTTGACGCCCACCACAAATATGATCGACACCAACTTGCAAAACAACAACGATAATGATAATCTTAAAGTTGCTTTCGATAATGATGATCGTCGTGGAAATCTTGGTCTACAAAACATTGACGATGATGATGATGATGATGATGATGGTAATGGTGATGATCAAGATGATCGAGTTGATTTCAATCGACTTGAATCGTATGGAGGCAAAATGATCAATTCGTAGTGAGGAAACATCAAGAACGCATATATTCGGAAATGGGATCGAATCGAATGAGTCCATGTTACCTCTGTTGGTTTGATGGAAGATTTTTTTCGAAATTTGCGTAGGTAAATTTAAAATCAAATGAAAGAATGATTGAATAGATTCAGATCAATCTAGTTCATCATCATCATCATCATCATCATCACTGCACCGTGGAAAATTTATCATTGCATTATTTTCGTTTGTGATTAATTTTGTTTGCTTAGAGCTATCTTAACTTCGAATCAAATTTAGAGAGAATTCCAAACATCATCATCATCATCCACAATCGGACCAAAACATAATATCGATGAAAATAATAATAATAGAATTAATAGAAGAAAATAATCATTACCTATGATGAAAATTTCGCAAAAAAAAATATATACCATTATTATGATTATTATTATTATTGTTACTATTCTTATATTATTCAAGGAAAATAATGAAGAAAACAATGAGAAGAAAAAATTACATTTTGATCTGTAAAATAAATAAAATAGGGATGTGAACAAAAAAGCAAACAATGATGCATTAAAAACAAAGTGAATTGAATGTAACAAAATGAATCGCGCGAACAAAAATTTTCAATCGAATCACACAAAGGTGTTATATAAGTCTCACTTAGATCAAATATAGATAATGGATTAATGATGGAGGTGGTGGTGGTGGTGATGGTGGTAAATCAATCCGAAGATTATAATGTCGTTGATCTTCCTCATCGTCATCTCTTGTTGTTTGTTCTCTGAAATCTTCGAATAGATAGAGAAGAAGAAAATCTATTTAAGATTTTTTCCATCTGGATATGGAATGATTTAATCTCGTATAGAAGCTTTCCTCTAACTAATGATGTTTCATCTCGAAAGTTTTCGTTGCCGTCATTGTTAATTTCTTCGACATTTGTGGTCCAGTCTGCTGTACGAGATGATAGAAGATACCATTTTGATCTTGTAGAAGATTATGCGGTGAATCGAATTGAACAACCTGGCCAGCATCCAACACCAATATTCGATCCGAATCGATGATGGTATTTAAACGATGCGCTATTGTTATTACGGTACAGTGTTGGAAATTTTTTCTTAAGGAAAAAGAAAACAAAAAGAAGAAGATTAAATATTCAATAAAACATTGAGATTGTGTTTTGTTATAGAAATCACAGACACCAATATCTAAGGATTGAATGAATGGTTCGAAAGATCGAGATTATCTTAATAATAATAGCAGAAATAATCGAGGAATTTCATAATAATTTGCTTAAGGCGGAAAGACACCACACTACAGTCAACGCCCATCATTATCATCTTTACCACCCCACCAACAGCAAACTAATAATTTAAAATCTCAACACAACACTAACTATTCCGTAACGCCAACATTCAATCTTTTTTCCTTCGTTTTCTTCGGAAATTTACGAAAAAAATGACTAGTTACTATTATCATCAGTGCATTTGAGATGTTGAAAGTGTCGATTAAGGAATCGGCAATAGAGTACTATTGAAGCAATAGTAAACAACCGTACCAAACTGATCAATCAAACATTCTGAAGTATTATTATTCCTACTGCTATTATCATTCAATCATTCGTTTGCTATTCTTCGTTAAGTTTTTCTTTGTTTCGTTGATGGCGATATGATGATATGGTGTGTGAATGATGTTGAGGTTTTTTTCCGTCAGACTAGAATCACTCGTTTTTTCGAACTCTTTTGTTGTTCTTTGTTTTTCTTTCCCATTCGATTTCTGAAAATAAGAATTCTTTTTTCTTACCGAATTGTTTGTTGAATAAGGGTGTCGGTTCGATGATCGACGTTTGCTGTCGCCTCGTCCAGCACTAGAAGCTTGTTCTTTCGTAGCAATGCACGTGCTAAACATATCAATTGCCGTTGACCTACACTTAGATTGCCACCACCTTCCGATAGCTGATAATCAAGTTTTCCGATCATATCGTTGACAACCGTTTTAAGCTCGACCTTATCCAAGGCTGACCATATCTCTTCATCGCTACATTCATCGAAAGGATCTAGATTCTTACGCAATGAACCAATGAATGCCACCGGTTGTTGAGGTATGATTGACATTCTACTACGAAGTTCATGAAGACCGATATCTTTTGTGTTGACGCCATCGATCAAGATGTTTCCTTTAGTCTCGATCATACGAAACAATGCTGATAAGATTGAGCTTTTCCCGGCACCGGTACGGCCAACAATACCGACTTTTTCACCCCCAATTATCTCAAAACAAAGATCTTTAAGCACCGGTGCTGACTGATTTTCATAGGTAAGATAGACATGATCAAAAACTAGATTAGCTTTTTGTGGCCAATTCTCTGGAAATTTATATTCAGATGTTAACGGTGCTTCTGGCTCCAGATTCGAATAATTGATAATTCTTTCCACCGAGGTCATTTGATTTTCAACTTCGGCTGATTGTCTTACACCCCATTGTGTCATTGAGGTCAAACCGAGAGCCATCGAGAATGCTAAACCAGCGGTGCCACTTTGAATATCTACGATTAAGAACAGAATCAAGAGAGAAACAAATGATTAGAATCGATTAAAAAGTAAAAACATAAGGATAATCTTAAAGCGATGGTAGGAAATATATGAGAATATCTCTGTGATTTACATCCTATCAAAATGAGAATAATTCGACTGACCTTCGAACGAAAGCATCAAGAAGAATGCCACACAGGCGATGTAAGCAATACAGATTAGATCCATTGCAAGACCAAGAAGTCTTGATGAAGCGAAACAAAGCACATAGATTGCTGTATGATCATCCTGAAAGCGATAATACTGATCGGTGAACGTTTCGGGCACCTCGAACGAACGAATCGTTGCTAGACCACTCAACGTCGCTGTCATATGATTATAGATCGGACTTCGTGCCATCGATTCATAGCGTTTGAGATCGCGAGCGGTGCGAATATATGCAGCACGAACTATTAGGATCAAAATTATCATTATCAAAGCCGGGAAGATCATGTACCATTGAGAGAGAGCTACTACAATACAGACGCCAATAACTTGCGTAGTAATCTTTGGTCAAATTTAACATTTATCCAATCAATGTTGATGATGAAGGTAATCATCATCATCATCGTCGTCGTCGTCGTCGTCAAGATGATGAAAATTATGATCATTTATCGATCGTTGTTGTTGAGCATCATTCAACGATCATCGACGAGAAAGGCGGAAAAAACAAAATGAGATATTAACACATTGGATACTGCTAAAATAATCACTAATTATTGGCGATCGTTTTTTCTTGTTTCGATCGTCGAAGCGAGAGAGAGAGAGAGAGAGAGAGTGCCAATAATGAAATGATTTAAATTAAATTTACCAAGTTTAGATCATAGGCAGCCAAAGGTAATTGTTCATCAATGATGCCCATATCTTTGGTGAATCGATTCATTATTCTGCCTGAGATTCGGTAAGGATGATGATGAAAGATTGATGATGGATCGGCGGCATCCGATTGTGAAAGAAATGAAAAGAAAATTTAACAAAATTAAAGAGAGAAAGATTCGTTTACAAAATTAATAGTTTAGTGATGATATCAAAGAGATGAAAAGAAAATTCAATCGAAAAAAAATCAAGATCGAAATTCGGAAATTTCATCAAAGAAAAAAAATTCAAACAATCGTAATAGAACAGAAGATATATAAGCGTAGCAATCAACGATGCTACCAAAAAAACAATAATAGAAGTGATGAAAATGGTAATAATGGAGAGATTACCTGTTGGAACGCTATCGAAGAATGAGATCGGTGCTCGCATCAAACAGAAAAAGATTCGATTGTGTAGATTGATCGAGGCTAGAATGCACATCGTGAAGAAGGTCGCCGAGCGAATGATCATACCGAGAAATTGCGTGACCACTAATGCACTGTAGATGATTGTGTTACGAGATTCATCTCGGATCCGTATCATTGTTTCATTCGAAACATTCTCAACGATCGGAGCATCTGAAATCGCTCTGTAATCTTCTTGGTTTGTCCTGGACGATGGATTGAAAGAGAATAATTCAATTGTTGTAATCTTAGCAATCATTTCGATCGATCATCACAATCAAACATCAATCTTCACAAACCAATTAGCTAGCCAAATGTCGGTGTAATGAAAAAGATATTGCGATATAAAAGTAGAGGATAACATAGCTGCAATCAAAATCACTCCAGATCCAGCTTTAACATATTCCAAATAGATTTGGAAACTAATCGAACCGCTTCCTTTCTCTTCCTTATCCAAACTGATTGGTTCAGTTGGATCATTATTATTATCGATGATTGGATCGAAAATCTAGATAGGAAAATAGATATCAGATCAAATTGGATCAGATTGATCGAATCGAATGTTATTCTTTTATCTTCGATAAGAAAGCTAACCTCTGAATGTAATGAATGCATTCCGATCGAATAACGGCTATTGATCGATTCTGTACGACTTCGAACACTAATCATAGTATTCAATGATTCTTCTCTCTCGACAAATCTTTTCGGATTCAAATTCAAATGACTCAATTGATCAATATTACAATGCTGAAGAATGTTATTAGTATTATTATTATTGATATCGAAGCTATTGATATTGTTATGAGATGTATTATTTGTATTGTTCGAAATGATCGAAGTAGTATTATTTCTCTCAGGACCATTGTATGATCTCATCATATCATTACGATTGTGATTAGAAATACTTTTATTATTAATATCGAAATTATTATCGATGATTGTCGCTGCTTTCGCTATCATTGTACTATCATCGGTATTATTGGATTCTTTCGGGTCAGCTTTGTGTAACATCGTAACAAGATCGATTCCAGAATTAATGATCTGATTATAGCTATCGAAAGCCAATTGTTTGCCTTCTTTCAAAATTAATATTTTCGATGCTTTCTTGATGAATTGTAATTGATGCGTGACCAAAATCACTGTTTTCGATCGTAGATAAGAAAGAATACATCTGCACTCGATGCGATTGATTCGAGGATTTGAAAAAAATGAAAAAAAAAATGAAAAGAATAGCATCAAGAATGAGAGATAAAGTAAAGATTTGAGATTCATTATTCGATAGAAAGCTTTGTTGTATTCGATCCCAACCCTAGATCATTTCTCCAAGTTTAGCAATGAAGGATTTTTTTCATTCTTTCTTCTTATTTGTTTGAGGAAGAAAATTTTTACCTTTCAAAAATAGACTTTGCCACTTCGGCATCGACAGCACTCAATGGATCATCAAGTAGATAGATATCAGCATCATTGTAGAGAGCTCTTCTCAGGCGTGATCAGATTCGATTGATTTACGGAAATATCAAGTTGAAAAGTATTTCCATAGCATTGAAGAAGCGATAAAGATATGCAAGAATCAAATCAATTTCTAAGATCGAACATTCTTGAATTTACCTGGCCAATGTGAGTCGAGCTCGTTGTCCACCGCTCAACGAATCACCACGCTCACCGACTAACGTTCGATCTCCATCGGGCAAAAGCTCTAGGTCTCGTTTCATCGAGCAAACATCTATAATCGATCGATATTTGCTTTTCGAGTAAGGTTTCCCGAAAAGTATATTCGATCGTATGGAACCATTGAATGACCAAGGCTCCTGTGAAGCGTATGCGATTCGACCTTTCAGATCGATCGAACCTTTAATTATCTCGATCTCATTCATTAATGCCATTAAAAAAGTGCTCTAGATTTTGTTCACAGATAAATGTTATTATCGGTGAGAAATTTTTCGTTTTTTTTTGAAACAGAAACCAAAAATAAAATGTAATATAAAATTAAACTGTTTAATATTAATGAAGATTCGCTCTATCTAGATCGCGCAATTTTAATTGCATAGCGAAGTTTTAATATACGAACAAGCAAGAACATCGGGGAGAGAGAGAGAGAAAATCTTACCTTTCCAGAGCCAACCGAACCGATAACAGCAATCAATTCACCTTTTTTGACACCGAGCGAAAGTTTCATCAACGATGGCTGCTCTTGTTTCTAGTTTTGTTTTTGGTTGCGATTTTTCATCAAAAAAGTCAACAAAATAATTTTTGAATGCGTGAGATTTGATAATTGGGGATGTAGAAAGTGAGAGAACAAAATTAGTATGATTTTTTCAAATGAATTAGTCAATTCTTGAAGATAAATCTAAAGAATCGGTAAGTTTGGGTTGCGAAAAAAAGGGATCGAAGTGTAAACTTCAACATAAAGATAATCATCTTGAAATAAATTATAAATTTGAGATTGATATCAGTACAGAGATTCACCTTGGTCCAAACAGCATCGACCTGATCGATCAAAATCGCTAGCTCATTCTCATTCATTGCTGGTTTTCGATCTCTTCGATAGATCAATGTTTGATGTTCGATCTCATCCAAAAGCAAATATGTCTGCACATCATCAATAAATAATAATAGTAATAATAATATTAATAATAAAAGTAATAATTATGAATCAATTTGATGCAGTTGGAATAAAAAAAAAGGAGATTTAAAAAAAAAACTCAAAATGATTATCGATAACCATTACGATGATCATTAAGCTAATCATCATTCTAGGTTTTCATTTTTTTTTCTTCTTTTTCTTCTTCAATATCAGATCAAACAGATCGAATTACCTGGATTCGTTTGCACGAAACTAAAAGCTCGGAAAAGATTGCGATGGAGTTGGGAAAGAGCCAGGTCATTGTGTGACGAATCGTATTGACAATGGACATCACTACAAACACTTTGTCCGAATTCAGTGTATTACCCTCGATCACATAGACAACGAGCATTGCGAATAAAATTATACGGCCCGAAACCAATGCGATCGAGATGTTCATCGCTCTTAGAAATGTTGCGTTACGGATTTTAATCATCTCGAGCCTCGTGAAGAATGATGGCGATGAAGCGAGTGAGAGAGCGATTTTATTCATTAAAAAATACAAAATCAATAAAGATTTATTAGTATTACTATCAGTATTAATCCATCATTTATTAATCATAATCAGCGAGAAAAAAAACTATGCAGTTTTCTTGAAATTCATTCTCGAATTCGTTACGGAGGGATAATAAACATCTTCGATTGAAAGATTCATCTAATCACTACAGCATCATTAGCTTTCATTATAATATGTCCTACCTTCTTGCTTCGGATACTAGTCTGGAGAAATGTTTCTCCCAAGCATACATTTTGATCACTCGCATTCCTTTGATGATCTCGGAGATGATCTGAATTCTTCGATCGCCCAAATGGGCCGTTTTGGTTCGAATCTTTTGAAACAAACGTCCATTGAATGAGTTGAATGGGATGAAGAGGATCAAGATCACAAAACCTATGAAACAATAATTTCCAATGTAAAGGTAGCAGACATAGATTCCGATGATGGTTTGCAATGGTGCAACAATCATATAGCAGCCGATTATGAAGAACTTTCCGGCCGAATAGCAAAACAAACGAATGCATTAGATCGAACAATTCAACAATTCGATAGATTCATTTTACCTCATCCAAACGACTGACATCATTGGACATTAAATTCAAAATCTGTCCAACAGTAGTATGATTGAATGCTGAATTGTGTAATCGAAGTGCCTTAGTTCCGATTAGAGAAATGCGAGTAATTTTTGAAATTTTATTTTAAATCAAACCTCGTACCTTTTTGTACATCAATGTACACCAAGCGACGCGAACTTTGGTGGAGACATGAGCTGCATTGTAGCATGCTGGATGATGGCAAAGAATGTAGATGAATGATGTCATCACAACACCGGCAGCATTCAAACAAGCCCATAGATATTGATCGGGGTCTTTTCTAACAAAAAAATTGATCATTTTCGCCAACATCAATGGCTGAATGTTACGAATGAATATCTCTTCGAAAAAGAACAAAGCAAAACTGGATGCCATAAGGCCACCGAATGTTTTCGCTGTCGCTCTTGTGAAATTTGGTTTTTTTCGTTTCAGCTCTTCGTTCCATAGTCTTCAAATTGTTTCAAAATTATTCAAGAAGATTCAGATAATTTATCTTCGAAATCAACATGGTAAATACCTTTCGAGTTTATCGCACAAGCGTTTGGAATCATCCGATGATGGACCTTTACAAAGATCATCGATTTCAATGTCTTTGCGTAGGCCCTTAAAGAATAGACCTAGCATCCATCTATCAAGAAGTAAAGAGAAAAATATCGAGTCTGGCCGGAATAAAACTCCACTTACGTGCTGTAGATACGACTGAAAATATTCGATTTTTCAAATTTAGATTGCTTCCGAATGATCTGTGCGATATCCATTCTTCTACGATTGATTGTGATTGAATGAGAGAAATACTGCTTTCAAGAAATGACGAGAATCTAACATAACGATAATATCTAAATCATTGACCAGATTGGAGATATCTATGATGTTTAATGTTGCTTGGATGTTGTGGTTATCAGTGAGCTAATATGGTCCCGGAACACCTTGGATCGAATATTGTAATGAAGCTGTTCTAGTGAGGTCGTTTCAGCTATCAATGAGAGATATCATCTTCATTGGTTATCTCTTTTCTTCGATTATCATTCTCATCATCACCTATGAATGCAAGCATTTAGCTAAGCTTTCAAAATCAATGCCTTTCGGTTTACGACCCACCATCGCTTATCTCTGCAATCGATGTTATATTTGGAAATAAATTTAACAAAGGACAAGGAGATGGAAAGTGCAAAAAAGAGAGAGATAAAAACAATAAAAAATTCATATTATGATGATGATCATAATTAATAAGATCATCAACTAGATATCTAAACATAAACAATGACATTAAAAATTCAATCGTAATCATTGAAAATCATTAACCAGGTAAGTACATCGATAATTATATGACCATCTTTCTGTTTTATTATTACCACTCTTCATAATGACAAATATCGAACGATGGGTTTGAAGATAGAATAGAAGAATTAGAGGAGGAAATCTTATCTTTTGTTCATTTTCCATTCGCCCTAATTGGATAAGCAATGTACCATCTATTTTTTTCAAGTCGATTAGCCATAGGCAATGTTTTTTCTGCCTAATACTATCAGATTCAAAGCGTTTTATTGGCAATAATCTCCTCTAAGAACAAATTTAAAATTAATCTACAACAAATCGATTATAATTATTTTGATTATTTACATAATTAATTTTTTATTCAATAAAGTGCATCTTTTCATTGGCCATTTTTTGGCAAATAGAATTATAAAATCAATGGAAATTCTTTTTTTTTTGTTTAAAATCTCGTTATGAATTCAATTTTAATCGATGAATAAAACAACCAATCAATCAATTACCTCCACTTCTTCAACATAAAGATCGATTAATAGCAAAATAACACTGAAACAGACCGGAAACAAATGTTGCGAATTTTTCTCAGAATTATAAATCTTATTCTCATTTTAGATAAATTTGTGATTATGAGATTAGAAGAATCTAATAGAGAAGAGCAATAGAAAGAGAGAATTTTTCCACCAACAAAAAAAAAAGGTCAAATAATTATCTTCACACAATTCCAATAGCAACAGTTAATTTTGGATTCAAGGACAGGGAGAGATGATACACCTAGATGATGATTAAAAAATTTCTTCATTATTTTTTCCAACGCAAGATGGTAGCACAAAATCAAAATCATATGATCCAGTATTCAATCAAGCGTGAAATAAACAATGTCAAAAGCGCTGAAACAAGATTAGGTTTGGAAAATTTAATGTAAATATTCGATCTGGTTTGCTTGTTTTGATAACAATATCTCTCAATCACAAATTAGCTTATTCTTGATGATTTGGCCAACGATTCTATGGAATTCTGTGTGATGCGAGCGAGGTAGAGAGAAAGAGAAGGAGGAAATGGAGAGTGATTGAAAAAATGAAATCAAATAACAATGGTAGTCTACATTATTGGATATTATATAGAAAAGAATTCGGACTATCTAATGACGATTCAGTGTGATGAGTTAACCGAAATGAAGATGTGAAAAATTAAAGAGTAATAAACTAGAAGGAAAAGTGATCTTATAAATTATCAAATCAATTCATGCGGTTCGAAAATATTTTTCGATGAGATTTTTGTTCATACCTTTTCTTCTTCTAATGTAATAAGAAAAAACATTCGTATCAATCCGATTGATTCTAGAAAGAATCATTCGAATTGGTGAATTTTGGAATCGCTGGTTCTTTGATATTGAATAGCATCAATAAAAAAAAATGAAAACACTTCTTGATGATCAAACTAAAGGTGTCTCCTCTGTGATCGGTGGATTTTTGATCCATTTGATCTTAGGAACATTCTATACATTGGGCAATGTTAATACCTATTTGACATCATATCTGAGGAATCGTATCGATCCAGAATTGACATATGCATCATCGATTTGGATCAATGCTGCATTCCTTCTCGGTCAAGGTTCCTTGATGATGGTCGGAGGTATTTTGGAGAACAAAATTGGACCAAGGTATTTGATTAGAAGGAGTATGCTTTTTATTCTAAAAATTTTTTCTTGAAGATTAACTTGTTTCATCGGATCGATGATCTTCAGGTGAAAAATCAAAGTGGAAAAACTTTAGAGATAATTTAATCTTTTTATTTCTTTTGGAATTGATCAAGTGTGTCTGTTGGTTTGACGTATTTCACTATTGATTATGGATTTATTTGGGTCGTTCTTACCTATGGCTTCTTATCAAGTCTAGGCGTCGGAATGGCCTATGTCGCACCATTAGCTGCTGGAATGAAAGTGAGCTGAAAGTGAAAATTGTGATTTTTCTCAGAATAATTTCAATTTCTTTTATCAGTGGTTTACAAAGCAAAAAGGTCTAGTCAACGGTGTTATTGTTGCTGGCTACGGTCTTGGCTCATTGATATTCACCTATGTGCAAACATCTTATTTGAATCCAGATAACTTATCACCAAAATCGGATGGATATTTTTACGATGAAACAATCCTGGAACGTGTACCAAAACTATTCATTCTATTATTTGCAATTTATATCACAATCCAATTGATTGGCTGCTGTTTGATTTTTACGCCACCAAAACAACCGAACGAAATCATCTTCGAAGAGGGCCGATTTTTGTTGATAAATTCGTTAGAAGAAGAGACGACATTCAAAGATTCTTTCAATGATCAATCGAACAATGGCTACAGTAGCTGTGAGGATCAAGATAATATCATACCGAGAGGACCATCGAAGATTGATATCTCTTATAAACAAGCAATTAAAACAAAAGAATTTTTTTTGGTGAGATTTTCAATTCGATTCGATGGAAGAATATTTAGTTTTCCTTATTTTTTTGCATAGCTATGGTTGATGTTTGCATTCAGTACCCAAGCAGTACAATTCATCAACACAATGTACAAAGCTTATGGCTCATTGTTCATTCTTGATGATCATTTTTTAGCTTTCGTCGGCTCGATCGCATCAATATTCAATGCTCTAGGCCGTTTAGCTTGGGGCTACTACTATGATAAAACTTCATTCCATACCTGCATCAAAACACTCAGTGGTCTATTATCGATCTTGATGTTCACTTTTGAACTTTCAAGTGTCTATGAAAGCAAAACTATGTTCTTCATTTGGGTGATCTCAATTTTTTTCACATTCTCTGGGATATTTGTTATTTTTCCGACTGCAACTGCACAAGTTTTTGGAAGATTACATGCTGGCACAATCTATGGATTTCTATTCACTGCTCCGGTTAGTTCGATGTTTCGATGATTTCCGGTTCTTTTTTACTGATTTTTAAACTTATTCAATGTTTTGTTGAATTGTTCCATCTCGTTCCCTTAGGCATCGATCTCCTTGTGTGGAGCATTTTTGATACAAATCATTCTGAAAAATTTTGGCTGGTTTGGTTCTTTCACAATGATATCAATCTTCTCATCATTAGGTGATCGATTTTAATTTTATTATTTGTTTATTTGTCTAACATTTTCTACTCCTTGCTTTTAGTTCTCATTTTATTGCTTTACTTTCCGAAAGATATCACTCATCTAAGGAATCGCGTAAATTTTGCTTGATCTTGAACGAGAAGCCAAAGCATAGGCAAACAAAAGTCGATCGCCAAAATTCATTCTATTAATATAACGATCAGTATTATTCGATTGAGCTGAATTTTTTTTCTGTCATCAGTTTTAAAAATAATCATCGAGAATTTTTTTCTGCAAATACAGGCGAAATAAATAAAATTATAAAGAAATTTCTTTCTCAAAAAAAAAACCGGACATAGAATTACAAAAGGAATCGGTTTGAAAATCAAAATATTTCAAGCTGAAACGAAACTAATTCAATTTTTGTTTCGATCTTTTCCCACTCATCATCATCATTCTTTGATAGCTATAATTTTTATTTTATTTTATTTTTTATCTCCATCATCATCATCATCATCATCATTATCGTTGATTTGGATTTATGATGAGGATTATAATTAGAAAGCTAATTATTTCGAATCATAAATGATCACAATGATAAAGGAGAAAAGGATCAACAACATTTTGATTTAGATTTGATTAAATTGGATGATGATTATGATGATTTCGGTGGTTAAAAATCAATCAATTTCTCAACAAAGCAATCGTATTTCATAAACAAATATCAATGCATTTAGGTTCGAATGACATATAGAAAAAAAGAAATTCAATGAATAAAAAAAACAGATTCAAAATGGTTAAAATATTCGTTTCAATCGTTTCCTTCATGGTCATTGTTGGAATCATTTTGGGGATTTTTAATGGTTCGATTGAATCTAAACAATCGAGACCATCCGATTCTTATCGATTATCTTTGGTACAGATTGTTTTTCGTCACGGTGATCGTACTCCATTACGACTCTATGTCAATGATCCATACAAACGTAGCGATTTCATCGAAGGTCTCGGTGAGCTAACTAATCGTGGAAAGCTACGAATGTTTAGGATTGGATCGAAATTACGCCACTATTATAGTTCATATCTAGGTGATTAATTTTAAAGGTGTTATCTAGGTGTTTCGATTGATTTAATTTTTGATTGATTTATCGAATCGAGTAGAGAATGTTTCCAACAAGAACATCTATGCACGTAGCTCACCAAGACGAAGATGTTTAGAGAGCTGTAGTATGGTTCTGGCTGGTCTTTTCCCACCAAGGCCTGATGAAATATGGAATCAAGATCCAAATGGTGAAGAAGATGGTAAACAATTAGCTAAACTATGGCAGCCAATATCGATCAACACTGTAGAGGCATCGAGAGATCGTCTACTCTATCCAGAGGCAGAATGTTCCGAAGCTATACGTTACGAGCAAATAATCAATGATTCGCCATCAGTGAAACCCTTTTTGGAAGCAAACAAACAATTTATCGATGATCTTATTCACTACACTGGGACTAATTTCACAATCTGGCTTGAAATTGGTTATCTCTATAGCACTTTGACTGTGGAACAAGAATATTTCGGTGATCGCTTTCAAAAACCTTCTTGGATCGATAAAATGGGTAAATAAAATGGGTAAATTGTATACCTCTGATTGATGAAAAAAAATTATAATCTTCTCGCTAAGGTAACGATACAATGGAACGATTGCGAAAATTCCATGACCTTGAATTCTCTGTGTTTAGTAAATCAAAAGCTTACGTGCGGTTACGAGCTGGATCGATATTGAAACAGATTCAAGAGAATATCGATGCAAAGATCCAGAAAGATCTCACTCAAAAGGACAATAACTCGAAAGATAGGAAGGGTTTCCGCCAAAATCATCTGCATCTTTACAGTACACACGACACAATGCTAGGCTATGTTGTTTCAGCGTTCGGTGGTCGATCGATGCAACCAACTTACGGAAGTGGTCTATCGATTGAATTATGGACGAACAAACATGATCCCACATCGAAACCGTACATCCGTTTGATGTACCTTGATGGAATTAGTCCAGGCATGGAAATCGAACCATTGGAGATGATTTCGGAGCCTACGATTCAGTCGGAAAATTGTAATCGTTCCAATTGCAATAGCGAATATTTTGATTACGATTGTTTGAAAGCATTTCTCAACGATTATCTACCTCGAAATATCGATCAAGAATGCACTCTTTCGGTGAAGAGTTCTGCAATTACTGAATACAAAACCACATTGTAAAAATCAATCAAAAACAGAATCATCATCGATTGCCAATGACAAAAAAAAATTGGCAATGAAAATTTGTGCACCATTGAATCAGTGAAGTTCTGAGAGCATCAAAAACAATAACAATTAGAAAAAAGAAGGTCACTAAAATCTCGACAAAAGCATGGACAACTACAAGGCCCTGCATCCAGAATTACAATTAATCTTTCTCATCTAAACAAATGGATGTCGAAAAAAATGAGATCGAAGATTTTCAATGTCAAAATCATAGCACAAAACTAATTTACTTTCTCAATATTTTGATGAGGAAATTTTCTCCTTAAATTTTACTCAATACTCCTTTGATGAATTTTATCAGAGAATTAGATTAATCTTAACCGGATATAAATTAAATTAAATTTACTGAAAAAAATTCAAATTTTTTTAATCGTTCTGGTACGTTCTCTGTGAACGTGAGCAATCATGTTTATTTAGATTTGTCAAACATTTTTTTCACGAAATTTTGATTTGCTAAATTTCAATCACTAAGTTCCTCATATTATCATCATTAAATTCTATTTCATCATCATATATTCTAGCCCAGAAACAAATCAAAATCAATCAAAATGGCAGATGAATTGAAAACGACTATTCCACAAGATTTGCGCCATTTACGAGCTTGTTTGCTTTGTTCCCTTGTCAAGGTTCCAATAATCCTTTATTATATTCGTTATTATGATTATCATCACTAATTTTCGTTATTGTTTATTGTTGTTGTTTCTATATCGTGAATTCATATCTAATAGTTACAATCTCTTTTTTTCTTTCATTCTTTTTCCACAGTCATTCGAACAATTTGAATTTTTCGGATGTGATAATTGTGAAGAATATCTTGGGATGAAAAATAATCGAGAAATGGTCTATGATTGTACCTCAAACAATTTTGATGGGTAATCAAAATCAATATGATTGTGATGAGAACAATTAACATTCATTATCTCTCTCAATGACTTTTCATTTGCTCATCACACCATTGTTTTCATCACAATCAATTCATTTTGTTTGTTGGATTTTTAATCATTTTGAAAGCAGATTAATAGCTCTAGCTAATCCTGAAGATAGCTGGGTTGCTAAATGGCAAAAAATAAGTTCCGTATTGTTGATTTTATCCTATTTCTGTGTTGATTAACTTTTGGTCTTTTCGATTCATCGATTCATCAGGCAGAAAATGTATCGGCATCTACGCGATAAGCGTTTCTGGTCGACTTCCACCTGGAATAGTTCGAGAATTGAAGAATAGAGGTGTTATTTATCGATCCAGGGACCGTTCTTCAAATATCTGATTTTCCACTATATTTCATCGACTATTCCAATGCCAAAAATCGCAAAAAATTTAATTTTTTATATTTTTTTCAACAATCATTATTTCATATAATACTTTCAACAATGTAAAAAACACATTTTGATCTAATTTTCAATTCTTGAAATAAATTTTTTTATTTTTTTGTGTAAATTTTCTCTCTAAAAACACCTTCTGAAACAAATTTATTGACCGGATGTCGATCGGTTATCTTCTCATCATTGACCAATCGTAGTCTGTTACCAACAGCGACCATTGCTTCAATTTGATAATCATTTTTGTTGTTCAAACCAATCATTCTGATTACTTTATCTTTATCGAAACCGGTCATTGGATGGACAACAAGACCTCGAGCAGTTCCCTCCAAAGCCATTGCCATCCAAGCTGCTCCAGTATCGAACGTATGACTTTCGACTGATCTCTTTTCGCCATCTTTTATTTGATATTTGGCCGATAGAACAACAATCAAAGCTCCGGCGTCTTTGGCCCACTTTTGATTTCCAGGAACTAGAGCATCGATAAATTTATTCCAATATCGACCGTTACGAGTGGCGTAAACAAAGCGCCAGCTTTGTGTATTGTAATAAGATGGTGCCCAACGTGCGGCTTCGAACAAAGACATAAGAACATCGTTCGGTACTGGTCTCCCGTTCATTTCTCTTAGCGATCTTCGAGATAGAATCATAGGATGAATAGGATAATGAGCATGCCGATTCTAAGCAAACAGAAAGAATAAACAATGAGATTTGAAGAAATCTTGGTATTTGAAGATGAATTTTCAATAATCCAGAAGCTGGAAATTACAAAAAAAAAAAAATAAGATTCCGATCAAACCTTGAGAGCATGTATGTCATAATGATAGAGACCGAAACGTTTATCAGAGAGATATTTTTGGCCTGGATAGTAAAACGATGGTCGAAAATGGTTGAATGATGAACGGAACGGAGATGTTGATCTGGTCTTACCTTCCACGATCGCAACCAAAACCAATAATGAAAAAACAAGCTCGATTAAAATTGATCTAATCATTTCGATTCGATGCTGCTTCGATAGATGAAGATGATATCGCGAACAATTACTTGATGTTCTGAACTTGCCGATCGCCGAATCGAAACTGACCATCCGTTTTGCGAAGCGAACAATCGCAAGCAAGAAAAAAAAGTATAAGGAACAATGAGATACTAGGCGGAATAAGAAACTTGATGATGTCGGTGAATCAACAAAGTTAGAGCTAGAGAAAATTCTAAGAAAAGGAAGAAAAAAAACAGAGGGAAAAACAGAAAAGGAAATCGTGGTTGATCGATAGGAATCGTAAAGAATTTTAAAGTTTCTGAGTGAAACCAAAACTTAACGAAGCCAAGAAACCACCCAATTAGATCGAAGTCATTTTTTTGTGGAAATTTTCGAAGTGAAAAAAAACTGATCCAATCTTCTTCTGCTTCTCTATCTTCTTCCGTTTCTCTCTTTTTTTTTTAATTTTATTTTCAATAAGAATAATAGCAATGACTCTTTCTCTCTCTCTCTCTCTCTCTCTCTCTCTCTCACAATGGTTACCTTGAAACTTTTTTTTTGTTTCGCTTTTGAATTCGACACAATCACAAAAATCAAATATTGATTGTTATTATGATCATAACACATAATGATCACCATCATTATCATTATATACTTTCTCTTTTTTGCGATGATTACATTCAATGATGACCATCATCATCGTTGCTATTATCCTCATTCCGTTTGCAAAGCTGATGATTTCGATGATTGGTCTCATCCAAGAAGAGCCAAAGGAGGGAGAGAGAGAGAGAGAAAATATGAATCAATAGTGTTTAATGATGCCAATGATGGAGATTGAAACGATGATTGCGATAATTGGTGACGATGATGAGGATGTTTGAAAAGTTATCGTTTCCATTTTTTTTTCACATAACATTCTCTAATTAAGATGAAATCAAACAACAAATATCATCGACACCACAAACACCACCACCTCCACCACCGCCGCCATTATAATCCTCTCCATCATCGGATTTCAATTAGATGACATTAATGAGATTGTTGTATTTTTTTGTTTTTGGATGCTGAATTTATTTCAATTCAATTTCTAAACAAAAATTCTTGAAAAAATTTCGATTAAAAGGTTAGAGTTGGAGCTTTTAATTTGTATCACTTTTTCGCGGCTTATTCGAATCGTTAGGAAGCGTAACATTTTCAAATCTCTTCGCGCCATTCGATTTTTTTTTTGAAATTCATCATAAGTTATCTCATCGATTCAATCTGGATTAAGTTGTTAGCGTAGAGTTTGAACTGTTAAATAATGATGATGATGACGGAACGAAGAGAAGGATTGATTTTCGTCAAATTGATTTCTTTTTTTTTTTTTTTTTTTTTTTTTTTTTGTTTTTCATTGATTTCAATAATGAAGTTTTCAAGGACAGTGATGGGATTGAGATTTTCGTATGAAAAAAAATGTTCGAAAAAAAAAACTTGGAAAAATATTGAAGGGGAATAATTTTCGCAATAATTTTGAAATTAAATTAATTTGTCGTTTTTTTTTGGAATTGAACTAGCGAAAAAAAAATCATAATTCGAGCAATCGAACAACAACAATTTTGAGAAAACATTATGGAATGGTTCGGTTGGTCGAATTCTCTCAACGCTAGAACTCTGCCGAGATCGTACCGAAATGAAAGCAATCGATTTTTGTGCCAAAAATTTACCTCTTCTGATCGCATTGAGTCTAATTCTTTCAGCGTTTTCTTTGTAAGTTATTCTGTGAATAATTTGTTGATTTGGATTGCAATCAAAATTTTCTCTCTCTCTCTCTCTCTCTCTCTCTCTCTATCTGTTTCTCTTGCGGGGAAGCAAAGATTAGTAATACATACTCTTCGAGTCCGATCTGTATCGAAACATCCCGTTCGATTGAAATTCACTAGGTTTAATGATTTTAGCAGAAAACCACCGGAAGCATCCTATTTTACTTGGTTCCTATGCTTGAATGGCCATCTGATTTTCATCTTCTCAATCTATCGGTATCGATTGTCCAAGAGACTTGTAAATTCCATCGAGATCCCCTCTAGAATCAGTCTCGATCAAATTGATTGGGATGATATTTTAGAGCTTCGAAATCGAAAAAAATTATGCAAACCATCTCTATCGCTCTGTACCGGTGTCGCCTCTTCCTCGTTGATGATTTTTGTTGGAGCGTTTCGGAGTTCCGAGCTCAATTACATCACAATCATACAGAATGTTTGGTCAATGTTTCTTTACACTCAACTGCTCCTCGATATGGTCTTCGAGATTCGAATCAATCTTTTAATTTCGAACGATCACAAATTGATCGCTTTGATACAAATCTCGATTTTCATTCTTAGTTTAACAAATTTTTTGATCCATCTCTATGGTTCCTATCAAGTTTTCTTAGCGAATTTCATTCTGATGAAGATACCACGCGAGCTATTCGTTATTGATGCGTACACAGTAGTTGCCATCACCGAATGGATCGCAATCCTTCTGACAGCTGGATATTTTTTAACTTTTTTAAAATTGTTTCATGAGAATATTGTCATAAGTGATCAATCGCCTTAGGCCATAGGATCGATCTCAATACATTGCGAGAAGCACTTCGTACATTTATGAGAATGTTTCTCAAAAGCAATCGATTGCTTTTTAATTTAATTAATTAATAATTATTCCACCCAAAATTATTGAAATTCGATTTTTCTTTACTGATTGCATCTTTATTCTCTCGAAGCAACTCAAATCAAAGACTGCCAATGATAATATCTGATAATGATAATCAACAATTGGTTCGTTGCTCGATTACCAATCATCATTGGATGCTGGATCTTTTCCTTTCCATTTCTTTTGTAAGTAATCTGGCATTGTTTGTCTATGAATTTATATAATTTTTGCAATAAAATTGTCCAAAGATTGACCATTGAGATCATTTTACGTCATGTCGAACCGATACTGCCATATGTCAGCGATCTAGGAGTGATACTTCCAAGCGCTGTTCTTTTCACTTGTTTTATGTGCTCGATAGCTTTGTTGATGTCATATTTCGTAATCCTAAGATTTCATCTAAACAAACGATTGCTTCATAAAACGATTTCCAAACGTAATCGAACACAATTGATCACTGGCATAATGATTGTTATATCGATGTCCGCAATCGGATCGTTTCGAAACGCAGAGAATTACTTCATTCAAATCGTTCACAATGTGATGGCTTCGATTCTATTCCTTATGCTAGCGATCGATATTTTGTTAGCGATCGAGATAAATCAATCGATTTCCGATCAAGAATCGATCATAATCGTACAGAAAATTCTTCTTTTCCTTTGTCTCTTATTCTCGTTCACAGTGGTTGTTGGTGCATTCATTTCGTTCCGAAATGATCCGTGGATCTTTTTTCACCAACACCGAAGACTTCATTGGAGTTCGAAACAAATTGGCTACTATGGCCATCTTCTCTCCACAGTCAGCGAGTGGGTATTGATTTTGATGAGTGCTCCATATCTCTTCACCTACGGCAAACATTTTAAAAGATTTCTTTTCGAACAAAATCAATCAATCATACCTGAAAGAATAGATGCGGAGATAGATTGTGCTATTCGCGTTCCATCTAAAACTTTGCTCAACGTATCTAGTTAAGCACTAGAGATGAGAACGATGCTGATCTCAAGATTCTATGCAACGACAAAGCTGATCTCGCTTGATCAATGTTCTTGTGCATTCGGTTAGATTTGATTGGAAGAAGTGAAAATTTTCTGGGACTTTGAAATAACTTTTTTATCTGGTTTTATTACTTATTTCACAAATAATAATAATGACATAAAATGATATAGCTATCTTTGTTACATTGATCATTAAGCATCTTGGATTGATATGAATCTCCTCTTGGACTAAAAATAAAGATTTTTATCCTAAAAAGAATTAATTACGACCAAACTCAATGAAAACTACTTTGCAATGTGATTATTATTAATCTCCAACTTCGCCGAACCATTCATTTTGGATGGCTCTTGTCGACCATGAAAATTTGCCATCCATTCATATCCACCCATGAAATCATTGATTGGTACCAAACATTTGGAAGGAAACCAATGCAACAAAGCGATGATCCAACTTAGATACCAAGGCAGAGTGATTTGTAGCTGTTCAGTGAGGATAGCCTCAACAATTTGATCGGCCACATTTTCTGGTTTCAAAAGAGGAAAGAATCCGGGATAAGCACCGCCAAACATACCAGTTGAGATGAAATAGGGTTTAACAATTGTTGTTTTGATCTTGTCTAAAAGATCAGCTTTAGCTAGTTCCATTCGTAATGAAAGATCGAGACCAACGTTGGCGAATTTCGATGCACAATAATCTGATAGAGAACAAACACCGACATCTCCGGCAACCGAAGCGATCGTAACAATATGGCCCTTTTGTTGTTCGATCATTTCGGGAAGAAATGCTTTGATCGTATAGAAATGTGCTAGAACATTCACTTTCATAGTGAGTTCAATATTGGCATCGGAAATATCCAGAAGATTTTTCCCGCTAACAACACCGGCATTATTGATTAGAATATTCACCGGACCGATTTCTTCGCGGACACGTTTGCTAGCTGCATAGACCTCAGAGGATTTGGTTATATCCACAATAAATGTGAATAGATTATCCTCGGTAGAAAAATTCTCTTCCTCCGCTAACAATCTGGTTTGTTTCATTCCATCGGAATTAATATCCCAAACAATCACTTTGGCACCGAGACGTAGAAATCGTAACGCCATTAGCTGTCCGATACCGCTTCCACCTCCAGTGATCAAAACGATTTCATTTCGAACATCTTTTCTTCGCACCAAAAACGGAAACAAATAGTCGTATAATGTTTGTAGATAGCATTGAAGAAACCATAGAAATGTTCGAAAACGATTGGAAGTAGATTTTTTCGCTAAACTCTCTTGAACCATCTTCTTGATTGGTCTTTTCTTGGTGAGGATGTTTGGAGAGAACAAAACAATTGCGATGTTTGAATAAAGAAAAAAAAATGAAAGTCTTGAGACTAGAGTTGAAAAAAATTCCGATGTTTTAGGTTAGGTTGAGACCAAGAGACCAAGACTGCAGACGAAAATGATGATGGTGGTGGTGGTGGTGGTGTTATTGTCTTCCAAATGTTTCAATGTTCTATGTTTTGGATTCGAATGCGATTTCGAACGAAAGATGGATAATGATAGAACAAGATGAACACAATACAAATGAGAATGATTTGAACCAGAAGAAAATAAAACATTAATTTAATTGTCAAACAAAGAAGAAAACATCAAAAAAAAAAAGAACAAACGTTCAAAATCAAAGGGTCGGTGAGTGTGTTTGTTTGCTCTGCTTGAAACAGAAAAGTTTGAAAATTTGTGTGAAGGAAAATTTGAACAAACAAAGAAGGAAAACGTGTCGAAACGAATGTTGAAATAATTTGGAAAATTATTAAACTTTTCACTGAATAAAACCATTAAAGATTTGATTCGATTTGATCAAAATCTCTCGATAGAAAGATTAGTTGAAAGAATTTCGGAGATTACTTAGTGAATCTATTGATCGTAGTAATTAATTCCGATCTTTTCGAGAGATCCGATCGTTTTGAAGTAGCAAATCACAGATAAGTTGAAATTTGTTCGCCTTCAATCCGATTCTTCGGAAAGAAAAAAAATTGCAATTTTGTTACAAGAATTGTTTGTTGTTGCCTCTTTTCATCGGAGGAAAAAAAATTTGATATGCGATAGATAAAGAAAAACATTTGGTTTCGATTTCGTTTTATTTATATATCGCGCGCTCAATGATTCGATCGAAGATCGAGTAGGATTTGACAAACAATTCGGTGTTGAATTTGGATTAAGTAGCGAGGAGAAATAAAGGGGTATATTCCTTCATTTCTCTCTCTTTCTCTCTCTCTCTCTCTGTCTCTCTCTCACTAATCTGCTCAGTGGTAATCCTTGAAATTATCCAACAGATTGTTCTCGATTCGAGTACAGTAAGATATCTTCACCACAATCATCTTCAAAGGGAATCTCTGGGAATCCAACAGCTAGCGTATCAATTGAGAGGTGCGCAATTGTAGCGAACATAGTTTTGAGACAAAAAGAAAAAGAGCTTCGGAGAGTAAAAGAAAAGAGGGTATCTTATGATATTGGTATTAAGAAGAAATTTAAAGCTGCTGTTTCAAACTGGTTTGCTTATTTTTTCACCTTTTCAATTTAACAATAAGCAAAAACAAAATCAATCAAAAGTGATTCAATAGGAAGAGAGATGGAAAAGCAGAGAGAGAGAGAGAGAGAGAGAGAGAGAGAGAGAGAGAGAGAGATTGGTTAGTTTCAATAATTTTGGAATATTTAATTAGTCCCTCACAGAGGTATTCTTTTAGATTTGTCAAAATTGTTTTCCTTTTCAATTAAAGATGAGATTAATAACAGAAAAAAAAATAAAATAAATTTCACCAGCACACAGCTTAGAATTTTTATTTTCGTTAGAATTTTTTAAAATCATCATTTCATTTCATTTCGTTTCTCTCTCTCTCTCTCCTTCTCGGTCTCACCGATTCTCTTTAGCTTTTCTTTCGAGAATGTAAACCTAAACCCACACAAAAACACAAACATTCAATGCACGCATAGTCAATCGATTTCTACAGAAATTCAGGAAGATTAAATCAAAAAAAAAAAAAAATTCGATTCCAATCAAAGTTCTATGATAGATTGATTTGGTACGTAAAGAGAACGGAAGTAAATGTCAGTGTTGAAACAACCAAAAAAAAAGCAAACGAAAAATCTTTTTGTAAGCGGGCAATTTGGATTGAGAGAGAAATTGTAAGAGAATCGATTCTTGAAAACATTCAAATCAAAACATTTGAAACCAAAAGAAAAGTTCATAGTTTGATGATGAAATTCTTGCGAAATGATTGATAGATTGAACTCAATGCTCATTCTCATCACCATCGACAACAGCACAAGTATGGTGCAATCGAAATCAGTTCAATTCAAAGTTGTTCGATAATTTATTTTGCCATTCTCCTACAAAACACCATCAACAAAAATGGAAAGGAAAAAAAAAGACAAAACTGTTTCGAAGAAAATAAAAATGGTGGCGAAACAAAGAAAAAATCGTAGCAAACAGAGAGGATACAGTTAGGATAAAGAGTTCCAAATGGATCGCACACACAGCGACAAGCTCAATCAGAGAGGTTTTTCATAGCGATTGGACACACACAATCGAGAAGCTATGACAAAGCTAAGCTAAGCAATAAGAGTATTTTAACGTTTTTTCAAATTCAAAAAGAAAAAAAAAACGTTTGTCTTTCTTCTCGAATCCCAATGTGTTAAAAAAAAAAAAGATCCAAAAAGTTTACATTGGTGGTGATAGATCTCTTAAAGCGCAACAAGACCAAAAAAAATGAGACGAGAGAAAATCGATGATGCGCGAATAGTTTTGTAAAATTTTTTTTTTCTTGGAACAATCAAAAGTTTCAACGCTATTCGCTATCCATTTAGAACTCAGAGATTTTCGATGAGCAATCGATTTTCGATCTCTTTCGAACGAACTTTAAACGAACGAAACGCAAACAATAAACGAAAAAGAGTTTCCATTTTTAAATCAATCTCGTTAAAATTCGTCCATTTACGAGTCATATCAAATCATCGAGATCATCAAGTTTGTTGCCATTGTTGTCGTTGATGTTCTTGTGGACAAAGTTTTTTCCTCGTTAAGCACTGGAACCAAGTGAAGTGGAACAGTCGGGATTCTCGTCTACTTTATTATCATCGAGGTGAAAAGAAATTAGACCATTTTGATTTCGATTGACCATCTTAATCAATTTTTATTAATTTATTTTTTTTTCACAATGTTCATTTGAAATTGAAAAAATCGAATCGAACAGCAATGAAATCTCAAAACTTATCGTCATCCTTCTTGTCAGCATCAGCGTTGCCACCGTCGGCTGTGGTGATGGTCAAGGTTAGAAATCGAAATCTTCCAAAGCCAAATAGAACAACAAAAACAATGAACAATGGGAAAACTTATGGAACATTTCATTTCTTGCCGAGCATTCGGTTGCAGATCCTATTGATCGGATTGATTTGGATCGATCTTATCTCTTTGCCGTCTGAGGCGTGTTGGTGCAACAATAAAGTAAAATCGAATGGCTATTTTTGTGGCCAACATTTAGATCGATGCGCTGCAAATATTCTCTACGAATGTGACCGATTCGGTAGGGAACCGATCCAGGTTCTAGATTGCCGACAAACGGGATGCTATTCCACCAACGATGGTGAAGCTTCTTGTTGGAGAAAGCTTTCGACAACAATCGAAGTCAATTAAGGCCGATTTATAGAGATTGAGAAAATTCCTTCTCTAGTGATCAGAATTACATAGGTGTATCAAGCCAAGATATGTTTCCAGTCCGAATCGTTGATTGCGTAGAGTTTTTTTTTTCGGTTATTTTTTTTTTCATTCTAATTCATCAAAATAAAAACAGTAGTTTGCGGAACGCTCTGGTGATGATTTTTTTCGATTGAATGGAATTTTTCGTACTAGTCGATGATTCACCACGTTTATCTCTCTCTTCACTACTATAATAATCGACGCTCTCATCAGCGTTTTCGATCGTTTGAGAGTTTTGAGTGAATGTTTCAATCCGATCCAAATCATCAACATTCTCATCTCGATCGTTGAATTCGTTTCGAGATGTACTAGCTGTTTCGTCGGAAAAGCTTTTCGATATGTTCGAGTGTGATTTAGTCAATCTTGCTTTCGTCAGAACGTTCCACATCAAATTCGATGCTTTTTGTTCTCGATCTCGAGTGCTCTCACCGTTTTCCGTTCCTAGATGATCACTTTTTTCATTCAATTTCGTTACTGTAAAAGATGATTTCATTGCTGAAGAGGTTTGTTTGATTGGATCTTTTGTTGTAGATTTCGATTTGTTTATCATTCTCTCTTCCTCCTTTAACCGAAAGAAATTTCTAGGTTAGTACAATTATCTATTATTATAACAATCAAATGATATAACCTCTTCATCTTCTTCCGGTATAACCTCATTAATGATGCTTTTTTTCAAAAAACTAAACCCTCTCCTCTTCTGCTGAGCATTGTTAGGCTGATTAAATCAAACAAACATCAAAATAATTCGAATCATTAGATTGGACAAGCAAACAACATTACCGTTTCAAGATTTAAGATCGTTGAATTCGATGATGAGGAAGCTTCCGAATCAAACGTGGTGTCGATATTCGATCCACGTTTAATCCATTTTTTCCAAAGCTCTACGCTTGTCTTACAGCGAATACCGAAATTTCGACCTTTCTGTTTGATACGAGCAAACATCGACCTAGAGCGTAATGGTTTCGTAAGAGATGATCTTCGTTGACTCGAGATAGAACCATTATCACAATTGTTAGGCTTTGAATGACTCCGACGACGTCTAGAATGACGTCGGATGTGTTTCGTTGATGTCTCTATAATAAAACGGATCAAAAAAAGACCAAAAGAACCAATTCGAAAAAAAATAACCTAGCCTGGCCTACCTTTGAAAGCTGGTCGATGTCGTATGGGCCGATGATGTTGTCGATGTTTGTGATGATGATGAGCTTTGTTCTGTCGATAATAATTGATCGTTTCGTTCGCTTGTGATCCGCTAATTCTTCGGATCCATTTACGATATCGTGGACAGATATCATCTTCCTCTCCGCTGAATCGATTCTCATGAATGTAAACATTTTTTTCGGATACATTCTCAACAAATAAATCATCATTTCGATCATTGGTGCCGTTATATGGTAATATTTTAGACATTTAAAATTTTGAATCAAATGTTTCTGATCGAATTTTAGAAAGCAAAACAAATAAACAGACGAGAAATTCTCGAATCAAACAGAGAACGAATACGATCTGGTTTCATTGTTAGGTTCATCTCTCTCTCATTCAATCGCTGACAAAATCCCGCTTCTTGGTACCATTTGGTACAAAGATTTTCCACTCTAACTTTCTCTATTGGTCTTTAACCTTGGTGTGTTTTCGCGTGCTCAAATGAATCAAATGAACGAAGCGTTCGAGATCAGAAAAAAACGAAATGGAATGAAGAAATTGAATTGAAAATGAGAAAAATCAGTTTCAGATCTCTGAAAATATTTCAAAAAAAAATCAAATTCTTCTTCTTCTTTTTTTTTTTTGTTTCGATCTGACAAGATGACAGCTAAATTGTATGGCTCCCCTTCTATGGCTAAGTTCTTCTCTCTATACCATTGAGTATATGGTACTGCTTTCTGTTCGTGTCGGATAGATGATGAATAACCACATTAATTAGCTCTCATCTCTGAAATAAATAAATTATCTCAATTGATCTCATTCTATTTCTCTAATGAAATAATGTGAACGATAGCATAGACTAAAGAAATCTTGGAACAAATCGTACTGTATTGTCTCCTTGATTCGTTAGGGATTCGGTTGGTCAAGGTCATTCATTCATCATTTATCGTGAAGAGATTCCGGACAAATTTTTTTTTTTTGCTATGCTTTTGAAGGACCTACAAAACAATTGATTTTGGATTGGTTAAAATTTATCATTCTGATCATTTGTGGTAATGAAGATGATCGTGAACGAACGCTCGCAATCTATCAATCTCACAATCGACCAATTTCAAACGATCCTAGTTTTATTTTTTCCGTGAATGGCCCTACAAATTTTGAAACCATAAAGAATAGAAATAGAGAGGAAGAGAGAGAGAACAAAGAAATAGGTTATCAAAAAAAAAAAAATTCAATAAAATTTGTATCGAATTTCGTTGGATTCTCCACAACGAACAGAAGTGATTAAACATTTGATATGCGACCATAATCTAATAATATAATTACTTTAATCGAAACGAAAGGATTGGTCCACAGCGGATCGATTTCTTCATTCCTGTTGGACTGTGTCCAAAATCGAGCTCTGAGTCTCTCTGGACAGTCTCAGAGCTCCACAATAATCGATTCGGAGAGAGGTCAGACTATTGTATTTTTTTTTTTTTTTTTCGCGCCAATATTACCAAATCGAATAATCCAAGCACGATCCATAATTAATATTCACATTATGTTTCCAATTCAAATGTTTTTTTTCCATTTTACTCTATGATTGTCGATTTGATTAGAAATCGAGTGAAACCTGGAGACGATAGCAACACCCTTCTCGATGATTCGAATAGAATAATTTCGCGATCCCTTTTCTTGCACCAAAAGAATTATTTAATTTTTTGATTCTCTCCAATTTTTGGTTTCCCTCTTCATTATTGATCGAAACGTTTGAAATGAATGAATGATTATCTTGGGTGTTCATTTTAGCCTACAAAAACTGTTCCATTTTAATCAAGAAAGACTCCTTATCCTTATAGTTCTTGATCAACGTCATTAAATGCAATAATGAGTATGGGCGTGTTTGCTTCAACATTAAGATCAATTATAATCACCATTATGTTGATGATGATGATGGAAAATTTTCAAGTTTCAGCTTTTCCTATTCGATCTCAATCATTATTGGTGCTGTTCCTATTCTCAGAGATATAACGATTATTACCAATCAGCCTGATGGTGTTGAGGAATTTGACGCTCGGCACTAATAATATCCTTTGAGAACACTGGTCGGAAATGAATTATTTTTCCGATAAAATTCAACAATAATAGCGCCCTCCAGGAATCAGACATTGATTGATTTAAAAGTAGAAATTTGGTTGCGATTAGTTCAAGTGATCTTTCCGACGATTGACCATGGTGAAGAGATCTGATTTCCTTCGAATTAACTTCCCAGCATCAATGAATAATTCGATTTTTTTTGATTTATTTGTTATGGTTAGTGTAGAAAAATATGTTAGAGTAAAAACGATCTTAAATACATAATTCAATTATATGTCATAATGGATTAAGGCCGACTGATGTTGAAACCGCTTATTGAACAAACTTCTAATTAATTTAAATTAACTGAATTAACTCTTTTAAAATGTTAATATAAAACTGATCGATTTTTGGTAATAAAGAGCATGATAGAATTATCAGCTAAATTCGCTGTTTCGATTTAGTTGAAATATATTTGATCAATACTTGTACTTTTCTATATAAGTCATTGAATTTCAAGGAATTGAATTAATTAAATCTATAAAAGCTAATTCGAGCTATTTCGATAAGTCAGTAGGATACTTTAAAAAAACTATCTGAAGAAATGGATGTTGATCAAGTTGCTGTGTTTAAGACTCAGAATCTTCAAGGGATAGCGACGTTGTGTACGCTTAATTTGGAATTGGAATCGGGGTTAGTGGATGTCGATGGTGCTGCGCAGTCTTTAAGAAACATTACGATTCAAGCTAACAGAAATTTGGACATATTACTGGGGATGGAGTTAGATGCTGAAGAGAAAACTGGTTTGATTTTGACTCATTTGGGCAATCGTAAAGAGGCTTCTAATTGTATAACAGAGATCAGAAGAATGATCCAGGAGAAGGAGAAGTGTCGGTTCTTACCACTTGGAAAGGAAATGTCTGAAACATCGGAATTTTGCAAAGAAAGTTATGATGATTTGAGAGCGGTCGAGCAACGATTGATGGAGGTACACGTTTCGCAATGTGAAGTTTTTTCTTCAAAGGGGGGAGATGTTAGAGTAAAAACGATCTTAAATACATAATTCGATTATATTTGATCAATACTTGTACTTTCCTATATAAGTCATTGAATTTCAAGGAACTGAATTAATTAAAACTATAAAAACTAATTCTAGCTATTTCGATAAAAATTTTGGATAGTTTTTCTAATTATTTATTAAAAATGCGAAAAATCTAGACATCAAAACCTAATCGTCTCAGAGTAAGAGGATTCGAAATCGAATTCTTGCAAGGAAGTCGATTCCGAGGAAATCAAGTATTTATAGCATAGTCCTCTATCGGATGAATTTCGAAACTTTTCGTGCCAAAAATTTAAAATCCAACAAAAAAGTCTATTTTTTGCATTGCTATTTAGAAAAAATTACTTTTGCTAATTTGATTTAAATTGGTGAAGATTTGAAATTTACTGATAACAATACTGATTAGATTATAAATCGATCTGATTATCTATTCTAAATGATTGATTTAGGATTCGATTGAACGGAAACTAAACAAAACAATTAGATTATTATCGAGTATCATCGAAAGGATCTACTAAAAAGATGTTCTTAAATTTGTGATTAAATTCATCTAACAGATAAAAGAAAAAAAATATCGAAGGTTAATTAGTAAGCAATATGATTTGATGGCAAGTTATACCCGGTGTTAATCAAAGTTTTTATCATACATCAGGGATAAAACTGAAACTCTTGCAATAAAAGGATACTTGTCCTAAATTTTGAAGGGTCTGACGACCCCTCTGTTCGTCCAAAAGAAGAGAGAGAGAGAGAGTGAAGCGAATCGCACAGTAGCAGCAAGAAATGTCGAAATAGAATCTCGAAAAATTCCTCGTATCATAAAATTACACGTCAGTCTTCAATCCATCCAAGATTAGTTTACGAACCGCCTTCGTCAACAGATTAGACAGGGAACGGGAGGAGAGATATATGGGGGATAGAATAGGGAGTAGAGAAAATTCTTAAATAAGAATTGTGCGATATCAAAATCGAATTTTAATCGCCATCAGCAACAACCTGAAGATTGGCAAGCAAATAAATTACAAATTTAAACCAAAAAAAAAAAAAAAAACGCCGATAAACCAATACTTGCTCATTGATCATTGAACAATAAGACGACGAGAGAGAAAACCACCATCAAGGCGTGGAATCTGAGATTTTCTCCTCGGTTTTTTTCTGTCTGTTTCGAAACCAACCACCTAACACTGATCAGAAGAGCAACCAGAGAACCAGTCGATTAATACCAGGGAATTGTTTTCGATTGGATGAGATTGTTGATGCTGTTGTGATGATGTCCATCAAGACTTGTAAAAAAGGAAAAGCGATTTACTAGATGTGTGTGTGTGTGTGTGTACGTAGGTAAAAGTTTTAGATGAAAAAAAATTTCGTCTTCAATTCTATAGAAGAACTTGATTATTGCTACCCACACACTCATTAGATTTAGATTTCTCTTTGATTCGCGTACTCATTTCGGTTTGTTTGTTAGAGAAAAATTTTTACTCAAAACGTATTGTCATCATATTATTTGAGATCACAGCCACCATTTTAGTGAGTTTAGTAGTCATTCTTTGTCACATTGTTGGATTGTTGTCGTGGCATAAAAACGTCAATAATCAATCAAATCCACTATTGCCGGCAAATTTGGTAAGCTTTCATTTGTTTTCGAATGTTTCAAATGTCACATGTATTTTAAACTTTTGAAATTTGTTCTTTTTTTTAATTTCAGAATTTTAAAAGTATATCGTTCTAGAGCGATTAACAGCAATTGATTATTTATTCACCATGAGATTATTAGCATTTGGTTCGATTCTCTTGTTGACATTCATACAACAATGCTTATGTTCCGATGTTTTGGATCTTACCGAAGATTTCGATTCATCGATCGGTCTACATGAGACTGTCTTAGTGAAATTCTATGCACCATGGTGCGGCCATTGTAAAAGATTGGCTCCAGAATATGAAGAAGCTGCTAAAAAATTAAAATCTCATGATCCACCCATTGTTTTGGCAAAAGTTTGTCTCGAAAATTGCTCATTCAAAATTGGCTAATTTTTTCTCTCTTTTTTTCAAGGTTGATTGTACTAGTGATAAAGGCAAAGATGTTTGCAGTGTTCATGGTGTAAATGGGTATCCTACGTTGAAAATTTTCAAAGATGGCGAATTCTCTTCTGAATACAATGGTCCCCGCCAATCTGATGGTATAGTGAAATACATGAAATCGAAGGTTGGTCCAGCATCAAAACTATTCTCCGATAAAAGTCAACTGCAAGCTGCTCTGGATAAAGCCTCCGATGTAGTCGTTCTTGGTGTATTCGAGAAAGATGGTGCCTCTGATATGCAATCATCATTCTTGAAAGTCGCCGATAAACTTAGAGAATCCGTTACATTTTACCACGTATTCCAAAGTGATGTTCCCGATCTCTATTCCATTGATCGTCTTTCAAATCTCAAAGAAAATGTTCAGTTGAACTCAAATAACGTGCTAGTTGTTAGACCAAAAACTTTGGCAAATAAATTCGAACCGAGCATCGTAGATTATTCTGGAAGCGGTGATTTGAGTGAATTTATTAAGAAAAATTATCACGGACTAGTTGGTGTGCGAACACAAGACAATATGAATGATTTCAAAATGCCTCTGATTTCGGTCTACTACGATGTCGATTATGTCAAAAATCCAAAAGGAACAAATTACTGGAGAAATCGTGTTCTTAAAGTTGCACAAAACCACAAAGACTTAAATTTTGCTGTTTCCAGTTCGAATCAATTCGCTATGGAGCTTGATGATTTTGGTTTTGAGCGACAAAAAGATCGAGACTCGGCACCATCTGTTACCGCACGCGACGAGCAAGGATTGAAATATAAAATGGAAGAGAAATTTAGCATCGAAAATCTTGAGAAATTCGTCAAGGATTTGAAATCAGGCTCATTGGAGCCATTCATCAAATCGGAACCAGTTCCAAGCGATAATGAGAATGTTGCAGTGAAAACTGCTGTCGGAAAGAACATACACGACTTAGTTTTGAAAAGCGATAAAGATGTTCTTATTGAGTTCTATGCACCGTGGTGTGGGCATTGCAAAAACTTGGCTCCAACTTATGAAGAATTGGGTCAAGCGATGAAAGATGAACCTAATGTTATGATCGTTAAGATGGATGCCACTGCTAATGATGTACCTCCGGAATTCTCCGTCCAAGGTTTTCCCACCATCTACTGGTATCCTAAAAGCAAACAAGCTCGTAAATACGAAGGTGGACGAGATTTGGAGAATTTTATCGAATACATTTCGAAACATTCTACCGAAGAACTAGTTGGTTACGATCGCAAAGGCAACAAGAAATCCAAAGAAGAGCTTTGAACATCAAACGAAAAGTGATGTGTTTGATGATTTTTGTATAATTTAGCAATCGTTTTTTTACTTTCGTAACATGGGCAAAATTTTTTTTCTACTCCTGAAATCTTTCTATTTTTTATCATCCAAATTGGATTTCTATCAGAATTTTAGTTTTATAGATTCTTATTTTCATTTCATTTAATCGGTAATTTTAGGCCAGAAAACAATCATCAGAAGTTTTTTCATTTTTTCAGATTAAAGATTTCCAGTTCAATGATCAGTTTTATTTGTTTAATTCATTCTCACTAGCCAATTTGAATTTTTCATATCCAAAGAATTTACCATTAAATTTGGTTGAAATAAACGATTTATTATTAAAAAAAAAAATTATTTTCCATTTTGATTCATTTGAGATAATCGGTATCAGATTCTATTTCGATCATTTCATGCACTAAGTATTCAAAATAGATTCGAATCTATTTGATCACATGTGACAAGTTCTATCAAGTTTTTCAATTAATTTAGATTTTTTTGATAGTTTGAAAAAAAAATTTTGGAAATTTTCGATGTTACCGAAACCGAAATTCTTATCGCCTTCAGCTTTGGATACCAGACAAAATGTTCTCCATAATAACAGACACCAAAATCATCATCATTTCAATGAGGGAAAAAAATTTGCTCATAATCAACAAGCATCACGAATTAACAAACAAAGAAAAATGATTGCGGTATTATAATTGTCTCAAAATTAGATCATAATCTATAACTTTTTCAATCAACAGTGTGATTTTGATGATTGTAGATTCAAATCGAACGTTGAAGAGGAGATTCTTTTGCACAAAAAGATCGGACATATTCAATTATTGAATAAATATAGTGAAAATTTTTTGATGAATTCTCCTGAAGAAATTGCAAGATGGAGAGAGGAACGTAGAAGAAAATTTCCTAAAGTAGAAAACGTCTCTGACCAAATCGAAACGATCAAATCAGAGCACTACAAAGATTCAAGAGGTAATAAAAACGAAGCATTTCCATTCAATAATCGCTCGCAATCCTGTCCGAATCGATTTCAAAACAATCAGCGTCTATCGAATAATCATCACAAATTTTTGTCCAATAAGCGAAAGGCTAAAAAATTTGACAAACTTTTTGTTCATAACAAAAAATTCTTGGAAAAAAAATATGGTTCATCATTAAGCAATAATAAGGAAAAAAATCGTCCAGAGATAAATCAAAGTACGACTGAGTCTTTGTCTTCACTAACAGCCTATTCTGATTCAGATGAACAATCGGATGGCGAGGATAATGAGACAATCAATAGAGTAGTTACCGAATTAGTTCGTGATCTAATCAAAAAAATAGAACGAACAAATGAAAAATCTCAGAAACGCCCAAGACCAATATCAAGTGCTAGAACGCCTCAATTACACTACTCACAATTAAGTTTGTTCCAAAAATTAATGTTGCAAGAAGTTCGAGAGTACAAAAAGGAATTACTTTTCTGTTTGAAGCTAATCAAAGAATCTAATTATCTTCAAGAGTATTCAAATTGAAACTATTAGATTGTTCTCAAATTCGAGAAAAATTGTAATTAACGAAATTGCTTTTAATTTAAAATGTTTGATATTAAATAACTTGGATCCTTCTTTCATTTTGATCGATAAAATGGCTTCAAAATCAGAGGTGACAAGTAAAACAAAATCGAATCCTATTAAATCACAAAGCTCTGATCTAAATGAAATATTGATTCGTATAGAATCAATGAAAGTTCCATACTTTACAATCGAAAGATGTAGAGTTTGCACAAAAATGTTAGAAGAGAGCGATATGGTTGGTGATAAACCTCGAAGTCATTGTAAATGTTCTTTTCATGCAAGATGCTTGAAGGAATTAGTAGAACGTCAACGTCATCTACAATGTCCGATTTGTGGGCTAAACTACAAGCACTTGAGAATCGTGTTCGAACAAAAGCCATGCCATGAATTTCTTTGTAATAGAACTTATGGCCTAATAATTTTCTCTATGATCTTGTTCTTCTTCTATGTTTTGCAAATTTTCATCATCGCCTTCTCTTTATTTGATGTTGTAGAAAATGTTCTCGAAGATTATGTGGCAATGAGATTAGGTATCTTAATACCGGCCATCCTCTATGTAGTTGGACTTTTTCTGGCCTATTTCGTAGTAATTCTTGATACTTGCTTTCAATACCGCATTTGGAAACGTCGTAACACTAGACTGGTTGCTCGAATCGATACAAAACCAAAAAAAATGGAAAAGCAAAAGTCAAAATCAAAAAAAGGAAGTGGAAAAACTTAGAATTTCTAGAAATTGGTCCCAATCAGACTGGGGCGATTACAATAAAATCAATTTTCAATTTCATAGGGAATCAATCATCATCTATATTTGATAGTCTGGAAAATTCTGAATCAATTCTGCATCGACAACTCACCATATTCAAGGATTGAAGGAATCCGATATAAAACAGCTCACTAAAAACAAGATAGGATTAAAATTAATAAAAATGATTTCAAAAAATAATATCTAATATATTCGATGATTGTCAGCATCAGCTATGGCACAATCGAGACTAGAGTAGAGAGTCCGATTGCTTCCTAGATACTATTTGATTTTGGTCATTTCAAAAATTAAAAAATTTGGCACAATACAAGTCGAACAGATTCATTTGCGACTTTATTGCGTGGCGTATTGACCTTATTGACGAAATTATCGCTGATCGAATTTATCGTTTGAATTTCACAAACCTTTTACGAAAATCTTCAGGAAATTTTAAACTATCGTTTGACTTGCGAGATCCATCCGATTCGAAAGCTAAACCACGTGTGACTGGTGTGTGACTGTAGTCGTGTGTGTGTGTGTGCGTTTCGCTCAAGTCTCCATTTTAGTTTTTTAAAATCAGCGCTCTCTGTTGTTCGATGAGAACTTCATAATCTTGCTATCTCGATTGCGTAATCTATCACAGAATATTTAGTTCTCTAGTTTTCGTATCGAGCCTGATTGAGCCTCTTGATCTCGATCGCAAATCAATGCTGAATTCAAACAATTAAAATAGATTGAATTCGAGTGAAAAAAAAAATGAACCACAATCGATTCTCGAAGAACGATATTGATCGGATTGATCGAAAGATTTCTATCCTAGCGTTCCTAGGCATTTTGATATCTTCTTATGCATTGTACGTTGAATTACGTCTCGAATATGATCATTCCTACAGTGCAATGTGTGATTTGAATCGTTCGATAAGCTGTACCAAAGTTCTTGGATCAAATTTCAGCAAAGGATTCGGTTTACTACCAGAACAAATTTCCTATCGCAATCCAATCGTCGGTATAGCATTTTATTCAGCAATACTTTCCGCATTGATTTTTCTACCAACAATATCGTTCGTTTGGAAATCCATACTGATTTTATCGATCGTTGCAAATTTAATGACATTCTATCTTGGCTACCTTCTACTCTTTCATTTTCGGTCACTATGTTTGGTTTGTTTAACCACCTACATTATCAATTATTTTCTTCTATTCTTTCTATGGAAACGATCGAAAATATGTTTGACCGAAGTAAATCGATGGAAAAAAATCAATTAAACAATATGAAATAAAAAAAAATTTGCAAATTTTATTGGTGATCGCAAAGCAAAATTTTTCATTTACCTGTTTGGTGAGATTTCTCACTACTCTCATAATAACACTCTAGAATCCAAATACCTATTTGAACCACATTCAAAGTTAAAAAATGTCAAAATCGGTCATCTAAATGTGTGTACTATGAATGTCTTTGAGTGTTCTTTTTTTTTTTTTTTTTTTTTGAAAAAGATCAAGCTTGCTGAAGCTTCTGATCTCCGGCATGAAGATGCCCAACAAACATCAATACAAATCAGAATCGATCCATCCGTATTCGATCATAATCATTACCATCTCGATTTGGTGGGTTTTCCATAATTCTTTGAAATGTGATTTCACTTTCGATGATAGCTCTGCGATCGTTTCGAATCGTTTCATTCATACCAATTCAACTTTGTGGTGGAAAATTTTTGATGTCGATTATTGGGGTACTCCGATCAAATCGGAACATAGCCACAAATCTTATCGTCCGATTACATCGCTAACATTCCGCTTTAATTATCATTTCGATGGACTCAATCCATATGGATATCATCTCACCAATATCATTCTACACATCTTTACCTCATTGATTGGTTACAGATTTCTTTTGTTTGTTATCGGTCCCGATTCATGGTGGCCCTCAATGTTGTTTACCTTATTTTTTGCCATCCATCCACTCAAGTCGGAAGCTGTCACCAGTATTGTTGGCCGAGCGGAGATACTTTCTACCGGTTTTATTCTGTTAGCATTATTCTTCTATTCCGAATCCAATTATTTGTTTTTTGCTGGTTTAACTATTCTGGCAACTCTCTCAAAAGAGCAAGGCATCACAACACCATGTATTTGTATTCTGATCGAATTAATGAAGTTGTTCACTCAAAGAACTCATCCCAAAAATCGAATGATATCGAAAATTTTTGCCATATCTCTTTTTCTCATCTCGATTGTGGGTCTTAGATTTTGGTTTATGGGTGGAACGTTACCAGTCTTCACCAAATTCGATAACCCAGCATCTTTCGAGGAGACACCAATCAGACAGCTAACATATAATTATCTATTGCCTTTGAATGTTCAACTCGTTCTCTATCCTCGATGGCTGTGTGCTGATTGGACAATGAATTCGATTCCATTGATCAGAAGCTTCGATGATTGCAGAAATATCTGGACTCTTGTATTCTATCTCACTCTATTGATTTTAATGATTCGATCTGTTTTCCTACTTCTCTCTTCGAATCAAGCGTCCGAAATCGACTCATTTCAAAAACGGACTAATCTGATGCTAGCTTTGATTTTGATAATTATACCATTTTTGCCTGCTTCAAATCTTCTTTTTCCGGTTGGATTCGTTCTAGCTGAGAGAGTACTCTACACACCGAGCATTGGTTACGCTCTACTTTTAGCGTTAGGATGGCTGAATATTCATCAAAATTTTAAATCGAAATCTGTAAGACTTAATTAATTTTTTAGCATAGGAATTCTAATCATCTCAATTAAATTCATTGCAACAAAGATATTTATTCTTTTGAATCTCTCAACAATAATTACTCTGATCGCACTTGGCATGCGAACTCATCAAAGAAATTTCGATTGGCAAAATGATTTAACCCTTTTCACATCTGGATTGAAATTGAATCCTAACAATGCTAAACTCTATAATAATGTTGGCCATTACTATGAGCGGCAACAACAAAACGAGAAAGCTATCGAGTATTTTCGTTTAGCAGCACTTAAAGATCCGGAAGACCTTGGATCGGAATTGAACATCGCTCGTTCATTGATACGCCTGAATCGTCTGAATGAAGCGGAAGAACTTCTTTGGTCAATCAAACCAAGAGTTCGAAGTTCTTTGATCAAAAATCGCTTGATACCACATTATCTAAACATCTGGATCAATCTCGCACATCTAATTAGCTTGAATAATAGCCGTCTGCATGAATCAGAAAATGTAAATATTCATCCAAAGATTCTGAGTTTGAAGAGCTGATAATGATTGCTTTCTTTTCTTACAAACCAATAATTTTAGTTGTATCTGGAAGTGTTATCAATCAAAAACGATTTCATAGATGCCTACATTAATCTTGGTGAACTTTACATCCGCAAAGCTTTCTACGAGAAAGCGTTGGAAACCTATCGAAAAGCTTTGGAACGATCGAAATTCGTTGATGAATTAAAAACAGCGGATCTTTATTACAATATTGCGGTGGCTGAATCGTTGAAAATGGAACATCAAAATGAGATACAACATCGCAAGCAGCAGAAATCTAAATCGATTCAAATTTCTTGTTCTCAAACATTGGTTAATATCGCGGAGAATTTTGTGAAAGCTATCGAGATGAATCCGGAACACCGTGAAGCGATGATCAACATGGCGATTCTACTACAGAAACCTGAATTTCCATCAGTCAATCAATCTTGGTATCGCAATTTCGTTGTCAATGCGATGAAAAAATTCTCTTTGAGCAACGAGCTAGAATCGTTTCAATTCAACATCGCCATAACATTGTTGGATCTTGGTGGACCGCTCAATCGTCTCGAAGCCATCGATCATCTTAAGCGTGCCATAGAGCTACGACCAGACTATCGTAGCGCATTATACAATCTAGCTCTACTTAAATATGATTTTAAAGATTATGAGTCATCATTGCATTATCTGGAGCAAACATTAAGATTTCATTCGAATTACTCCAAAGCTATACTATTGCAAGCGGATATCTTAAGTCGTTTGAATCGACTCGATGATGCTGAGCAGGTTAGAATTGTCCGATAAATTTGCACATTTCTTTATTTCTATTCTATTTCTTTCAGGCTTACAATAAGGTACTCGAGATCGATCATCAAAATTATGAAGCAATCCATAATCTTTGTCTGATCAAAGAGAAAACGAAACGATTACCTAGAAATCAAAAATGTTCAATGATCACAAAGAATCATAAGAGATAATTAATCGCTTTAATGTTTTAATTAAGGCATAGTGATATAAAAATGTATTTATTTCGAATGAAATTTGTAAAAAGCGAAAAAAATGTCCGATTAAAAAATACTCATTCAAGCCGAGATCGAATTCGGTAAAGGCTTTTCTAATAATTTAGCTAAATGTTTTATGTATCTGACTGCTAGCCTAGAATTGAGAGAAGAAAAAGACTGGTAATTGATTCTTTAAATGAAGAAATTCAAACCTCAACGCTTCGATTTTCGATAATTTTTTCCCATCCGTTCGTTTGTTCGGTAATTTGGATCTTAAATTATCGAATGCCATATTCATATCTCTCATACGTATTCGTTCCCTTATGCAAGCATTTTTTCTTTGCTCCTCGATCGTAATCTGACGTTTTATTCTTCTCGATTTTGTTGTTTGTGGTATTTTTCTAATTGATTTTTTCATTCTAAAATTCCGCATTGAATCACTATTGTTGTCATCCTGATTCTCGATCTCATTTTGTTCCTGATTTTGACCATCTATTCGATTTGCTTCATACTTTTTAGATTTTCGTTTACGCTCGCGAATTAATCGTTTGTTCGCATTCGGATCACCATCGGTGATTGCGATTGATGATTGAACTAGATTTTCGAGATTTCCTTCCATGAACGATACTTGCGAGAGTATCGAAAGACTTTCAAGCCATCGATTATCGCTATTATCTCCTCCTTTGATTAATTGATTGCCAAGAATATCGAATTTTGGCCTCGATGTCCATAGTCGATCTGATCCATTATTATCCTCGATCAGCATCGTAGATGATGATGAGATTGGTGGATTCGAACATATTCGATCTTGTTTAAGCTCTCGCAAGCACTGATAACAATTGTTCTCATTGGAGCTATTACCGATATTTGATGTAGATGATGATGATGCCGATCGAGGTGATGATGATGATGAGATTGGTGATGATAAAATGATCGATGTTGTGTTCGGACAGTTTTTCTTCGTTACAAAATTTTTATTGAATTTTTTCAATCTAGTCAAAAGAGAAAAGATACGGAATGAAACGAAACGAAAACAAACGATGAAAGAATCGAATTGACTAGCTGAAAAGAGCAGAAAGTAATAAAATAATGCATTTTAGAAAAGAAAAAACAATGAAGGAAACAAATAACCATAGTTAAATTGATTTGTTTCGGACAATGTCTTTAGAAACGAAAAACTACAACAATCTAGTCTAGTTGCGTGGTCATAACATTTCGACGAATCTAATTGTTGTTGCTGATGATGGTGATCGGTTGAAGATTCCATAATATTCGAAGACTGACCAAGAAAAACGGACCATCCAAAACAGAAGACGATGTGCTGAAACACAACATCATTCAAGTGTAACGAAACAGATTACTTTCGTAACGATTTTTTTTATTTTTATTTGGCTTGCTTGTTAAAGGGTTGTTATGGTGGTTTGTTTGGAGCTCTCTCTCTCTCTCTCTCTCTCTCTCTCTCTCTCTCTCTCTCTCTCTCTCACTTTCTTTAGCTATTTGTTTCGATTTTTTTCTGCTTTTTTTCTGCTTCTGATGATAGCACCTGAAAAGAGAAAGGTCTCCAGTTTGTTTTGTTTTTTCATTGTGATGTGATTGTCTCGATTCGTTTCGTTTCGGACTGATTAATCATCAATAAAGATTCTAGGATCCCAGATTGCGGAACAACTTTTAAGTGATCATTATTATTATTATTACTATTATTATTATTATTATTATTATCATTATTGTTATTGCCAACAATCGATTGTCATTGTTGTTGTTGTTCGTGGTCAAAACCACGATCATCGAAAAAAAAATGAAACCGAAAAGATAAGCGATGAAGATTCATGCGGTAGATCAATTAATCGTTCATTTCCGTTCCATTTGATTTCGTTTTGAATAAAGAGAGAGAGAGAGAAAGAGAGAGAGAGAGAACTTCTTTCATACCAGAATGCAATGATACGAAGATTTACAAGAGAAACAAATCTATATCAAACTTAATTAGCTTCCGTCTTACCTTTCCGATTGTTTTTGATTCAGATCATCCTCTTCATAGCCCATCCATTGTTGCTGTGGCTGATCTTCACAAATGAAACATTCATCATCATCATCGGCATCATCGACGTTTTCGTTACGATGATCGGATCGTTGATGATTTCGCATCGAATCGTGCCTCTGATGTTGCTCATACCATTCAGCTAATTGATGTGATTCTCGGATAACATCACTTTCCGAAATCAATGTAACCATCTCTTTCAACGATGACAATGGTCCCAAAATGTTATCTTCCACCTCTGTCATTGAGTTCTCCATTGCAAGCTGCGATGCGAAATCGACTTTTGAAAGAAAATTCGTGGCGAATGATTTCTTTTAGACTGTTCAAATGATGGAGAGGAAATCCTTGTTGATTCACTTTTGTATTCGAATTGAATTTCAATCAATACGACATCGAACAACAAAATTAAACTACTTTGATACTTTGGTGGCTATCAGTTTTTTGGTTTGAAACGATCGTCTCGATTCAAAGTGTTAAGATTGTGGCGAATTCTAATGACGTTTTTCGGTCAGATTCTTTTTGATGGAAACACCACAATTGAATGTTCGTTCGATAGACAATTAACAATACTCTCTCGTCTGGTAGAGATCGGATTCGAACACAATCGAATCCATAATCGCTTGCTATTAACTATGTAAAGGCTTCAATCAAGTACGATACCAAAGAGAAACGTAAAGGATTAAAGAATAAGCCAAGAGATTGATCGAAATTTCTCCCGTTTGCATTTCACAATGTATGAAACTGAAAGCATCAAATTTTTTGCTTTATTTCAGATAGTACAGTAAAAAAAAATTGTTCCGATAAAATCGAATTTCATTGACGTTGGTTCTATTCCTTCCATTTAAAGAGCACCTGTTTGAATTTCATCTACTTCTCTCTCTCTCTCTCTCTCTCTCTCTCTCTCTCTCTCTCTCTCTCTCTCTCTCTCTATCTATCTATCTAGAATTATAATCATTAGCGGTGTTGTATCGAGATGTCACAATGAGATTAGAATCGGATCGAATCAAGCAAAAAGGTAAATTGATCTGTTCCGTCCCTCTTCGCTCTCAACTCACTCTGTTTGAAATTATATATTTCAATTGTATCCAATCGCTTCGGATTCGGATCGAAATATCTAAATCTAATTGGAGAGAAAAAAAAATTCAAATAGACAAAAAGTTGGTAGAGAATAATTTCGAAACTATCGATCAAAATAATCTTCTTATTTTTGGTATCTCTCTCTCTCTCTCTCTCTCTCTCTTAGCATATTTTCCTCTTTTATAGAAATTGATTGTTTTAATTTAGCAATTTGTCTCCAAGAATTCAAATTTTTTTCTTGAAAAAAACTCCATTCATCGCTATCAATTCGAACAAGTTGAATTATTATTATTATTATTATTATTATTATTATCATTCTGAAAATGAATTTTTCAGTAAACTTTTAATTTCATTAAATTTTTTAACGGAAGTGGAATTGAAAAATTACAATCTCAACAATTGAGTTGGAAACAGTGTTTCCAAACAATTTCGCTCAGCTTTCCTCTTCTTCAGATCTCTTCTCTCGGTCTAGAGATTCAATCAATTCTATTTTTTTTTTTTTTTTTTTTTTTGATTGTCGAAGCTTTGTTGTTTGCTTTTGATTGGTATTGCAAATGATGATCCTTGTAGAAAATCATCACTGTAACGATTACGTAACCAATCTAATTGAAATCTTCCACGAGAAGCAGAGAGAAGACAACAGAAAACTTATTGCCAACGATCATTCGTTATATTGTGCGTTTTTTTTTTTTTTTGTTTTGAGATTTCAACAACCAAAAAGAAGAAACCGCTGTTAATCTAAGACAATCTAGTGTCTAGCAATTATCGAATGAATGATCTAAACAATCAAAGTATTCATTAGAGAGATAATTCTTGTAACTTTTTTTTTCTCAACTCTTCTCTCACACGAACTCTCTCAATCTAGAGAGACGATGACGAACGAAGAACGGATGAATGACGACATTTTTTTTTTTTTTTTTTGGTAAAAATTTTCTCGAAAACATCCTCCATTAACATTTGGTCTGTTTTTCTCTCCCATGTTCGTCCTTCTGATGGATTGTAACAAGATGATGAAGAGCGGAAGAGAAAACCGAACCGATCCTAACGATTGGTGTATGCTGGATGCTCTCAGCAAAACCAGTGTGGTGTGATAATTTTCAAAATTTGTTTGAAGCTTAGTTTCGCTCGTTTACATACATTTGTTCTACGAAAAAAAAAGCCACTTTGGTCGAATTCGATTCGATAATAGAAGCTGATGACTACAAGAGACGATCATGAATCTTTAGCTATTCTAGATTCGTATCTGCTTTCGTATCCGATTCACAATTGTTTCCGTTAATTTTGGAGCAATTCTTGGAGCAAAGACAAAACTTATTCTGAATAATCGAATTTTTTTATTCTTTTTAAATTAATAGAGAAAAAATTAAGAAAAAAAATTCAATTCAAAAAAAATTGAGAGAGAGAAATTTGAATAAGAATTGAAACGCTTTCAAAGAGAGAGAGAGAGAGAGAGAGAGAGTTATCAATGAAGATTGATAGAATTTGTAAACTCGAAATTGACCGATCTATTAAAATTTTGATCGAAATATTTTGATCGAAATTATAGCAAAAAAAAAAAATAATCTGTTTTCATATTTTTGTTTGTTCGGAAAAAAAGATAAACATTTCATTTTTTGATTGCAATCGAGAAGAGGAAAAAAAATTCCATCAAAAAAAAAAAATTGTTCAGATCTTCGAACTAGAGAGGAGAAAAAAAAAACAAGAAACAGAACTAAGATACGATGGTGGTGATGGAAGAATAAAATTGATATCTACGAAACGAAATGGAGAAAATAAAATTATGGACCAAAAATAGACCATCTTCACCATCTTCATAGTCAGTGAGTTGTTGTTTGTTCAAAGATGAAGATGGAACATTATCGTAACAGCCCTATACAATGAACGATATTTAGCCTAGGTAAAAAAGGAAGAGAGAGAGAGAGAGAGAGAGAGAGAGAGAGAGAGAGAGAGAGAGAGAGAGAGAGAGAGAGAGAGAAAATTAGCAACGAAAAAAAAAACCATCCGGAAACGATTTTATGAAATGAAGATGAGAAAATGAAAAATTTCGAAAACAAAAAAAAAAATTAGAATAGAATGCAATGAAGATATCGAGAAGTGAGATTTAGCAGAGATGAAGAAGAAACGAAACGAAACGAAAATGAAAACAAAAAGGAAAATGAAAAATGATTGAAAAAAAAAGAAGATCAAAAACAATCATCATCATCATCATCATAATCAACGACAACAACAACAGCAACAAGCAAACAAACAGCAATATATAATAACAACGAGAGAGGAATATGAAAGAGAAAAGATTAGCTCCAGATAAGATAATGATACACCTTGATGGTGGTGAAGGTGGGAAGGTGGTGGTAAGGTAGGAAGAGATTTGTTTTCTATTTTTTTTTTGCCATTTAATTTCGTTTTTGTTAATCGTTTTCTCTCGCTGTTTTTTTTTCTTGTCTGTACAAAGACAAAACATTTGATGAGTGAGAATAAAAAGGGTTAATCATTCACACCAACAATATTCAAAAAAAAAAATGGACATCTTTTTCTAGTCGATATTGATGGTGATGGAACAAGATAAACAGCTATCTAGAAGATGAGGAATGAGAATTAAATTATACACAGAGATGATCGTGGAAGCTGAAGAAGTTTTTTTTTTTTTTTGATGAAACCTAAACAACATACTGATTTGGAGGCGAGAAATCATCAAATTGATTCGATTGAATCGTATCGCATTGATGAGTGAAACATTTGATGGATTGAAGAGAAAATAATACACTTTTTTTTCAAAGTTTTGGTTTGGTTCGGTTTGGTTTGGCATCTCGAAGTGATCATCATATCACTAGAGAATCATCTTATCTCATCTCATCTCGATCTATGTTTAGAAGCATTTCTAAATGACGAAGATGAGGATGTCGACAAAGATGATGATGATGATGATGGAGAGGAAGTGGAAGATTGTGGCGATGTTCTTGATGCTGTGATCAAAATCGATGGAGATTTTTTATTTTGATCACTTTTACTGCTGCTAATCGATGATAATGGCTCGATGATAGCTTTGATGCTGGATTCAGCCGCTATTTTATCATCAGTTTCGGCCGCTATTATAGCGATCCGAAATTCGGTATCACCTCCGTTGCCGCTTCCGTTACCGAAACCATCATTATGATGATTTTTATTATTGATCGACGACGATGGCGATAGTGATGATGGAATCGATGATGATCCTTTTGCAATATAATCATTCGGTAATGGTTGATTGAAACTTATACCATTTCCATTCATACGATTGTTACGATTATCAGCGATGATATCGTGATCAATCGGTTTGATCTCATTGGTTAGATAGGTTTTAGCAAATGGATCATAACGATTGTCCCCATTGAAACCAAGACCATGATGATCGACACTGTATTCCGGTTTGAATACACTCGATGTTGATGATGATGATGACGACGGTGTCGAAGAAGAGAATGGAACGAAGCCACCATCGAACGATTGATAATTTGGTTGATTGTTTACATATTTATCTATGAAATCATTATTTCTACCCATATTATTGTTGTTACTATTATCATTGTTGTTGTTCATATAATTTCCATGATTCGGACGATTGTTGTTATTATTATTATTATTATTATTATGGTAGCTGTGGTCATCGACAATTGCTGATTGATAATAACGATCTTTGTTATTATTATTATTATTGTCGTTTTCATTCCGTCCGATGGTCACGAAAAACGATCTCGTGTTCTCTGGATTATATGGTGCACTATTAAATTGTCTATTATTATTATTATTATTATTGTTGTTGTTGCTATTGGTCCAAGATGATGGTTCGGAATTTTTTCTCCCAGTTGTCACATAATCATTCGATCCTGATGCTGCATAATCACCAACATAACCGCCTCCATGATTGATGTTGTTGTTTTCGCCACCACCGTTGTAGCCATTGTTCTGGTTGTTGTTGATGTAATTGTTATTGTATTCACCATAACCTCTGCCCCCATCACCATTACCGAAACCATCGCCGTAGTCATTGCCACCATGGTTGTTGTTATTATTGCTGTGGTCGAAGTTTCCATAATCATTGCCAAAGTTTCTGGAACCACCGTTATTGTTCCCGCCGTTACCGAGATAATTTCCGTTTCCGTGACCATTCTCCGAATTGTATTCGTTTCGGTCATCGTTTTCATATCCGCCACCGCCACCATTTTCATATCCTCCACCGCCACCATTTTCATATCCTCCACCACCTCCATTTCCATATCCACCATCACCTCCATTTCCATATCCACCATCACCTCCATTTTCATATCCGCCACCACCACCATTTCCATGATTGTTTCCATCATATGATCCGCCTCCGTTACCACCTTGATAGTTTTCGCCGTAGCCATTATTTTCGTTCCCATTAAAATCGTTATAGTTGTCAAGACTGTTACCGGTGAATGGCATACCGAAATTAGATGATCCAAAATCATCGATTCCTTCATAGCCATCGTCGAACGTCACTTTGAATTGACCAGGACTGACGTAATCTCCGTCGGTTACAGCTTTATAATCATTAGATGAACTGTATGATGAAGAATAATCTCCTCCACCATTACCGTTTCCACCTCCGTTACCATAACCGCCATTTTTATTATCGTTGTTCCCAGCATATCCCCCGTAATTATCGGAATTTTGATTTCCATATTCAAGGCCGCCATTGTAGCCACCATCGTTATCGTACATATCATCATAAGTCATATCACCGCCACTTCCACCATAATCATCCATATCATATTCACCTCCTCCTCCTCCACCTCCGCCACCACCACCACCACCATAGCCACCGAAATCCATATTGGGATAACCATATTGATAGCGAGGTGGGTCATATTCTTCTTTGACTTTGAATCTATACCGAGAAAAATGTATTATTAACAATTCGAAATTGTAAAAATCCAATTGATTTAGCTCCCATCTTGATCTTGGTTTCTAGAACCAGCACAGTGAACGTCAGCATACATACTTGACTGGAATAGGTATCGGTATTGGTATAATACCGAATTTGGGTTTCATTTTTTTCTTCGCCAATGCCAACAACAGAGCAATAGTTTTGAGCTTATCTTTTTTCAACATTTTCAATAACATTTTTTTCATCGCACTTGTGGATTGGAGATGATTCTGTAGAATCAATTGTATCACAACCAAAGAAATGGCTAGCAGCCAAATTGTCTGCTTTCGTATCAATAGCATTTTGAATTAGAATTTATTTCGGTTTGAAAAATATTGATGAAAATTATTCAAGAATAGAGTTTTTAGCAAAAAAAAAATGAGATTGATTTGAATATGAGGATAAATTTAAATTTTTTTCCGATCTTCGATCGTAGATTTGATCTGTTTTCGTTTCATTCAAGATGTGAGTTTTTTTTTTTGGGCGATCAATCACAAAACAAGAGCACATCAAGATGGAAAAATTCGAGAAAATCGAAAATTCTTCAATCAATCATCGTCAAGAGATTAGAGAAGAATCACTAGCTCACCACAAAAATATCGAGATGGATTTTTGCCGATACAAATTCACTGATGGTCCAAAACGTTCAATTCAATCGTTCCGATTGGATCGATTTTGAAAAGTTCACAAAAATTTACATCCATTATAAAATTTTTGAAGCAAAATCAATGATGAGACAATCATTTATTATTGAAATTTAAAAAGATTAATCAAAAGTTTTTATCAGAACACTAATTCACACCAATTAGATTCGAGGACAAGAAGATAGTGAACGCCCACATCTAAATATGATATATAGAAGTACAAAATGAGTATTGAAAAAACGTGAACGAATCAAACACAAATTCCGATTGATTGATTCAATCTACAAGATTTTTATATTTATTCGATTGTGAAAATTCAAATCTTTTTCTCTTCTTTGTTCTCTCAACGTTTTTTTTTATCGAGATATTCGATGTTTTTCTTTTTGCTAGACAATTCTTTTCCCTACGGCGAAGAGAGAGAGAGAGAGAGAGAGAGAGAGAAAGAGAACGAAACAGAGTGTGGCGAGACTCTCTTTGGTTTGCCTTCATCGGTTATATTGGCGAAACTCTTTGGACCAGAAAAACAAAGTTTGAAAAAGATGAGAGAGAGAGAGAGAGAGAGATAGCTTAAGAATCGAAGAATAGTTGAAAAAAAGAGGAAACCGATCTCTTCTCGCGGTGTGGAAAAAGAAACATAAGGATTAGCTCGTTTCACAGTTAACTGTTCATTGATCTCTATCCGCATTATCTTCTTCGTTTGGCTGGTACTGAAAAACGAGTACTATCAACAAGTGACCAACGTAAACTATTGACTTCTCTCTCGGTCTATGTTTGATAGTGATGAGTTCAGACACAAAGAATGTGAAAATTTCTCTTTCAATCAAGAAAAAAAAATAAGAAATCTGTTCTCCATTCTCTTTCCATCATCACTTTTTCATATTGTTGAAAACCAGCGAATAAAAAATAGCTTTAAAATGGGAAAGAAAGGATTGATTGATTGATGGTGTTGTTGGTAATGGTGATGTTTATCTTACTCAATGTGAACCGTACATCCGTCCGGGAATCATTATGGTTCGACGATGTTGGTGAGCATTCCTCTTCCTCTTTTCCATCATCAAATCTCTATTCTGTCTGTGGATTTGGTTTTGTTGATTTTCTCTTCGTTGACAACGAACCTCAACATCACCCGGTTAGTGCTTCCCATTGTTTCGAGATCAAAATTGATACATTACAAGTTGGATGAGAGTGTGAGTGAAAGAGAGAGAGAGAGAGAGAGAGAGAGAGAGAGAGAGAGAGAGAGAGAGAGAGAGAGAGAGAGAGAGAGAGAGAGAGAGAGAGAGAGAGAGGGAGAGATTTTGTTGGTTTGAGGAAAATGGTTAAATGAGAAATTGGCGACAAACCTTCAAACCAATGAAAGTAAGCTGAAGATGATGATGCTGGTGCTGATGATCATAATTGCTGTGATGAAACAAATGAATTTATGAAATGAATGACGAAATAAAAAAAGAAACAAAGAACGATGTACTTGTTAACGAGATTTTTCTCTCAAAAAAAAAAAAAAAAAAACAAAAGCAAAGAAGTGGAGAAACAAAAAGAAAGAAAAAAAAAAGATTAAAACTTTCATTTGAATGAGAAGAAAACGATTGTTTTTGATTCGAGAATATTTTGATTGTAATAATCATTAAGAAGAAAAAAAAAACTGGATTTCTAATTTCTTTTTTTTTTTTTGTAAATGAATGAATGAAATAAGGACCAATTTATCGTCTAAATTATTATTATTTTCATTATTACTATTATTATTACCATTATCAGAGCTACAAAAATATCCAAACTGAAGCATCATTTTGCTAATCATCATCAAACAAAGACCGAAAGAGATGAGCATCTATAGATGTACTAAGAGGTGTACAAGTGCTTTCAAGTGCTTGCGATCCAAACAAGGAAACAAAATGTGGGCTTCAATCGTTTCAATTGTTGGGCTAAGACAGAGAGAGAGAGAGAGAGAGAGAGAGAGAGAAAGAGGGAGGGAGGCGAAAAAAAAATTGTAAAAAATGGATCGGTTTTCTCGAGTAGAAAACATTTTGAATGTTTAATGATGAAAGTGATGGTCCAAATGTTTACCTGCATACACCTCTATATGTTTCAATCGAGCCCAAACGAATCCACAAATAGACCATTGAATAGTTTGAAGTTTAAAATTCAAATTTGATATTGTTTCGAGCGTTGCATAAAAATTAAAAATTTTGATTCAAAGTGAATGTGAAGTGAAAAGAAGAGAAGAAACCAAAAGAGAAGTGGAGGAAAAAAATGGTTTGAATTTGAAATTAATTAGCATAGATCAAAAGGGAAGGCAAAGTGCAACAAGAGAAATAAAAAACAATACAGTCAATAGGGATGTTTTGTTTCGTGAATGAGTTCTTCAAAATACAAAACTATAACGAATCTTTTATCTCAAACACTCATATAGTCTTGATTGATGACAAATATGGAAAAAAATATTCGGAATTAATTGAAATTTTTTCCCCCAACATCCAATATGAATTTGACCAATATGGATTTGATTGAATTTTTCACATTGATTCCGAGGATCGTTCCATAACCAAACATCACCGACCACTTCAGCTAGATGTTCTGAGATCTATCGTTTCGATTTTGATCCATATCTTCGTTTTTCCGCTTTGCCAAGTGAATTTCAAATACCACCAAAAAGAAGAAAAAAAAAACAAAATCACCTTCGAATTGTTTGGAGCGGATAAAAAAAACGTGATCTTTTCCCCCACCAAATTGTTTCTCTGCTTTCCTATCTGGTTTGGAGAGTTTCGTTCTCGATTTCGATCTCGTTGCCCTTTTAATGGACTTTTTTTGTTTGCTGCATCTATTTTCGAACGATAAGTGAAAAAAAAACCAAAGATATTGCTGCTTTTGTTTCGAGTCGAATGAATAAATCTTTGAATCTTTTGACTCGAACATCATTAGGGCCATAACAATTCTATGTTGAAATCTTTCATTGAAATCTGGTTGTTTTTTTAGATATTTTTGAGTTTTTTTGGGTTTCATTTTTTTCTGGTGGGAAATCGAGAAGACTCTGAGTTTATCTTCACGTTCCATTCTCGAAAATTGATTATTGGTTTCACTGTAGACGGTGATGTTCCCGAGAAAAAATTCATTCGAACATCATTAGCACTATTCTGGTCCTTTCCCTTCGCATCGTTCTTCATTGATCGTTTTTTTTTGTGATCGATGTAACTCCTTTATGATCATTTCGCTGGAGCCGATATGCAAAGAACCGGTAGTGGAGTGTGATTTGAATAGTCAACATCATCATCATTATCATCATCGATGAGCATTACGAACATGATGTTCTGAGTAGAGCATTTTTATGGCAACGATCTTCATGCCTGTTGCTAATTTCAATATGCATTTCTTTTGTCGATTATTGGATCTAAAATATCGTATAATTTCTTATGGAACGTGATCGAAAAAAAAACAATCGCTTTTATTTTTTAAATTTTGCGCTGCGAAGATGGAGAAAATATCCTCGCATTACATAGAAGCTGCTTTGTGTGATTGATTTTTCATGAATTTTATGAGATTACTGATGATGAGATTTTCTCGATGAATGAGGAAAAATACTTCTTCTGTTTGGTTTAATTTTAATTCTCAAGAAACAAAATATTCATCAATCGACATCTTCGATTCGATGATTCTAGCTCTCAATGCAGCTAATCAAATCAAGAAACAATATTGAGGACATATCTAACGATTCGAGATCGTTTTTGTTCGACAAATTCTATCGTTTGTTTATGAATCGAAGAGAAAATCGCGCTCTATTAATTAAATAATTGCTTGAGAGTAATGATCACAATGTCTCCACTGATACAATCTTTCTCTCTAGAACATGTTTCTGATTATCAGTAGCTGATAAATGGCCACTAGTTTTAGTAATTGATAAAAAACCTTGAAAAAATGGAAAAAATCAAAAGGATAGCCTCGAAAAAAATCCATCGAGGAGATCATTTTTGTCATTGCAATTGTTTTCGTGAAACAAACCAGTAACTTACTACAAATTGAACTAGTCCAAGTCAATAAAGGATAGAAATATCTTCGAACAAAGAATCGAATACAATCATCGATGCAATCTAGATTGATCAGAGAGGAGAAATTTCGATATCATTTTGCATATCGCTCTGATTGATGTGATATACTGGATCTAGAGAAAGCTATTTTTATTGCAACACCAATTTAAAGTCAACCGCAATTGGCTTCAAAACGAAAATTCGAACAATTTTCTTTTACATTCCAACAATTCAATCAAGACCAAACAGCCAAAATCGAAAAAAAAAAACAAATCTTAAGACCAATATAAAAGAGAAGTGATGCTATTAGGGATAGTGTACTTAACCAAAAAAAAATTGATCGATGATAACATTAGAGAAAGATTAATAGCGTTTTCCGATGTCACTTCGATGGTTAAGGTTGTCACTTTCGGGGCCCAGAAATGATTCATTGCCAAAATTTCCTCTCCAAATTTTGACATTGATATCGATCGTCTAGAAATTATTTGTTCATCGATCGAGATTCGAAAGAGATCTCTCTCCGCATTCTTGCTATCTTATTCGATCTTGATCGATTGAGAAACGAGAAAACAAAACGAAATAGAATAAATCGAAAACGACCTATCTATTGCATTTTGATTGCATTGTCGATAATGATGCCATTCAATCTATTCTGCTATTCCTTTGCGTTCAATTGTTTCCTTCTCCACTCACACTGGTTTGAAATTCAAATGGATTTTTCTCCCCCCCTCTCTCTCTCTCTCTCTCTCTCTAAAGCATCTTTCGAAGTTAATTATCACCATCATTAGAGGCTATTGAGTTATTATCGGTTGATCAGTATTCAAGGTACAATCATTGATTGTTTCAATCAATTTAAAATCGAATCTGCTCAAAATACCAACCAAACCACAGCTAAACTGACCGAATGGTAGTCCAAAAAAAAAATCGAGACAAATCTTTAGCTTCGTAAGACTTCAATCAATTAATTCTCAATCAAAGAGTTGTTGAATGTAGAAAGAGAGATTTCAATATAGAGAAGAAACATAAAATTGATCGATTTTTCAATGTTCGAATGAAAAGAAAAGTCGAAATTCAAAAAACATTTGCATCTGTATGAAGGGGGAGAGGGATTGAAGATGAATTGATGATGACAAGAGAACAAAGGGTTTGAAGTTTTGTTTTTTTTTGCCCTACCAAACTACACAGCTATAAATTTTTTAACACGAAACACAAAACATAACCTATCCTTTACAACTCATTGAAATTAATACGATTCAATAAATTTTATCATTTCGAGATTGTTTGCGAAACACACAATAGAGTTCGATTTCATTTCGATTCGAAACCTACTGGTTTTGTTCTCAATTCGCATTAGAATAGATTCAAAAGACCCAAGAATGGGAGGATTTTTTTTTCGATGAGAAATTTGTTTTTTTTTTTTCTCACTTGAATCCATCAATTCCATCCAAATTTTTGTTCTTTGATATCGATCTCGAATGGAAAAACCTCGAACTATCTTCTCAAAAAGATAACTATCATCTTTCTATCGCTAAAATTGATCGAATAATATTTAAGAAAAAACTAATTCTCTAATCCTCTCGAGTCAGTTTTTATTGCACCTATTTTATAACCAAAAATAAGGTGTGTTGTTCTGGTCCAACTTTGGTTTTCTCGTTTCGAACCGATCGAACACTCTGATCGAACGATACTTTTCTCACCCAAATTGATAATTGGTAAGATTACATTCCATTCGTTGATGATATAATCGGTTCTCGGCTCGATCAATCCAACATGATGGATTAATTCTCTTTTGTTTCTATTTCGAATCGCCTAGATCATTTCAATGAAGAAGGTTAGATGCAATGGAATGCGATAATAAAATTTGAAAGTAAAAAAATATTATGGAGTATCAAAAAATAAAAAAAATAAAAAAAGACTTTGAAGCCATTCAATGCGAACAATTAACCTTTTTTTTTGTATTCTCGTTTTTGTTTCTCGATATTAAGCGATAGAATTGAAATTCAATCCTTTGTTTTTATCCAAGCATTTTCGAGTGCTTTCAATCCAATTCGATCTAAATATCTTCACCTCAACCGAACAATTAGAGATTGCAATCACGGTGTTTTACCTGTATTCCAGTGTGGTTTATTATCCAATTTGAAGTTTGCTTTCTCTTAGTTTCAGTTCAACGATAAACTGTTGGCCTTTTTCGATGCAGATCAAAACCAAAGATATCGTCATCTCTCTAGTGAGTCTAGAGAGTGATCCGAGAAACAAAAGTTTAGATTGATTTTTTCTCGAAGCTAATCAGTGAAGATGTCGAACCATTTTCTCAGCATTTGATTCCTCTATTTCATTCTTTAAATCTCTCTCTCTCTCTCTCTCTCTCTCTCTCTCTCTCTCTCTCTCTCTTTCTCTTAATTCTCACAATCTCTCTACTTCTTTCCGAAATAATTAATTTTGATTTTCAAAACAAACGAAATTCTCGATGCGATCAATCGTCAACTGTCATCGCATAGAACAAGATTTGATGGAGAAACTACCGAATGGATTATTTGATACACAAAGCTGTCTATTCGTATTGAACGAAAATGGAGAAAAAGAGAAGGACTCAAGGGTGGGTCCTCCTTGCAACACAGATCGATCGTTTTATTGAGAATTTTTTTTTTTTATTTTTTTTTTCGCAGCATCCATCGTTTTTCTTCTTTCTGGATTTCATTCAAGAAAATGGATTTTTATTCGAATTTTTTTTTTTAGGTTTACCTTTTCTTTTTTCAGAAGATATCAATCTATTCACAAAAATGAGTAGATTAAATGAATATCTGATCAAACCTAAAGAGAAAAGTGAAATGATTAGAGGAGCCGAGTTAGATTAAATCTAAGCTTTCATTTTGAGAAGTGAATTGGGTGATTACTTTTTTCACTAAGAAATTCTCAAGTGAACTTCTTCCGATGAAACTGATGAAAAATAAATTTCAAATTAGTAGAAGGAAACGATGAACGATTCTCTAGATAAAGGTAGCTAGAATTAACTAGCTAGATTGTTTTAATTTTGTTCTCATTTTCGAATCATAATCATTGCGAATCGAGCAATATCATTTCGACACCAAATTGAATTCATTTTGGTGATGAAATGGATTGTGAATGATTTTGTTTTTAGATAATTTTAAACTGACCAATGTTGTTTTTTTTTTGTTTTGAATTCAAAACAATCAATCATTATCCCATCTAACAAGATCCAGTGATAAGTGAATCGAAACAAACCAGAAACATTTCGATTACAAAATGAGACAAGTATTGAAATAGATTTCACATTCATTCTAATCAACTTTTCATAATCAAAAAAAAAAAAAAAAGAAAACAGATTTATTTCTTGTTGAGTTTCGTTCATTGAAAGAAAAACAAGCAAACTAACTAACCAGCTCACAAAAAAAAGCAGATGAGCAAACCGATTGTGAAAGCGAAAGAGAGAAAACAAACAATCCTTTTTTTTTCTCCTCCAGAAATTGATTCAAATGAATTTACTTTTCTCCTTTAGGTACGGAGAAAACGATCAAGTACGACCGGAACTTGGTAAGAAAAAAAAAATGCAATCAGATATTTCTTTTCATCGCTATCTACAGACAAAGAACAATAATTTGAGATTGTATTTGATGATGATCGACGACAAAACCTAAAGATAAATTAAAAAAAAATATATAGAAATTCAATGTTTTTTTCCATTGTGGATCGTTTCGAAAACGGTACGATAATGAGTGCCTAGAATAGTTCAAAGTTAATCAGAGAGAGAGAGAGAGAGAAATGAAATCAAACAGATTATCATCCATTCATCTTATCGAATCAATTTTCATCAGTATCATCAACGATGTGATTTCGATTAGATGGGATACAAATTGTTAATATTACAGATATTTCAGATACACGCACCCTGAATCGATGTGGCAACAAGTGCTCACGAATGTATTTCAACAAGTGGTTTCGTTTTGTTCTCTTCACTTTTCAATATCATTTGATTGTTAAATTTGAAATCGAATAATTTCGATTCCATACGTATTCTCAATACGTTTTCATTATGCTTCCTATTGATTGTCATTGATTTAGAATGAGGATAATTTTCCTCACTGAAATGATGATGATTTATCATCGAAATTTTTTTTTTCTTCCACATTCAAAGCTCCAATCGATGATTGTAATGGAACAAAAAGATTAAAATGAAAATCGTGAATAATTCGTTTACTTTCGAAAATCATTTTATTGATCGGAAATATAAATAAAAACTGAAACAACAGGTAAAAAAGTGAAAGGATTAAAATTCAACAAAATTGATAATCTCTTTTCTTCTTTCTTGTTTGTGCGCGACTATTTGGAATGATTTCGTTCCTTGTTGATGGTGCGATATTTGAAACGTTCGCGTTTCGTTTTGAAACAAAAACAAGATTCAGACAAAGATAAACTGTGTTTTTTTTCTGTTTGTGTTATGAATAGAAGATGATCGTGATTTTGATCACAAACAAAATAAAGAAAAACGAAACAAAAAGCTAAGAACAACAATCGAATCAAAGGAACCGAGATTTAATTGCCACACAGTAATCATTCGGGAACGGAATGATAATCTTAGGATCCGAAGAAGAAAAAACAAATTTTTCACGGAATCCTCCGGCGAAACAAAATTTCAACCAAAAAAAAAAAAAGGGAATGTGTTTCTGGACATCATCATCATCATCATCACTCCCATCACACCATTTGGTATGACAATCGATGAGGAGTGATTTCATTTTTGACACACCCTCTTGGAATTTTTATTTATAACACTATTCCAATTAATCCTTTGTTTTTCTTTGTGGATCAGTAGGATCGATGGAATCCAACCACGTTTCCGTTTCGGTCTGTTCCGTTCGGTTTTTTTTTATCTAATCTCCGCTAATCATCCTTAATTATCTTTCTCTATTTTTTATTTTCATTTTTTTTTTTTTTTTTTTTTTTTGATTTAATCGCACCATCATTGTTCTTTGATTCTAATTTCGTTGAACAAATCCATCATTTGATTGACAAAAAGAAAAAAAAATAATAATACAAACTAAAAACAAAATTTAAAACAATTAGAAATATTTGGCTAAATTTCCGATGATTTCAATGATGCGGATTGTTGCAGCTCTATTGCAGCTCTGTTCGGATGCGTCTTGTTGATTGTTGGATATCGAAAATTTTCGGAAGAAAAATTTCGGTTTTGTTTCTTTTTTAAAAACAAAAAACGGAACGCAGATAATCAAAAATCTCATCAACAAATTTATTCAGTTTGTTCGTTTGTTTGCTTTTGTTTTGTTTTGTTTTCTCTATGTTCCAAGAAGAAAAAGATGTTGATTGTTTTGATTAATTCTTCTTAATACGCGCTGCTCATTCACACTCATTCAATCTAACAGTTTTGTTGTTTTGTTTTATTTATGAATTCTTCTATCGTAGTCTGTACTCGGAAATTAAAAAGAGAAAAAAATCGAAGACTTATTTTTTTAGCACACAAAAATCTCTCTCTACGAAAGAAGAAAGAGATCCCAAAGATTCTTTCGCGAAGCGAAAAAAAATAATTCAAAATTGGTTTTTAATTCTTATCAATGATAAACAATCGGAAGAGGTAGATTTACACCGAGACCGAATCCTTGAATGAATAACTGAAACAAATAGGCTAACGTTCTTGGACAATCGATCCAAACGAAATTAGCTTTAGAGATTCGAACGAACTCATAGCAACCAGGTCGAAGTTTTTCTTGAAGACGCTGTGAATCGAGATCATTCCAAGATCGATCGCCAACAATTATCAGCGTTGAGCATTGAAGTGTTTGTTTTGGATCGTAACGATTGCTACCGAACGATAACGGGGATCGATTAGCATAGGTATGTAAGAATTTGAGAAAATTTTCCATCCTAAATTTTTTAATTTTTTTACAATCCTTTTGATTGATTTTGATTGAAGCATCACCATTTCGATTAAGATTATCACCATAATTACCGTGCTCCTCACAATCGTTATCGTTCTCTCGATCAAAATAATAATCATCTGGAACACTGTTGCTATCATTAGATGATCCATCATAATCCCCATCCTCATCCTCATCATTATTGGTGTTGTAGATTAAATTATTATTATTATTACCATCATCCAGATTATTGATATCGGTTACCACCAACGCTGCTTCATCCTCCACATTTTCTAATGATGTCGATGAAGAAGATGAAGAGAATGAAGATGAATTAGAGCAGAATGATGATGATGATGATGGTGGTGGTGGTGGTGGTGATTGTGAGCTGTTCCATCGGATCGAGGGGAATCGTTTTGAGAACAAATTTTTTATGAAACGATTTCGATAACGCAATGCTAGACAGAGAAATCTAATTTGAAACATTTCGAACCAATTTCCAACATCATAGATTGGATTGATTAGAAACAATCCTTGGACCATCGTACGAAACCGTAATGAATATCGAATTAAAAGATTAGCACCGGCGCCCACCTAAATTGTAAGCAGAATAAAAAATTGAATTTTTTATTCTCAGAACAATCAATCAGTTTATGTTCGCTCTCTTTGCAACGAAGAGAGAGAGTGAGAATGAGAATCTAAGATAATTGAAATCAAACTGGAATTGAACGCAGCAAAAAAAAATTGAAATCGAAATCGAAAAAAAGCGAGAATGAAATATAAATGTCAGATTAATTAGATCATTAAATAAGAATGGAAAAAGCTATATGAGCTATAAGATCCTGGCTAGAATATTACAACATCATTGTCCACCATCATTATCATCTTCATCTTCACCACAATTATGCTAGAATAGATCATCAACAAATGATCACAGATCAAATGAAGATGGTCTGATTGAATTCGAATGAAGTTTTGACTATTTCTTTTGAACGATCGAAATTGAAAATTGAAGATATCAATCGTCATCTTTGTTGATCTACTTTTTTAATTTTTGTCTTTTTTCTAATCTTAATCCTGCACCTTTAACAACAACAACAACAGCAGCAGCAGCAGAAGCAGCAAAATCTATTTCGAAAATTTGGTCTTTTCCATAGAGAAAACAAACACCCGTCAAACATCATCGTTCAATAGCTTTCCGCATCCACAACCATCAATCGATCTACTTCCTATCCAATGATGATGATGATGATGATGATGATGATTATAGTCATCGCTTACATTAAAAGTTTTCCATTTATTTTTTCTATTCTGTACGGCATATAATACTCGATTCGTTATATTGTTTTGATGCTCTTAGAGTTCGCGATCCCTCAGTATCATTTGCATCACAAAAGTTACGTGCAACAATAACATCAATAATAGTAACCATCAATAATAATGTAAGTCTTATATTTTAAGGTTTCATTGATGGCATTTTTTTGTGAAAATTATGATTATAATGGTGGTGGTGTTAAGAATGATGGTCAGATTAAAGATGGACTCTTCTTCCTCTCATCTTCATCTCACTTTGTTTCAAATCTTCTTCCTCATCTTTCTAATCAGTTTCTAAATGTTGAGATTTTTTTTTATCAACTCATTCTTGTTTAGCTAGAGAATGGGATATATAAATCATCTTCTCTGCTGCTTTCATTAACATAAATTGATTTCATTTTTTTTATTTTTTTTTTTTTGATTTTAAGGTCTAATTTAAAACATCTTCGATTTCGTTCAGATCGGAAACGATCATTGTGCTGATTCGGAATGCAGTGTTTATTTTCGATCATTTTGAATCAATCAATTAAAATCATAATGAAGAGATTATGATGGATCGATCCATCGATCAATCAATCGCTTTGATGAATGAGATAGAGAAACTAAATCAAGAAAAAAACTTTATGTTTTGATTAAAAATTTTTTCAACTTTTCTCTTGATTGTCGAAACCTGAGCAGCAAGAAACGATTCGACAGCAAAGATTGATTCTAATTAGTGGATGAAATTATTTTCCATTAAGTTTCAAAAAATATTTCGAATAGGAAAAGATGATTTCTAGCGAACAAGAAGGATTATTATTGTTTTCATTGTTATTATTATTATTATTATTATTTTAATAAATTTACTAAATATGATGAGCTATGAGCTAAAAGAAGCTAATTATGATGGCGCAATTTGTGATTTTTATTTGTTTCCGTGTGTGTGTGTTTGTGTGTGTGTGTGTGTGTGTGTGTCTATGTATGTTTACCTTTGTTGATCAATTTGTTAATTTAGTCTGGTCGATTATTAGTCTCTCTCTCTCTCTCTCTCTCTCTCTCTCTCTCTCTCTCTCTCTCTCTAGTTGCGTTTTTGTTGCTTTGTTTGTTCGAAAAAAATTTGGACCATTTTCGCATATTAAATTGTTTCTTGCTCTTCTATTCTGGTGATTCCTTGTTTTTCTCTTCCACAAAGAAAAGATTTCACATTGAATGAAACTCATTCGTAGAGAGAGCGAGAGAGAGATTGAAAATTTTATGTTTTCGATCACAAAATTTGTTTTAGATTACCAATTTAGTTGTTTTGGTTTTGTGTTTGAGATTATGATGATCTTGTTTCTGTTATCGTTTCTTTCTTTCTCTCTCTCTCTCTCTCCTTCTCTGAATCTGTTCGTCTTCAGCTAATTTACTTATTTTTTTTTTCTCAGTTCAAGACAATTGTGATGATGGGGCTCGATACTTTCGCTCTTATTTTTCGGATTAAAAAAAAAACACTTTAAAAAAGTGAGAACGGAAGAGAGAAGGGGGAAAAAATATTAATAATTCAAACTAACAGGTAAATCACCAACGAAAAACACTGAAAGGTGAATTCAATTTCGCATTGTAATTCACCTGTAGTGTTGGTGTGTCCGCATCCATTCATCAATGTTCGCTTTGGTGCTGTTAGCTATGAACAAGATTGAAGATATCGAATTCCGGTAAATGATTCCAACATTACTAATACTTCTCTTTCAAATCTTCCCAATATTGATCCCTAGAGCTCATCGGTTTCGATCGCATTAATTTGATTTTATCAAAGATCAAACATTACCAATCAAGATGAGATGCTCTATTGAATGATAATAGAGATGATGATGTTCTGATCTCTTCGTAGTCGAGAAAAAAAAACAAATGGATAGAAAAAAGATAATCGAAACAATAAAAAGTGGTGGATAGATTCAGAACAAATATTGTTTCGATTATGGAAAACCTGTCGTTTTTTTTTCTAGTTCTATCTCTCTATCTAACTGTCCGTTCGAGACCCAATAACAACTCAACACTCCAATAGAGCACAGATTTTGATCGAATTTATTCCTTTTTCCTTACATTGATTGTTTTGTGATTGAAATTCGCTCTTCTTCTTTACCACTCTGATAAGGAAGAAAAAAAACAAAAATAGTTTTTTTTTTTTTGATTCAACTATGCATCGTTGAAACGATGACCGGAAATTCTCTAAGTTGCGTTCTCTCTCTCTCTCTCTCTCTCTCGCCTTCTCTGATGAACGGAACGAACCTTAACTAGCGAACGAGATAATTTATTGATCATTTCGTTCATCGAAACAACGTCTAATTATGATGCTGATGAAGATCATCTCCATCTTCATTTTTTTCAAATTAGTAGTAAAATTGTTGAAAAGATTGGAAAATAAATCAATGAATGATTTATACTCACACCAAAACCAATAAAATTATCAATTTTAAAATGCTTCCAAAGTATACGATGAATTTGTTCGACTAATTCATCAAAACTTGGATAGATTCGTATCGATTTTACACCTTCGATGCAATCATCTTCTTGTCCTGGTGCATTGAGATGTACGATGGAGAAATGTTTCAGAATAGGCTTCATTGATGAGTGTTGGAATAAATCTTGAAAATTTGATCGATGATTGAAGCCAACATCATGGAACGTGACCAAACATGTTCTACGGTGCTCGAAAACATCCTCGCTGTAGTCGATTAAAATTGGTCCGAATTCTGTTGAAAAATATCGACGCCGGAAATTCTCTGTGGTCATTGTTGTGTCAAACAATTCAATTCATCACCAAAAAAAATCTAATCTGGATAAATTGATTGAACTAATTTTAAAAAAATCTAGTTCGAAACCTAATCGAATCAAATAGAATATTTTTGCAAAATTTATCGAATTTAATTAAAAAAAATTAAATTTAATAAAAAATTAAATTGACACGGAGCCATCTAGCGAAGATTCTGGAAGATTTCGATTGGATCGAAATTTCCGAAAATCAAATGAATTTTTTTTTTTAATTTAAAGACTATTTTGTTATTAATTAGCTAATCATTAATAATTTACATAGTTTTTCATTAAGGATTAATACTGTTTGATATATTATCACCATCGAACTAGTTGAATGAATACAATCAATTAATTGGTGGATCGTTTAGAACCAAGATTGAGATAGGAAAAATTCGAAATCGTTTGGTCAAGATTGGATGTCGATAAGTTGAAATGTTCCGGCAAAAAAAAACTATGAATCATTTCAGCCATAGAGAGCTTCGTTTCGAAGCCGTCGCATAACGGCACAGAAAGTGTATGAACAGGTAACGATACCGATCCAGGTCAAATAGGTACCGATGTTGCCAACACTCAAACCGATTTCAGCGATCAAATAGAGCAATGATAGCGATGCAAAAATCAATGTTAGATAGAAGAAATAGCAACAAACACAAAACAATCCAAGGGAAGCTAAACAGATGGTCACAGCACAATGTATCTTGTATTGTAGATTGACTTTCATATCTTTATCGAAATGTTTCGGTAAAATGATTGGCGATAATGTCAGTATGATGATTAAGATCAATGTCAATATGATTGCCCATCGAAGTATCGAAAACCAAGCGCTTAGTTTAGCCATTTTGTTTCACAATCGATAGAATTCTTTTTGAAGATTCGGTTGTCAATAGAAATAATAATAAAAACGATCAATGGAAACAAGCTACAAACAAAAAAAAAATGTAAGACAATGATGCATCTAGACCTTGAAATTCGTTGCCTAATTGCATCGATAATTGGAAACTAATCAATCATAATTCATTTGCCCTATCTCGATGTGATGGTTTGGTTTTGATTGTGGAGAAAAAAACAAATTCCATCGAACATATGGCGATATTCGGTGATTATTTTTCTGCTATGATTTTTTATTTGTGATTCGCTTGAGGTTAGATGATGATGATTGATATCATCGAGAGAATTGAAGCCTAGATAGATAATAAACTTTGGACAAAATTTAAACAAAATTTGGTTTTGTCTCTATTTTTCCTCTTCTATGTCTCTCAATGATAATCTCCAATTTTGTTGGGTGAGAATTCAGTGTTTGTTAAGAGCGGTTCGGTGGTATAGAAGAATTACATAAACACTACTATTTGGCTGCAAAAAAATAAGCAATGTATTTTTAACATCGAAATCCTTAAAAAACTAAACCACATCATTCAGACAAGGAAATGATTTTGATGAGAAGACTCTTCTCGGTAGGGAAGATATCGCGCCAAAGTTCAATGATTTTCAATGTTTAAAACAAACACAAGAATCCGTACAACGAGAAAGCGAAGCATTGAGATGTAAAGGGCTTTATGGTTGAGAGACTGACATTCCAATTTCGAAGAGGAATTCGGAATTCATAAGAAAACAACACCCTTTAAGAAAACAATTCCACAAGTAAGATCCTACCGATTTCGCTATAATCCAAACAAACAAAACACATTCCATCATCAGAGCTCCTTCTATAATTAGAATATAAAGCAGCTCTCGAAGCTAATTGAAGATTTCTATCAACGAATTTAGAACCAGATCTGAGAGAATTCGCTCAACACTAATCGATTGAGAATGAGAGAAAACGAAATTCTCTAACAATCAAAGTTATTCTTCTTTGACTGAATATTATTTATGATATGAATCAAAAATCGTTACTGCTGTCTAATTAATTTGGCCAAAAGAGCAAATAATAAGACTTCCGAAGAACGAAATCCGTTGCTTTCGTTGAAGAAATTCGAAACGATTCGAGATGAAGGTAAGCGGATAGTTTCGAGGAAATTCGAGACGTCAATCTTCATTCTCAACGATTGAAATTCTCGACTAAATACAAAGCTATTTTTCTCTAGATTTCTTTCAATTTGATTACATAAAGAAAAAAAAAACAGATGGTTAGTTGAATGAAGATGATAGAATGGCATAGAAATACAATAGAATAGGCAATAGATTTAAGAGCAAATAAAAAGCATCGCCCTTTTGGTAAATTTTAATGGATCTCAATCAATATGATTGTCAACACTTCACTGAGACTTCTGATCAAGAATCGCAACCTTCGAATACCTTTCCTGAACAAGGATATCGAACAGTGTTGGTGGCAATATGATGGTGGCTGTGATAGTATGGAGAGAGAAGAGCAAACAAACTCTTCAGAGAAAACGATGGCTACCAAAAAAAAAAATGTTCCGAAAGAATCAAATAGCTAAAACGATTTCGTTGGTTTATAATTGATATTATATAGAAATTTATGATAGTTTCTTTTGTTATGAGAGGAAGCCATATTTTATTTCAACATCACTAGATGATTTGATCCCATTTTTTTTTCTCTGGTCTCCAAAAAATTGGCTCTAGCTTACATACTAGATGTTTCGTTTCGAGATAGTCTCCATCCTCAAGAGCGATTGATTGGAAGCGATCGAAATTGCACGATTCTTTTATCAAAATTGAGATATTAAAAAGATGTACGAGTTACGAAAGATGATTAGATGATTGGATTCACGATGAATGGGAAGCATTTTTCTTTCACTTGCATTTTAGCTAGTGATTTTTGAGAGAACAATCAAATGCATTGATTGATTTCACTGCTCTTCGATTCGAGCCAATTTTTTGATGACAATCCAATAAGCTTCTCACGGCGATTTGTTTCCATTTTTGATTTCGATTGAAAAGCAAAAAACATCAAGACTAAAATTTTTTGTCATTCAGAGTTATGAATCAAAGCTAATAATCAGTTCGGTTTAAAAAAACAGTCTATTTTTTCTGTTTCTTTAAATCCAAAATCTTCTTGTTCAATTTTCAATCACTTTACTAATATTGAAAGGCAATTTCTTCACATCTCATCAAAGTTTGAAACGAAATCGGTCAATAATGTAAGAATGAAGGATAATTTTGTTCGATTCCAATTCTTATCCTTTCATCACCATCACCACCATAATCGCCATCATTATCTTGATTACAACGCCCATAACGGAAATCATGCATTCGACGTTTGATAATTTCATAATCACCTCGGTTATCACCACCACCATCACCACCTCGTTCATCATCATAATTGTTACAACGATGAGCATTACAATGACAATGGCACAATCTGATCGAATCAATACGAATGAAAAGATTTTGAACAACACTGACCATCTCCATAACCATCACAACACCGGCCACAATAAAGACTTTAGTCTAAGTGAAAGTATTGTGTACATATCTGATCGAAACATCACTGCCTACAATAATAGAAATTTGACGATTGTTTGCTATGCTAATTTGACCGATCGAATCCATAGCGATAAAAATCAATCTTTATCATTCACAACGAACGCTAGAATGGTGTTGACATTCTTGTCGAAACCACGTAACAAGAAACCATTGCATCAGATGCAAAGCTTTCTTCACTGTGATGATCCGAATCGAACACGTTGTCGAAGTGAATTCAATCTCGATGTATCGTGTATCGAAGATCAAATGGATCGAAGATTTCTATTACAACATCGACAATATCGCATTGAAGCCGCATGCCAAGTGGATGATATCGAGATCTGTTCAAGCCGATGGATCCGTTCGAATCGCTACGATTGCTATGATATTGGAGATCTACGTGTAATCAAAGGTATCTATGGTGCTGTCCAATCTTTTTAGATGTTTGAGGTTTAAAATTTTTGAGTGAAAAAAAAAATTTTTGAAAAATTTCAAGTAATTTCATTCAAGGACCAAGATTAGGCGAGAAATGTTTGTTTTTGGCTGAGAACATAACTCTTGAATGTGGCATCAATCAAGAGTGTAGCGAACGATATGGCATTTGTCTTTGTCGTACCACCTACATCGCAACCAATAAGCGATGCATTCAATTGGAACAGTCCGATGATTTGGAGCTGACTGAGGAGGGATCGCTGTCATCGAACAATCAAACATCATCTAAATCAATGAAAGATTTGCTTCGGAACGATATGGATGCACTCAACGAAAGAGATGATGATGATGATGATGATCACAATGATGCTATGGAATCGATTGCGAATTTGAAAATATCCAGATCAACTCTCAGAGCATTGGTTATATTCCTATTCATAATCGCCATTCTTCTGTGCATAGCATTGGCATTGGTTATCATTTGGAGGTAAGATAGTCGTTAAAATTGCTAGGGCACTCTAGATGATTATCGAATTTTAAATTTCATTCAAAACTAATCCAATTAATTCTAAAAGATTTGATGATTTTTTTCCTTTCTCTATCGAATACGGTTGAATCTCTTGCTAGTCGTCACTATCGTCGGTTGTTGAAGGCGGAAAAAGCTTCACCTGTGGCATCTGCATCGACATCATCACAGCGCTGAATGTTGATCGATTGGAACCATTGCATTGATTGCAATTGAAATTTTATTCAATTCGATGATTTGACATAAAAAAAAAAGAATCGAAAACATCTGTAACAATATTCTTTAACGAAATGATTAAAATTTATTTCGGTCGAAAACAAATCAATTCGGTTCACAATACTCCGAAAGTATAGTTTGCTGCTGAAACGTTTGACTCAATGATTTCGGTATCACCGTCATAGCTTCCGGTGGTGGCGGAGGTGGAGTGGGGAATCGTTGCTGCTCAACGAATTTCCTCTCATCTCGATTCGATCGAGTGAATGTGATCATTTCAGTGTTTTGTTTCGAATCATTAATCCGATCATCGTCTTCAATATCATCGTCAGCATTCTCCGTCAAATCAAAAGTTTCTTTCGATGTTATTCTTTTTTTTTTACAATTTCGAGATCGTCGAGGAGAAAAAAAGAGAGTTTTCACATTAAAATTCATCAAGAAAACCAAAATCACGAACACACCTACGTGTTTTTTAGCGAACCGTTCGGTTTGATCCATAATTGTTTCACTTTGGTTTGATTTTTTTCACTCAAAATTCTCCATAATTCACGTTTGATTGTGATTGTTTGGATAACAATATAGATCATCAAGAAGATAATGACCACAATTATTGATAGTAGAATTAATGAAAGTTGTAGATAGATTCCGGCCATCATTCGTTGAAATCAATTATCGCCAACAATTTTAACAAATTGATTCTAAACATCCGAAAATCGAGGATGAGATTGTAAGCAATTTGGATAACTTTCTGAAAACGAATCCATCTAATTCAAGAGGATTTTTAGGACGTGGGCGTTGATTTCGATCGATCAATTCGAAAGTGAATACTAATTGAATCTAATCTCTTCTCTTTTTCTCAATAGAATCCAATTAATCTCCTAATTATCAAAAAATTTTTTTTATAAGGAAAAAAGATAAATGTTCTTCGCTTTATTACAAAGTAAAAAAAAATGTCTGTCTTACAAGCAACGCTGATTCAAAAAATCAATTCTTCAATGATTATCATACAAGAGGTGGGGAAAAATTTGAAATTCAAATAGAAAAAAGAAATATCACAAATATCACATTTGAGAGATTCGCATCGAAACATAACTAGAAATTGTTTGAATATTTTCACAAAAAAAAACTTAGAATCTAGATTTTTTATTTGGCCATTACGATTATTAATCTGTGTTTGCATTCGATCAGAATTCAATCGCTCCCAAAAGAGATCAACCACTTTCTTATTTCATATGCTCATCGTTGATGAGCTCATAGATAGATCTGGTACTTTGATTGATTCTCGATTGATTCAGCTCTCCGACACCATCCATTTCACCAGTTGCGTTCGGTTTCGTAGACGATAGCATTTGATTCTCATACACTTCCATCGGATAGAGCTCTTGACATTGGACCTGTGAGGATGAGGTCGATTTGACTGAACCACAAGAACTGATATTATCTTCATTATCAGTCTCGAAAGGTGATCTAGTTGCATTACGATAATTCATTCGATTATTCCACGAAATCGAATCGGTTGGTTTGAATGCTATTGAAAATGAGAAAAAAAAATGAAAGTAAAATTTTTCGTCCCCAAACATTTCATTCTTTAACCTCCATAATGTGGTCGACCATTGGCAAATGGCTCATCTTGAATGTCCATATCCATCCGACGCTCTTTCAAAATCTTTCGCGATATCTTCGAGAAGAGATATAACTTTCGGATGTAAAGAAAGACAATGATTGTGAATGCGTCGATCAAATTGGCCAAAATCGTTAGAATAGCATCGTCATGTAAGTCTAAAACAAAAATTTGCAATAATTTTCTCAGTCATCACTCTGAGACAATCACAAAATTCAACGTACGTAACGAGAACGAAGCCAACCAAACGGTCCAAAAGAGAGCGGTTAGAAGGGAACAGACAAGAATCCAACGAGATTCTTCGTTTTGAAACGTTTTGATTGTGAAAAAAAGGATAAAAACGAATAGAAATATCATCAAAATCAGCGGCAAGATAAACTGCATTTGTGTCAGAACAAATCGGTTTGGATCGATGAAGATACATTTCGGTGAGATTAGATCGTAATTGAATGAGAGACCATCGTTTAGATTGTGCATCGTAATCAACGTCATCAACAGTTGGATTATGATGAAAACTAACGAAACCGATAGCTGAGTGAATGCGGTGAAATATTTCAGCGTTTTATTTGATTTTTTCATCGATGTTTGACACCAATAATTGTAGGATTTGACAAAAAATCCGCTGATAATTATACAGTAGGAAAAGGGTAGACCGAATTGTCGGATCCAGCACATCGTATGATTCGCTGGCATCAGAAAAGCGAAATTGATTAGAAAACAAAACAAAAGTCCCAAAAGTATTTGATAGCCGATAATTGTGGTCCCTAGGGCAACCGGAAACACTAGCAGACAATATAGGACACAAATCAGTACGATTATGATGCCAAGAGTCGAAAGAATCGAGAGTACGATATGCCAATTGCGATAGATTTCATTCTCACTGATCAATGATGATTGTAAAGAATCTAGAGAAAAAAGCGAAAAGCAATAAGAAATTAGAGAATCGAATCAAATGGGATTGAAAACCTGAGAATAGCATATTGATCGTCTTGTTTTTGCTTTGAGATAATTGCGCCAGACAGAAATGACAATTCAAACGACATTCGGTCTGTAGAGATTCGATCGAGGGAACAATATACGAAACATTCTTCCAGTTCAATGAATCGAGTATGTTGATTTTTTTACCGAAATCGGTAATAATTTCGATTTCGTATTCATCACCACCGCCTCCATGATTACCATTAGCCATAATGTTATCGTTTGGCTGGCCATAATCATTCACATTCAAAAGATTCTTATCGATCAATTCATTTGTTATGAAAGTTTTGAGTTTATTTCGAAAATTGAAATTCGATAAACAAATCCCAGTGGATGTTGCAAGCGAATCCTTTGCGAAACTTTCGATGTCATCGAAACTAGACGTTTGATTACGTCGATGATCACTGTGGCTTGAAAACTCTTCACCGAAATCTTTACAATCATTCGAAAGAAATTTGGTGATCGCATCCGATATCGTACGACCAAAATCGATAATTTTAATCATCTCTTTGGCATTGATCAAGGTTTTTGTCGCATATCTACCATCGAAACATTTCGGATCGAATTTTTGTGTATAAATCGAACAATGGAATTTTCTTTTCCAATACTCATGCAGCCATTGATTCAAAATCTTATGACTGACTCTTTGATTGTTGACTTCATAGTAGTGAGCGAATTCATCCATCAGAGTCGAAGGTTCTTGTCGATCAAGAAAGCTTTCTTTGTTGAATCGTCGCACTACGACACCATAACTAAGATTGATTTTATATTTCTTCTGCATTGATGTCATTGAATGTTTAAGATTTTGATCACCAATCCAGATGAAATTTTCAAGAAGATTTTTCGATGCATTCTCGAGTAGAAACTCTACAATCTCGATCGAATCAACTAGAACAACGAGAATGCTCGTATCAATTGGATGAAGATTTTGGGTCCATTCCGTAACAAAATTGGCACGATTAAGGTCTTCGAAACTCATTCTTAATGTTCTATCGACGCAGATATTATTTTTGTTTGCTTCGAAAATAAAATAATTCTTATTGAATTCGTTTGAGTAGATCAGATTGACACTGGACCAATGCATTCGTTTACACAGATCGATGATCGATCTCGATGAAAGCATTTGATGATTTTTACGATCAATGAAATCGATTTTTTCATTTAGAACAAAATCATTACGATCGTTGATCGATGTCGAGAGCGATGAGAATGACAATGATGATGATGGCCGCTGAAAAGCGTATTCGAATGGACTATGATCACCAAGAAGATTGAGAAAATATTTTCTACTCTGACGGAACGTTTGCGATCCCTTGTGATCTTCGAACGAGAGAAATGCAGTAATTTTTTGATCCAGATTGTAATCCGATATCGTTCGGATTAATTTCTGTTCTGTTAAAATGCAGACATCCAACACTAAAAGATTCAGTGGCGTCGATTGCTGTCGATCGATTCGATCCATTGCAAAGAAGAGCGCTAACAATTTTTCAAACAACTCTGTACAATATAGAATGAATTAGAATCGAGCATTAATCAATCGACATCGAGAAGAAATTTACCTGGATTGATATGGCCACAATCGATCTGACCGTTTAGATTACGTTCGATTTCGTGCAAAGGTAACATGATCGCTACGATAGCAACACTTGAAGCATTCTCATCTAACAACAATGGTAATGTTTGATTGATTTCTTGATACTCTTTCAGCGCTTCACATTGACTAGCATCGTTGCATGAAGAAATCAAACTTGGATACGAAATTGTTGTCCCATTGGGCAGATAGAATTTAGCAAAAGCAGATTGATCCGATCGAGAAGTGAATCCATCTCGATAGGAATACTTTCCAATCTCAAACCATTCCGATGATTGTGCATGAAAATTTTCAACGAAAACTTCTCCCATCAAGTAATTAGATTTCGAACTGAATTGATATTGCTTTCCATCGAGACCAATAAAACCATTCTCTTTTAGATAGTCGTAAACTAAACGAGAATCTTGTCGAAGATGCTGATGGAACTCTTTGCAAAGACCTTGAAGAGTTTGAGGACAAAGTTTCTGACGCAAAAATTCAAGACCATGAGCTAATCCTAACACTGAATGAATGATTGTTGTGGTTCTGGCATCGATCGTAACATTTAGCTGACCAAGACTCAAACCTATCCTATTGCAATTGAATCCCTTGCAAGGATTCAATCTGTCCCAATACTGTTGAAACCATGGATTTTTTAAGGATTTTTGTGGTGAAATTTCATTGAAATGTTCACGAAATTCTTCTATAAGATGCTCATCTTGATTAAAACTAATGACATTAATCGCTTGAGATGATGACGGATTTCGAGTGAATAGATTCTTGTTACCAATAGTAAGAAAGATAACATCGGAAGATTGTAATCGCTCCGAAGTGTTTGGAATTTTCGAATCGAATGCTAGAAAAGAGTTAAGATTTTCTGGCGAAAGAAATATGATGATCACTTTCGAGCCTATTTTGGCGAAAGAATTTAAATTCTTTACAATATTCATTAAATTTTTCTCGTTGTAAAGCTCTTTGGTTGCGATTTTGATCGAATTCTGTTGTGCTATATGCTGAAAATAGCTAAACGCATCGACGTAGCGATGAGTTTTTTGATTTTGATTCTCATACAACACCGAAACAAAGGTCCAGGAGTATTTTTTCAACAAACTAACAACACTATCGACATAGATGTTGTTCGGTAACGAAAATCCCAAAAATTGTGGATAATGTCTTTGATCATTATATTTGATCTCTTTCGCTTCAGTTGACATAACAGAAACATTCAGTGGTTTAGTTAGATCCAGAACAGAATCAACAACTTTGGTTGCTGAGCTATCAACAACGACCGCCGCCAATGATTCCGAATTTGGTATTTGCACTTTATAATCACCGAGTAACAAGGAATTGCTTAGAAAATTCGAAACATCACGATAGATTTTTTGATACGATGAGCATGTATCAAATATCAACGATCCAAGATGGACACCAGGCAAAATGTTGGCATTGTTATTGATCAAATCGATCGCCCAAATGAACGCTTCGACGTTTTGAACACTCTCGAAGATTGTTTCGTTTCGCTCACAGATGAATGGATTCTGTGTGGAATGTTGATGGACATCGAAAATACCACTGATGATTAGATCATCCCATGATGGCATATAGATGAATTCGGGTGTTTGTGGTTCACATTGACTACATTTTTTCATATCCACACAATCAGAACTGATGAATTCTGTCTCGTTGTACTCTTTGTGTCCATCAATAAAACCGTTGAATTTGTAGAAAATATAACGAACGTTCGGATTCTTGATTAATTTTTCACGATTATGATTATAGATAGCAACGTTATCAAAACGAAACAATCCATTCGAATGGTCATGTTTGAAGTTCAATATTTCAATATCTCTTGCTGATGAACCATCCGCGGCGAACTCAAAAATATCATAATGATCGCTTTTGAATTTTTTATCAATCTCCGAATCGATTCGTATCGATCTTGTGTTGAGAATATATTTGAGAAGATTTTTATTGAAATCCGAATAGAGCATCTCGTTACAGATGCCTTTCTCTTGGGCACATGTTTGATTCCGCATTCTAGCGAAACCTATCGTAGATAGAAATCGAAATTATTGATGATGTCAATACCATTTTGAGACGAGCTCTTACCTCCAACAATGGCCAAGATCGCTTGCATAGTGTTCGTAGTGATGGCCTTATCGAACGATCCGATTGTTCGGAGACATTGTGCACTATTCATTCCACATTGTTGAATAAAGCTGTGAAGAAATTTATCTGCTTTAGGATTCGAAACTAGATCCAAGAAAAAGTTATCAAAATGATTGATGTTTCCGATCGATTCGCGGACAAAAATCGATCCAAGATATTCCTCTTCATAACCGTAGACTGTTTCGAGATTTTGATCGCGTACAATCATAAAATGAAGATTGCCATCGAAAACACCGGTGAATTTATTGAACGCTCGATAATAGGTCATGAAATTGATCGTATTGATGTAGTTTGTCAACAAAACGATTACATTCGAACCGATCCGATAATGTTCAATGATTCTTGTCAAGGTTTGATTATGATCAGTGCTAGAGAATTCAATCGAAACAAAACAGATCTTCTCTTGCAACGCTAGCTCCTGAAATTGATGAAACATTGTCGTCGATAAGAGATCGCTTTGGTCGACCACGATAGTAACGTAACGCCATCCGAAATATTTCAATTGTTCGATTGCGGCTCGTATCAAACTTTGGCCGTTTGTTGCTGTCTGTAGGATGCCATATTTTGGGCCGAAATTTAAATCGATGAAAGAAATATCTTGGGTCGCAATCATTGTGTAATTTATCGATGAAACAAATTCCACAATCTTCGCAATTCAAACAATAGACTATAAATTTTGAAAATTAATTCCTATCGAATAAAAACCCACCTGTTTGTAATGATCTCTCGGAAGTGATGCAACGAAAGCGATCGGTTGAACTTTAGAATCGGAGGTTGTCAGATGAGCTAACTCTTGCGTAGCGTAGAATGGTGATGAACAGGTGTCGATTAGCTCCAATTTGATCTCGATGCCAGGTATGAGATAATTATTTTGATTGATTTTCTCTACAATCCATTTCGATGCTTCATAGATGTAGAATGCTGGTAAATTAAGCTCATCTGAACAATCAAGAATCGATTGGCCACTTTTATGCAACGGTAATAATAGTCCCAAAGTAATTTCATAAGTCTCCACATGGATCGATGATGATGATGATGAAGATGATTGTTTCGATCTCTCCTCACCATTCTCCACAAGATTCGAATGAGATGAATCGGGATCGACTCCGTGATCGTCCATCAAATGATCAATGGTTGGAGATGATGATGATGGTAAAATTTGCTCCGATGATGTTGGAGATGATGAAGATGTTTGAATCATCGACTCGATTGATGAAATTTTCTCATTCTTCTCGATCGTCTCAGTTCGTGATTGGCGAAATTTGAGACACGATTTACAATCATCGTTTAGATTACCGGTCAAACAATTAGTGGAATCTAGAACATAATCATCGATCGGTAATAGAAATTTAAATTCATTTCCATTGTAGACAAGAAGATCGTCATAATTGCCATCGGTGTTGATTGAGCTTAAAGTCATCAATGGCATCGACATTTTATCTTCAAGATCACTTAAATAGCTATAAAATGATTTTCGTTCGAAATTTATCAAATCATCACACCAGAAACTTGTTTGATTTGATCGATGTTCGACACAGATATCATTACGAGCGAGATTCAATGCGATCGACATGAAAATAATGTAACGTATCGGAGAGAATGAGAGCCAATTTTTCCAGATATTATTATGGTTGTCAAGAAAATAATGATCACCACTTGTCTGAAGGCAAGCCTTTATTTTCGGAGAAAAAATAGCCAAGAATACGAATAATGATAGTTTTGGGATGAAAAAAGTGATGTTCAATTACGAACACAATCACATAAATCGATTTAAATTAAAAACGAAAATAAAAACAATCAATGCTATACCTTAGTCTCTTCTAGAAGCGGAATATCCGGTAGCCTCGAGGTGAGCGTAACAATTTTAGTCAGACTAGCTAGACGTCGTAATTGATCCAGAAGTTCTGGTGATGGAATATTGCTGAAAAACAATGGATGATTGGAGATTCGTTGCGAAAGATTCTCGCAGAATATCTTCGTAATCACAGACAATTCATTTTGATCGTTTCCGATGATCAAGATCGGAATCTTCTTCTCGCCGACATCGAGAGCTTCAATGAAAGTGTTTAGACGATCTCGTAGATGATCACGATCCGAATCGAGAATTTTATGATCATTTTTGTCATCGAGTTCATCGACACCATCACTAAGATGATCTGAATGGGTGAGAGCCAAATCGAATATGCCACCGATACAAATCTGTTCCGAAGTGGTTAATTGTCCCAAGATTTTCACCTGAAAATGATAAAATAACAGGTAAGAAAAAAAATGATCATCTTGATCGCAACTCACTATGTACAATGAATCTTCATTGTTCGATGTAATGATTGCGAAATGTTTCCATTCAAGAATATCGAGAAGATTAACGATGAGACTGGCACGAAACGGTGCCGTCAAAATCGATTCAGACGATGTCAATGGAATGATCGGTATATGTTTGTCTGCGGCCTCTTTCAATTTCTTATGGAAAATTTGTGCTCCATCAATGAAAGCAAGATCTCTAATGATTGGATCAGTTTTTAAATGATGTTCCATCATTCCATTGTCGCCATCATTCGATTCGAAGCTACGTTTACATTCCTATCCGCAAACCGAGTTGCGATGCAAAATAAACGACTGTTATTGAAAAGAGGAAAAAAAAATTAAACTAGAAACTCATCCATTACCAAATGTATGATCGAATGCTTCTGATGATAATGATGATCGGATGCGAAAATAATTTTCGCTCCATATCTGATTCTTTTCGATGATGATGATGATGATGATGATGATGGTGGTGGTAATCGATTTAGATTCGAATGAAACAATGGAAATAGATCCAAAATCGATGTCGATGGTAACGACGATTTGATCGATTTGTTTGTTGCGAACGAAGAAGGTTGTGGTGGTGATGTTAAAATTGGAGATGAAGATGATGATTGAGAGGCATCATAATGATCTTCATTCAATAGATTCAACGCATATTTTATAGCATTCAAATAGATCAATGCATCACGTTCCAAGATGGTTGCGAAAGATTTTTGGCAATCAAATTTAGGTAGAAAAACAGTGAAAAAAACATCAGCTTTTGGATTGATGTAGGTAACATTATGACCATCATCATTGTGATGATGATCGCTCATGGCAGCATTATCATTACGATTTCGATCTTGCCCATCATCATCGTAATTATTGTTCACAATTTGTATCGAATAAGACAATGGACATTCGATTGATCTTGTCGTTCGATCGAAATCCGAAAACAATGATGGCGATGACGATAGTGAAGCTAGCGGAACGTCTTCAATTGACCAACATTTCGTCGATTGAATCGGACCAAATATTAACAATATCGACAATAACCATAAAATAAGATGGTGTTTTGAAATGATGACGTTCCAAGATGATCGCCATCGAAATGTTCGATTCGGACCCAGAATCAATTTCGACCAATAATTTTTGGTCGTCATTATTAATTATGAATCGGATGATGTTTTCGTTTGTAAATCATTCGATTTTGATGGCAAATCGATTGTTTGTTTCAATCGATTCGAATGAATTGAATGAGATCTTTGATCGGCTACAAAGACAGCGGACAAGAAGTGTCAGAGGATGTCAGAGGAGTGAATATTTTCTCAGTTTGGTAATCAGGTTATCATCATAGGTGATATCGGAGGGACAAATTTAATCAAAGATTATCATTTTGGATCGTTTTCTCCATCACTTAATGAAATCACAAGTGAGTTCATTTGTTTCGTCTTCGGAGATTTGAGTGCTCCAAATTTTCAAAATGATTCAATTATCAAAAGCACGACAATAGATGATTATGGATGATTGAGACAATGATCCAGTTGAAAGAGGTGCGAGAGAGAGAAAAAAAACGACACAATATTTGACCACTAGAAACCGAAAAAAAGAACAAAAAAACAAAAAAAAAAATAAAGAATCAGAAAAAATACTGACAGAACTAGAGAGAGAGAGAGAGAGAGAGAAATTAAGAGCAGAAACTGTTTCAGATAAAATCGAGAAATCATCATCAAAAACGAGTACTGGAAATTCAAAATCGATTTGAAGACAAAAAGGAAAGAACGAAGAAACGAAACTAAATTGAATGCACCAAGGTCAATTTTGACATTTCTATTTCCCTTCCCCTTCCATTATGTTTGATGAAACATAACGCCACTTTTGTTAGCTATCAAACAAGAATCAATGATCATCAATGGTGGAGAGCGAAGAACAAAAAAGAAACACAAAACCATATCGAAAAACATCAATCTTAACTAGTGTAAGGATAATAATAATAATAATAATAATAATAATAATAATAATAGCGCTCGATACAGGTACGAAAGGTAAGTTTCGTTTAGTTTCGTTTTTTTTTTTTGAAATTAATAAAATAGTTTCATTCGTTCGCTTCGCAACGAATCAAATGAAATTTTCAAAATAAAAAAAGAAAAAAAATTCAAACTACTTTTGTTTTCAATTTTTTTCTCCAAGCTCATCTCAACAATTGATGCTCGAGAAACAATGAAAAAAAAATGAATTTTGTATTTAAAAAAAAAATGTTTTTCCATCTTTCCCCCCCTCTCTCTCTCTCTCTCGTCTTGTTTTGTTCTAAATTTTCCGAAACAAAACATTACTTCAAGTTTGATTGAGATATGAAAAGCGAATCAAAATGATGGTCATTTTGTTGCACTGTGGTCACTGTGAATGTTGTAAGCATTACAATGACAGGTAACATCATAATGACGATGATCATCATCATCATCATCATCATCATCATCATCATCATCATCATCATCATCATCATTATTATTATTACGATGAGAATGAAACTAATTGTTATGGTTATTATCATAGCTTTATGGATACTTTCCAATCTAATTAGAATGGAAGTGAGTGAGAAAAATTCGATGAGGTTTAGAGCGACATTAGATAAACATTCTAACCGTAGAATTCTAGATCCTCATTGAAGAAGAATCTTGAGGTTTGCTTGATTTTTGACTTTGATCAATTGGATTACAATATCACTGAAGAGAACTTAATTAATTTAAATTTGACATTGTTCGGAATTATTATTTTTTTTTGAATTTCAAAAGTTCTCTTTCATTCCAAAGGTTAAAAGATCGAAATGAGAAAACATCTCCGATAACATCGTTAAAAAAGACATTCCAAACCCGGAAGCTACCGGGTTTCGTTTGGAAGCTTGTTCGGTGATGGCTACGATAGATGATTGAATTTTTTTTTAAACAAATTTCTTTCTGGTTTTTTTTTTGATGAGGATTTTTTTCTTCTTGTCGAGAAAAAGAAATCCATCTTCATCTTGGCCAAGAGATTTTCTTTTTCTTCAAAGTATTTGAATCGTTTTCCTCTCTCTCTCCTCCCTCTCTCTATTTGCTAATTTATTCTTTTTTTTTTTTGTTCATTTTTGGTTTACTCGATGATTCGTTTCAATGTCGATGCCCATCTCTTGCTTTCTCTCTCTCTCTCTCTCTTTCTCTCACCTTCATTCATTGTACGAATATAAACTGGTCCGTAAAAAAAAATGTTTTGCTTTAGAATCGAAGATGTTGGAAAAAAAATTCGAGTTTCGAGAGGCGCAACGAATTGAAATCAAACAAAAATAATCGCCAAGAAAAAAAAAGATAGATAGTTATTTTGGAGGATAATAATTGATCGGTCGGTCAAACTCTCTAACCGAAGATGACCGACTGTACATCGAATTCAACATCGATCGAAGCGAATAAAGTGAGCTTGATTCGATTTTTCGATAAGAAAATCGACGCAAAAACTAGGATTACTTTTTTTTCTGAATATTTTTTTTTTTTCGATAGCTCTTCATCTCTAGTATCTGATCGAAACTTCATCGATTGAGTTTGGAAAAGATGTGAATAGTATGGTTTGAATGATTTGTTCTAGAAAAACTCCACACAAAGGTCACACGAATCAAATCAATGATTTTGTTTCGTCTCGTTTCTCATCAAGCAAGTCCCAATCGAAGCGTATACGATTGCTAGTCAATCGCATTACGTAATGTCTTCGATCAAGAATACCTGGAGACAATATCGATGATGATGATTGCAGGTGAATCTTTCATATGATATTTCAATATGATTTATAAAATTAATCTTCAGCAATAAAGTTTGAATTAGAACCAAAGCTAGACCATCATACTCCTCTTCATCATCATCTTCATCATCATAATCAGCATTGTTTGCGTTTTCGATGTTCAATTCCATTTCGGATAGCTAAATCGAATAGCTGAAGATTTGATTGATCGATGTTATTCAATTATTATCATTTTCATTATTGATAAAAGAGCAAACTAGACATCTAAACATGTTTCGCTTTATTTAATCAATTCTAGATTGATGAAGAGAGATGAATACGAAAAAACTGAATTTTTATGTCGTTCCATTAGTATCAGTATTATTATTATTATTTTTGATTTGAGAATCAATTTCAAAGAGAAAAACATCATCGAAGACGATTTCGATTATATTAATTATGAGTTTTTATTAGAAATTGATGAAATTAGTTAATTTCGAAACATTTCTTATTGTCATGATTTGATTAGAGCTCAAGGGAAAGCAGAGATGTCGAGACTAAAAGCATTGTAGACATTGTAGGTTCTTTCACAATTGAATGCAAAGACATTCTTTCAAAACATTTTTTGTTAAGTTAAGCTCCAGAGTTAAACATGAGATCAATGGTGCCTAGCAATCTTTTCCGGTCTGAAGTAGTATCCTATGGGTAGGAAAGAAAATGGTACAGATAGTATAATTCTAACGATCAGCGTAATATCCTTTTGTATCTTTAATAATTAGTAAACAGACAGAGTTTTTAGATCTTTTTAGTCCCCTTTTTTTCACTTTGATCAAAAATCACTCATTTAGTCTGATGTTTGCCGCACCATATTTCTCACCTTTTACAACAATGAAAGAAATGCTCATCAAACAATCGTAATGAGACCACCTTTTATTGCCAAGATTAGATGTGTTTGATAACACTAACACTCTCCTAAAAAAACACTCTCATCCATTGTCCATCTCTCTCTCTCTCTGTATTGGTATTATTTGGTTTTTTTTGGCATTGGTCATCGAGAGATCATCTATTCGTTGCTATTCTTTTTCTGCATTTGTTTATTTTGATCTTCCTTTTTCTTTCTTTTCCTTTTCTTTGTCTCTCTCTCTCTCTCTCTCTCTCTCTCTTTGTGATAATCGATCATCTATATGGAAGGAATATCAACAAAAAAAAGCATTCAAAAGTTGCAAAAAGAAAAAAAAAAAGAAAATGAATGAAATTATTCATTCCATTCTGAGTGTTTTCTAAAGCTTTCGGATTGAAAGTATGGAAAATTTGATCTTTATGCTTCTAAATCTTCGTAAGCTAGTTTTTCTCTTCGAGGTAATTCACAAAACAATTTCTATTTGGATTTCAATGAATGCAACAAATAGTTTTACGAAATGCTAAATTTAGATCTGAATCCGTTTCATCATCATCGACACCATCACTACTATTATCATCTTATTAAAAATATTGAAAAATACTCTTTTTTCGTTCATTGTGCCTCGTTGCAGGTGAATTACTAATCAGACAGCATTCAGGTAAAATTGAATCACATTTTTTTTCATCATCCGAATGTCGAAAAAAAAAACTTAAAACAACAGAGATTTGAGCAGAGGAGCCGAACTAGGATCTGATTAGAATACAGATTATTTGTTTTCTCTAAGAGATTTTTTGTCCTCGGATAGTATCCGCTTGTTTCACTCCGTCTTCTTCAGTGCGGTAATTGATCGTCGAACACAAAGAACACTGATTCATTGAGCATATAAGATTTCGTTTGAGGGTGAGTTTGAGGATTGTTTCTGTGCTTTTTCGGACAAAATAATTTTCAGAATCTTTTGTTTTTTAGTTTCGTTACGATTTGAATTGAATTTGAATTACAAATTTTTAAGACTCTCGTTTCGTCAAACCAAATAATCAACGAGTAGACGACAGAGTTGCGAGTGAAAAAGACATTAGCATTGCGAGGATCATCTTCATCTAGATCGAATCCACTCATCCATCTATGCTAAGTGTCTGTGTGGTTTAGATTCTGTCCTTTAGATTCAAATGACAGAATGCAAAACAGAAAATAACCCTTATCCCTTCTCTTTTCTTTCCATTCGATGCTTTGTTGTGAGGCATTTCTTATAAGAAATCTGAGAACAAAAAAAATCTCCAAACAAATCTCAACCGACCATATCGTTGGTCTATCAAATGGGAAAGAAAGGATTGACAAAGAAAAAGAAGAAAGGAAAAACTTTTGAAAAATTTTGAAATGAAATCGAAACAACAGATAAGATCGAAAGCAATGCCAGAGAGAGAGAGAAACTATGAAACAAACAAATAACCCTTTCGTTCCAAGAATGAATCGAATGGTTGGATCGAAAAACAAAAGAAAAAAAACCATTTTTTGTTCATTAGAGAGAAAAAAAATTAAATTAGTAAGAAAAAAAAGATTAAAAAACAAACATTTTAAAAATAAGTTTCCAAAATAGTTTTATAGGATCAATTGTTTGCGAAACAAAAGTCTATGTTTGTAGTCTTTCTCTTTCGTTCTCTCCCATCCTGTTTCCTTGAGATAATTGCGATTCCTTTCATTAGTTTCTCTTTTCCCCTTGAATCGCATTCAAATTATTTTCAATAGAATTTTAATTAGAATTTTTCTCTTTTTGATTTCGATCACTTAGATTTCGATGATGAACGAACCGATCAGTGTGTTAATGGACATTTGAGAAGGATCAAATTTTGGATCTCAAATCAATCTCTTGTCATAAATAGATTGTTGGATTATTAAACGTTTTACTTCTCTCTCTCCTTATCAATATAAATGCCAGAGAAATATTTCAATAGAGATCTCGATACATCAATTTAGGTAGATAGGAGAGTGAGAGAGAGAAACTAAGATGATTAACCAAAAGCTAATAATTATTAGATTATTAGAGATTGTTTCATTCAGCATATAATCATCATCATCATCAATCAATAACCTAAAAGAAAAAAGCGAAAAAAAAGAGAGAGAGAGAGAAATGATTGTTTTCCTTCTGGTTAGTTTTGCAATCTTCTCCAATCATATGCTAAATCCTCATCGAACAATCTTCTTTCGCAATGATTAAATCCAATCCTTTGGAAATGATAAGAATAGTAAAAGTTTAATTTTTATAATTGTCAAAGTTAATCATAGCGTAGTCTACGACTTCGATGATTATTTTAAGCTTTTGGAGAAGATAATTATCAATCTTCGGATGATTCGAGCTAAGCAAGAGACGAAAGGAAAATTGAATTTTTGAAAATTAAATAAAAAAAATTTTGATTATAAAAGAGAGAGAGAGAGAGAGAGAATAAGATGGCTAGCAAATAAAAGATACCTCAATTCTTTCGGTTAGAAAAACGGGAAAAAAATATCTGGGAATTTGAATCGATTTTAAAGCTCTTTCTCTAAACTTAAATTTGATAACTGATTGAGGTTTATTATCGTGTCGAAATTGAACCATTTTGATGGTAATATACAATTGCTAGAATTGCTAGAAGAGAGTTTGATTTTGATTAAGAAATTTATTTCAAATTATCGCTTTTAATTTTGTTGCAAATTTTTACTTAACGACAACAATCAACCTAATCGGTCAGATAATTAGACTGGAATTGTTCGTTTTTCAATCCATTCGAACTGGATTTGGTCTAGAACAACAATGTCATTAATTTAGTTCAATAAGAGAAAACGAGACAATCATTCGAGACCATCATCGAAACTCTGACTATCCGAGTGCATAAAATGTCATTTTTTTATTGGTCAATTTGAATCGCTTTTGCCTAAGACTGAGGACCTAAGTTCAATGATTTAGTAAACAATTTTCAGGACGTTCTAGTGATAACAAGTGGACTGCCTACAGGCGTCTAGCGTTATTAGTTACACGCCTCACAAATGTCAGCCTATTTAGTGTTCCACACTGATAATTTTTCATCTATCCTCTACAATTCAAGCCGATTCGAGACCAATTAAACTGAACTTGTTTGCAACAATAATAATAATAATTGAGATTATTATATTTATATAATCATTCAATGATGATGATGATGATGATGATGATGATTAAGATCAAAAACGTTTCCGAGAAGCGAAAAAAAAACAAACTAGAACACATCGAGCTATTGGAGCTAATCTGATTTCTTTTCTTTTCAAGTGAATTGGACAGAGACATTGAAGTACTAAATACCAAAATAGATAGATTGATAGATTGATTCTGCAGTGAATGTGGAAAGGTGGCGAATGCATAAATAAGCACATAATCTGGATCAAGTTTTCATTTCGACTTCGATCAAAAAAAAAAAAAAATTTATTAAAAGATTTAAGGATTAAATACACATTTGACCCTTTGGCTCTCTCTCTCTTTAGGTGTTTCATCTTCAGTGAATCTTCGCACGAGTATAGACTGGTACCTTTTTTTTTTTTTTGATCGCATCATTAAAGAAACGATGAAATTCGATGGCCGCACCATTCACAATATAGATAGAGATAGCGCAGAATGACCAGTTCCAGATCAGAGAATGAGTATGATCAGATCGGATTAGAAATCTTTCTTCTTCTTCTTCTTCCATCATCTTCTTCGAGATTATTTTAATAAAAAAAAAATTTACGAGAAAGAGAGAGAGACGGAGAGAAACAGCAGCAGCCACCAAAAATGATTGAATAATCAATATGAGAAAAAAAAGTAGAACAGAGACTAATCTAGGATAACTAATAATCAGCTAACTTTAGGAATCTAAACAAAGAAGAAGATGAAGAAGAAGGTGATGGAACGAGAGAGAGAGAGAGAGAGAGAGGCAGCGAAAGATCAAATCAAACCAAGCAAACTAATCAGTTATTGCTTCAAGTTTCGCTATGAAAAAAATAACAAAATTTTGATGAAGAAAATCTTCGCGATCGAGAAATCGAAACAGCAATAATAACCAACCTACACCAACCAAGCAACCACCAACCATTCCGCTAAACACACACACACACACACACACATTAAACAAACTTGTTGTTTGACCTTAATTTATTTCATTTTTTTTTTCATTTGCAATTTATAGTCTATAGCGAACCTTCCTCGATCATTCCGATCAGAAATTTCGAAAGAAAATTCGAACTTTTGAAGCAAATAAATTTTATTTCAACGCAATGCTGATTTTGATCGCCGACTGACCATCGGTCACCACCATCAGCAGCTATCGGACCATTATCAAATAGAAATTCCATCGGGTACCGCTCTCTCTCTCTCTCTCTCTCTCTCTCTCTCTCTCTCTCTGGCTCTCCAGTGAAGAAACAGAAAAATGAGATGAAGAAAAAAAAACCAGTCTAGAGCTTAAGCTTGACAATCAGCGAAGAAAATCCGAATCGATTAGTGATTTGATTTGATTTTCTCTCAATTTTCTAGTCCTCCACCATCAACATCATCATCGTTTTGAAGAAACTGTAGTTTTTTCCACACAACAATCCATTCGATGATATATGGTTGAGCTTAATGATTCTCTCGTTCATTAAATCTAATCTCTGATTGCTTATCGACAATTAACGATGGTGTTGAGAGACTTTAGCGGAAAAAAAAGAATGTATCTTTCCTCAAGAGATTTTGATTTTTTTTATGGATCAATGAGAATTTTTTCCGAAGATCAATCTCTCTCTCTCTCTCTCTCTCGCTCTCTCTTTTCGCTAGATGGAATGAAAAAAATGATCTGTTTTGTTATCTGCTACAATTGTTTTTTTTTTTTCTTTTTTTTTCGCTCTCATCGAAACAATCCTTTTCATCGTCTCGTAACATCGCAATAATCATAGGGTTTTATTAAGTTTTTCATTGGTTTGCTGAGCGAGTTTTTTTCTTAATTCTCAAGCACAGCACAGATTGTTTCGTATCCGATGAAACACGAGTCTGAAAATCGTTGTGTTTGCGATGCGAAAAAAAAACACTGAAAATATTCATATTATTGCAATAATATTTCAATCGAAGAATTGAAATATTTATCGAAGAGATTCAAAATCTCTTTTACCTGTCGCTCTCATACACACACCTAATAATAATTGATTCGGTGTGAAAATTTTTTTCTTTTCGACCAGAAAAAAAAATAGATGTATCGCATCTATTTATTTCGGATAATATTATTTTATATATCGCACAGTATTATCTAAGCGAAAAGAAAGGAAGTGCAAAGGAGAGAGAGAGAGAGAGAGAAATTATATGGTCCATTATTGGAGTTCGCACAAACGAAAAGGGTAATGTATGGAACAAAAACACTAGATACTTTTTGTTTTTTGTAGCGATAAAAAAAATAACTATAACTATTACTGTCTTCGGTAGAGAGAATGGAAAAAATGAGAAGGAGATTTTTTTTCTTCTTTATACCTCTCAAATCATTCAACAATGGAATTTTTTTTCCTGGCAAAAATAGAATCAAGTAACGACTTGCAAGCAATTTTTTTTTTCTTTTAGATTTCAAATTAGAAAAAAGCTTCGAGAAAAGAAAGGAGCCTCGAGAGATCGGTGAAAAAAAAAATCCTCAACGATCGATCAGTGAACCATCACTAATGAACTGAAACGATTGAGAATCTCATCAAGTGGGAAATCTAATTCAGAGAGGAATCAAAGTAGGAATCCGTTTGAGATTGTTAAAGGGGCTGGATGGTCGTTCGAATGGCACACTCCACCAACATAGATTATTGAAATCATCGAGAATTGTTTCTCTGTAATTCGATATAGAATTATTAGATTGAGTTGGATTATTACGACTAGAAGAATCATAAAAGCGATTTGATAAGCTGATCATTATAGATCAGCTTCATTGACGATCAATTACGGTTTAAATTCTGATGGTCTAGAAATTCCCAACAAATAACGAAAAATATAATCAATTTACGAGTTACAATCGCGTAATTTTAAGCTAAACACTCAATCGGTTCGATTCAATGCTAGCCTCGCAATCATCGATTATCATTGAAAATCGATCCATCAAAACTAAGTCGAGTGCAAAGCAATCGGTCAAATCAATTCTGATTTAATTATGTTACGATTGTTGTTGTGCTTGATGTTGATTCAACAACACTAACACTAAGTCAGAGGAAATTATGTGGTGAAACTTTACTAATGAAACTTCAAAGCTAGATAGAAGATAAACAGATCAATCATTTTAATGATTTCCTTGAATATTTCGCAAAGGGTCATCAGCCCAAACACTTACGCAAGTGTTTTGGATCAAAATTGATCTTCATCATCAGCAGCATTGACAACAATGATTTTTACAACGTCAACACCAACAAGAACTTGTAATAACTAGTAATCAATAATGATTAGATAACTAGCTAATTGGATCTTATCTAAAGAGAAAAACTAGAGAGAAACGAAAAAAAATGATTCAAAGGATTGGATTGAGGAAAGTTTGGAACAGGTCTTAAGTGGAAAAGAAATCGATGTTGTTTTCTTGGATTAAATTTCAATCTCGAAAAAGTTTCAAGAGATAGTATTTAGAAATATTATCAATTTAATCCTATCATTGATGCAGTGATCATAGACAACGATTCAAGTGCTCAAAGGATTAGTTTTATGAGAGGAGTTTCCGATATTTCTACAATTTAAAGGGAAAACATTCGAAATTTCGATCTGATTCAAGAATAGAGTGTGTTCCTGGAACGAATAGTAGCTTTGAATTGTTGTTGTTCTTCTTCTTTCTCCTTCAACCATCACTCTATTTTTTAGGTTTTTAATAATCAAAAAAATTGCCGTTTCGGATTGATTGCCTTTCTTGAGTTCTAGTTTTTTTTTCTTGTCACTTGTTTCCGACAAAAATGGCAAACCAAAATTATTTGTCTTTCATCGTTAAATCACATTTTATTGTTAGAAAAGTATCGAAAGAGATTAGGTTTTGTTTGGTTGTCGATTTCGTTACGTTTCTCTTCGTTCCTCGTTCTACCTTCAAACATACCGATTGAACCGATTTGTTGGATTTCGAACTCTCCGATTCAAACAAAATCATTGAATTGCGAATTGTGTTGGTGGCGGTGCAATGATTATGGAGAGCGAATTGAGTAGCGAAACTAAATCGGAACTAAATACTAAAGCATTAAAGGAAGCGAAAAAAAAGAACTTTTTTCAGTATTATTATTATTATTATTATTATCTCTATTTACTTTGCCTCACTGTTTTTGTTTGATTGGATCCGGGAGAAATTTCATTCCAAAATATTGCTTCATTTCTTTTCTATTCAAACACCTTTGAACACGACAAACTTAGTTCGACAAGGAAAACACTTAACAACTAAACGACAAATAATTGCGAACCTAAAATATCTCTTCCGACAATCGACTTGAATGACCATAATGATAAAAATAAAAATAATAATAATACTTTCTTACGAATGAAGGTGATTTGGAATTTTTGTTGTTTTCTCTCTCTCTCTCTCCCACCCAACTTTTTCGCAAAAATTAAGGACACAATTGAATCGATTACTTCATAAGTCAATAGCTTTCCGAATCAAAATCTATCCAGATGATTCGTTTCGCAGAGCAAAATTCGGTTCCATGTTCATTTTTTTCACCGGAAGCCGAATCCTTTTCTGAATAAAATAAAGAATATAGATTCCTCAATGACTGCGACTGAATTAAGATACTTATATAAGATAACTCGATGGTTTAGAAAAAAAAGCGAAATTTTTCGAAGGACTTACATTCGATGAAAAATAAATCGGCCTGGAAACTTGAAAAATCATTGAAAATATTAACAAAACACAAAGTGGGTGTTGTTTTTGGTAGTGAAGAAATCGTAAACTTTCACTGCTATCTTTTTCGATTTCGCTTCTAAATATGGCCGCTGAGGGATGATATTAATCATGTCAAAACGATTCTCGAAGGTGCGATAATTATAATGAAGCTGCTGGCTAGAACAATTATGATTATTCGGATGATAACCACACTATAATAGCGGTGAAAACAAACACAGTGAATAGAATCGAAGAGAAAATGGTCGAAATGATTCAATGTTATCTAAACTATGAGGTGAGAATGATGATTCTATCAACACAGTCGAGCCGAAAACAAGATTAAAAGTTTGGGATTACATAAAAAATTTCACCAAAAAACAAAATCGTAGATGAAATCGCTTAGATCTCGATCTCACATCCCGAATACAGAGCTGATAGCTAAACAACTTGAATCTGTTAAGATTCTAGATTTTTTTATTCCGATCATAATCGATTCACCGAAGAGCCGATGTGCGATCGGATTCGATTGAGATATTCACTTTGAACAATTGGAACTTCTATCGTTCACATTGACTCATAGAGGACACATCGTTTCATCATGCCATCGAATCTGGGCGAGAGAAAGATGATGACAAGAAGGTTGATTTGCTACGAGTGTAATGCCCGTAAATATCAATAAGTATCGAGACTAACAAGCATCATCATCATCATCATCATCGTCGTCTCTTCGATGATATGCTTTTGATGCAAGCTGGTCTAAAAAGAGAAGATAGCAACGACAAAGTTATGCTGCAGTGAACGAAGATGGAAAGATGTCGATGGTGATGAAGCTCTCAACGATTAGCTTAACGGTGTTTTTTTTACATTCTCTATTCTCGTTCGTTCGTTAATTCGACATAACGAAACACTAGAGAAAAGAATGCAAAACAAATATTATCCTTCTCTTCGAATCGATTTAGCTCTCTCTCTCTCTCTCTCTCTCTCTCTCTCGCTCTCTCTCGCTCTCTATCGCTCTTGTTTTTAACACTTTTTTTTCTATCTTTTCCCTAAGATCTAAATCAATGGATATTTATATTTTGAACCACTGATCAATTTAGTTGGTGTTGGTGGTTGAGAATGTTCACATCGATCCAAACGAAACCAAACATAATGAAATGATGGAGAAAAAAAAAGAGAGACCAGAAACAAGAGAAACAATCATGAAGTTTTTTTTTAAAGTCTTAGAAATCATTAATGAATCCGAAGAATGAATGAATCAACTTTTTCTTTCTGTCGAAGATAAATGGTCAAAACCTAAGCTATAGAGAGAGAGAGAGAGAGAGAGAGAGAGAGAGAAATCTATCTCTTTCACTTATACATCACCCATTTTTTCCACAATCAAACTAAATCATTTGATCATTTGAAGGCTTGTTTCTCGTACGATGGTGGATTCGATCGAGGTAAAGCCAGGAGTAAGAGAAAGAGAAAGAGAGAGAAAAAAGCGCTCGAAGATCTAAGTGTCTAATTTTGATAGTTCAAAAGAGAAAGAGAGAAGGAAAAGAGTTGTCGAGCAAGTTACGTCCAACATTCCATCGATGATAATCATCAACAACCTCGAACATCGAAAGGCACCGAGCGAAAGAGAATGTTCCGCCGCATCGCAATCGAATTGAGCATCGCACAATTCCACATTGCTTTCGATGAGGAAGAAGATCGTTTCGATAACGATAGAATCTGATACGATCTGATTGCTGTTATTGCTGCTGGGCAAACGAACAATAGTTCGGTCGGAGAAGGTTCGAGAAATGGTTGCGAACGAAAAACAAAAGAAATAAAAATTTACATCGATCGATTCGCTTTCATTTTGGGACGATCGTTGAGGCTTTTATTGATCTTATCGGTTGGGTTTTCTTCAATCTCCATTCTGATTTTTATCTCACCTAATCATCCAATGAATGATTCTATTTGGAAATGAGAATTGAAAACAAAATTCATTGAAATTGAAATTTCTATCTAGATAAGTCGATGGAATTTCTCGCCCAGACTGTGACTTTCTTTTTTATTGACTGCTATTGTGTTTTTGTTGCCGAAACCGATCAAATTCAAACTCAATTTTCTCGGTCTCTATCTCTTCGAGCACTAACTAAAACAATCAATCAATCCATTAGAGAATGTTAATGAGATTTCATTTTCTTTTGAATCTTTTGTTTGTTCTTTTGATCGAATATTCTTTCAATTTCGATTGTTCTACAAATGATTGTATTTATATTTGATGCAATTATAAAAACAAAATAAAAGTTTCAATCAATTGAAACAAGAGCTCTCTATTCGCGCATTGATTGTCAGACGGAACATCAATCTTTCGAATTCGAAAACAATCAATCGAGATCGAAAAAGATTTTGATCTAGCTCGCACATTTACGACACCTGGACAATAACGTTACAAGATAATCAATGACGATAAAGATTGAATGTGTGTGGAGGAAAATCGATGACAAAAACGATAAAAAAAACTCTCTTAGATTTTATAGGTTTCGTTTTACATAATGGAAGGATGCTAATTTGATCTTGAACAAGATTAAATTATCAAGCTGAAAGATCTTGGATTATTTAGCTATTATTTTGATTATTTATATTAGAAAAGAGAGACCTGGACGAATTAATTCTAACAAGATAGTTTCGAAATCGAAATTGGAATAGATTCTTCCGGAAGTAAATAGATTAATCATTTATTTATTATTGTTTCGTGAATCAGATTTTTTGGTGAAATTGATGCTGATCAAACAGAAATTATTGTGCTAGATAATATCGAAATGAAATTTATTTGTACAAATCAGAATGGAATATGATTGATTGAGGATTTTCATCGAACGGAAACATCACAATTCAATATTGTCATCGTTTTTTAGATGCTAGAGACAATCGCATCATTTGTAGATCGAGGTGATGAATCGCTTGTAAATTTTTGATGATTTGGCAATGATATCGTTGGCGATGAAGGCCTATGGTGGAACTCATTCAAGGGTATCTCGTTCCGATTGCTAGTATTATGATTATCATTATTGCTCAGCTGATTCACAAGAAACTCTAGCTCTTGATAGTTTTGTTTGGTTCGTTCGAATTTATGCGTTACGAGTGCATGATAAAAGTGTACCGCAAATCCGATGAATATAATACCGATCGGTATCAGTATAATCGTAGCCATCAATGCTGCTCGTTTTCCCGATTGTATATCCCAAAGCTTAACCCAACAAAGCATAGCTAATTCGATAAGAAACAAGAAAATTCCAAAAACTGTACTGAACGACCAGGCTAATTCGATACAAAATCTAAGCCGTTCATGCGGTGATTCGTGTACCTAGATGGAATTTGAAAAACACATTCAGATTCAATTCGATAAATGCAAATAGAAGGTTTGAATTGAAACAATAAGAATACCAACAGCTATAAGACCATGTTCATAGGATGAAATCGATGCAACAGCTTCCAGATTCGGAAGAATGCAGGTGGAAATCATCAACGCAAGCATATGGATCGATACGAGAAGAGTGGTGCAGGCTGTGAATGTGATCAAAAGTCCGGCAGGTACTTGGCTTGTGATTTGCAGCTCAACCATTGCAATCTTTACTAATTGGAAGGAAAACAAATTTAAATTGATTCAATCGATTTATTGGAATAGTTACGAACCATTGCGAAACCAGATAGCAAGGCCGAAGTTCGCGAGCTAGCTTTTAATTTGGCTCGAGCTAATTGTAATCGCTTCAACGATAAGATCGCTAAGTGACAATCATTGCTATTTGCGTTGGACATTTTTCTCTACTTAACGAATGTTTTGAAGAGATCGATGATAAATAAAAGATCGTTTTCGATCCGATTCATGATTTGATGACAAGTTTGTTTTGGTAATTTTGAGATCTCTGTATTTTTAAGAAAATTTCAAATCCGTATAATTACATAATCATCTGTCACCTTTCATAAGGTACGTATGGATTTGTTTTTGGAATTCAAAATTTCATCCTACACTTCCTTTTTTGAGCCAACGAGATCGGAGAAACTATTGAATTTAATATTGATTAAAATTTTCGTTGGATGATATAGAGAAAAATCATTTAAATCCTCATTCATCATTGCGTTGAATGGCTGTGTAAAATTTTGAGACTTGATTTCAACCGCATCGATAAGAGATCAATGTTCAAATGTTCGAATGGTTTTGTTCAAAAAAAAAAAAAAACAAATTTTGAATAAAAATTCCTTCTATAAGTTAGATGAATTGGAGAAGGATCAAAATTTTACTGCTATCTATTTGATTTTGTGCACCAAAACAAACTATGAATGCTGTAGAAATTTCTAACGTTAAATTTTGCTATTCGCAAAAAGTAATTCTTGACGATATCAATGTCAAAGTTCCGTATGGCAAAATTTACAGTCTCTTAGGGCCGAGTGGTGCTGGTAAAACCACTCTGTTACGTTTGATTCTTGGTCGTATTAAGCCAAGTTCCGGTGTAATAACGGTTTTGCAAGATAAACCAGGTGTCAAAAATCGCCTAATCGGTTATATGCCACAAGATCAGGCTCTTTGTAAGACATTTACCGTCAGAGAAACGTTGAGATATTTCGCCAATATATTTCGTCTAAGTAGCTATGAATTCAAATCGAGGTATAGAAAGCTTTTGCAGCATTCTTTTCTTGGTAGTAAATTGTTTTTATATTGTAAAAATGTTAAATATTTTCCAGAGTTCGAGAGCTCAAAAGAATGCTCGGATTGCCGAATGAAAGCCTTCAGATATCGGAACTTTCTGGTGGTCAGCAAAAAATTGTTTCGCTTTCGATCACATTCTTGCAGCATCCAAAGTTGATGATTTTGGATGAACCCACTGTCGGAAGTGATCCGATGCTTGGCGATTACATTTGGAGATATCTTCATCTGCTTTGTGAACGCGAAAACATCGTAATCATTTTGGTGACGCATTACATTGAAGAAGCAACAAAAGCTCATCTCACTGGAATAATGAGAGATGGCCGGATGCTCGAAGAAGGTACACCTAACAATCTTATCAATAGATATCAACAAACGACACTTGAAGAAGTTTTTCTTCATCTTTGTTTGAGAGGAAAATCCAAAGATTTTATGCCCTATGATGAGTTTTTTGAAGAAAATGCCCAAAAATCAATCGATCCTAAGATGGAAATTTTGCAGAAAAAATCTATCGAATCGGATCCAAACCAAAGCAATCTTTTGCTAGATTTCTGGATCCTTTTGGTTTTGATGCATAAAAATCTATCGAAATTTTTCCAATTCAATATCACCATGCTGATTTTTCTGGTCCCAGCATTTCAAGCTCTGATTCTAGGCTTAATGTATGATGTTGATTCGGTTGCGGTAGGAGTGAATTTTTTTCTCCGCTATCAGTTTATTTTTAACTTGTTGATTAATTTTTGTTAGATCCCAATAGCGGTTAGCAATGATGAAATTGAACCATATTATAGTAATATGATTTTGAATTCGATCAAAAAAGTTGATGTCTACTATCTCAAACCGATCAAATACGGTTCACTTGATTTAGCATTGGATGCGTTGAAACAGGCAAAAGTTACAGGCGTGATACGATTTGAGCCGAACTTCACCGAATCACTCTCCACTCGTATCGTACAATCAGAGCTGCTTGATAACGAAACACTTGCAAGTAGCTCGGTGAAAGTGTGGATTGATAACACCAATTTCATCTATGCGAACGGTTTTCTCGATTCACTTCGACAAACCATCTATTATTTTTTGGATCGAATCCGTACCGAACAGAACACGTCACGTTTCGAAGCTCCGATCCGATTATCGGAGATAATCTATGCTGAAGATTCTAAGCTATCCGATTTTTTACTGCCTGGCTATTTGATCGCATTCATTTATCTTTCCCAAGTGACCATCACTTCTCAGCTTTTGATTCAAGAACGAAAAGAAGGACTTTTTGAGCGTTCATTGGTAGCTGGCTGTAGCCATAGTATAATTCTTCTTTCGCATTTTTTCTCCAGCATCATTTTGGCGATCATCCAGATTGCATTGATGCTGTTTGTTTCGCTTTACATCTTTGATATCATCAACTATGGCCCCATTTGGTTGGTTTTTGTCTCGGTTTTCGCACAAGCACTCTCCGCGATAGCAACAGGTATTCGTTACACAACTGAATTCTCTGTGCAAAAGCGATTCATTTTTTCCTTCTCCCACAAGGCCTATTCGTTTCTTCAATTGTACAGGAAGGATCAACAGCGACATTGATCTCAATCTTCATCACATTCTCTCAATTGTTCACTAGCGGGACAATATTTCCGAAAGAATTCGTACGATTAAATGTTCAGCCATTTGTTTTTCTAAGTCCGATCGCGTTACCAGCTGAATCGTTACGCAATGTGATGCTAAGATCATGGCAAATCGATCATCCTTACGTCTACAATGGTTTATTGGTCAATCTAGTCTCGATGTTTCTTTTGCTTCTCTGTACATCGTTCATTTTCAAACGAAATTCTTGAGAAGAAATCAAATCGTCCTTCAAATCATCACTCTAAGATGGCCATACGATCGATCGAAAGACTTGGAAAATTTAAACCTAAACGAATGTTGAAGATCTGGTATAATAAATATTGGTTTGCTTTGCTAAAGAAAAAATCAATGAAAAAATCAAACCAATTATGTATCGAATGAAATTGAATTTTTTTAAATAAATCTTAGTTTTAGCAAAAAAAACGATTAGAATACGAAATTGTAAGATTCTTTTGGCTTCTATCTCCGTAGTTCTGTTCCTATCTTCTCTGTTTCCCTATTGTGTCGATATCAAATAGCTTCCCTAGAACATCGAATCGCCTCGTAGAAACCGATCCCCCTTTTCATACTCTCTTCTCTGGCCCAAATCGTTTTTGGATACATTGTGTTAATTTTTTTTTTTAATTTGATTTCGATTCTAATCTCAATGTCTTTCTCTATTTTTTTAGTTACTGAATTACTCGATCTGATTAGAGAGCAAGTGATCCGAGTGGGATTAAAAAAAAACTAAATCCAAAAAAAGGTGTGCCTTTGACAAAATCGAGAAAAAAAAATGGCCACCTATCAATCTGAAAAATCGCCATCATAATCGTTCTCATCTTCGTCAATGATTTGGATTGAGAAAGAGAAAATTTTTTTCCAAAGAAAATCGTTTTATCTTTTTCCTCTCACGCACTGGTTGTAACCAGTTTTGGGATATCCGAGAAATGAAAATTATTATTTTTTTTTTCATTTTCGTTTCTGTGTTTCGTTTTTATTTTCGCTCCCACTTATCACTTCTCATCGAAAAAAAAAACGATCGCTTCTCATCCGGACTGGTTTTCTATATCAGAATCAATTCGATTTTGGTTTCGCTTCGATAGCTCCCGAAAAAAAAGGCTATGTTTGAATTCGGTTCTATAGAACTCGACGATTGTATGCACAGTGAAAGAAATCAAAAAAAATTTTTTTTTTTTTCATAAAAAACCAAAAACAAATGACACTTTGGACACAATTATATGCTCTTCTCGACGAGAAGAATTTTCTTTTCATACTCTCACTTGTCAGATTTTTCTATATTTTTTTTCCTAGAAAATATCGTTATGTCATTGAAGCTTCAGACACCTCTCACATAATTACGAGAGCTAGATTTCGAAGACCTTGGCCTATAGCCTTAAACCAGCAGAGGGTCCAGCGGAGAAAAGAAGACCCTTTTTTTTCTTTCTTTTCGTTTTTGTTTCTATGTTTCTTCTTCTGTTTATTCGTTTGAGAACTTGATTTTTTTGGATTTAAATCACAATCCATCGAGAAGAATAGAAGAGAGAGAGAGAGAGAGAGAGAGAGAGAAAGAGTTTGAATCAATGGTTTGTGACAATGGCAAAACAAAATCATAACTTAGTCCATATTGGAACAATCCTAGTATTACTAATATAATGGCAGTGTTATTTTTGTTGGGAAAAAATGGCTAGAATAATTTTTTTTTATTGTTTGCAATCACAGCTTATTGATTTCACTATCTCGTTCATCAAGAACGGGTTGAAATTAGAGATTCTCTCTAGGTCTCACTCTCTCTCTCTCTTTCTCTTTCAGCCTCTATCTAGATCTCTCGGTCCTATTGTCGTCGTATTCTTTCCATTGTATTGCCTCCAACTATTGATCGAGAGATTGAATAGATCGAATACTGGACCGATCTAGATTTTTTTCTGTCGCGAAAAAAAAATTCAATACAAAACAAAATCAAACAAATTCGTTTGTTTAGATTTCGTTCATGAAGTAAACTATGTTTGGTATAGTTTGTACATTCGAATCGAAAAAAAAATCGTTGAAATTAAACACAAAAAAAAACATTAAATTCGAACAAAAACAAAATGAATCTATTAATATAATCAGAGTCATAAATATTTCGAGAAAAGTCCAAGAAAATAATCTTGGAAGAAATATTCAAGCCTAGCACAACATCATCCTGGAAAAGACATAGAGGAGAGAGAGAGAGAGAGAGAGAAAGGAAAAGTGACATGGTTCGAAAACAAAAAAGATTGGTTTGATATTCAACTTTGACATTGAAATCGTCTACATTATTCTATCAAACTCTTGCTGATCTCAATCGTTCGAATGCGATGATGTCATCGAAACGCAAGCTTAAACCCGATCTTATCAGAGTGGACATTCAAGAAGGTTTTGTTTTCTTCAATCATTGTCTAGCCCATCATCTAAATTTTTTTTTTTTCTCTCATTGATGTCCTTCATCACTCAACACTCAAGGTCTCTACGAAGAATTCGAAGACGATAAATCTTTATTATCTTTAATTCATAAGAATCTTTCTTTTCAATGCATTTCAATGCTGAATTAATAAATTTTCCTGGTTTCAAGCGGACCAGTTTCGAAGTATTTTGTTTTTTTTCATGGAAATTTTGATGCCAATACTAGCTGATAGTAGTGAACACGTAACCGATTCGATTCCGATTAACCATCACTACGAAATCAAAGACAGAGAGAAAGCAAGGAGAAAAAAATTCCAATAAAAAAACAACAAAGACTTTCGGAAAGCAAAATTATCAGAAAGCTTACTCTTTCTTCCTAACCTTGTACGACCCTCAACCTTTAACTCTTTTTTTTTTGCTTCATCGTAAGAAAAAGAAATCAAAACCGGACTGATCTAAGAAAATTTTCTGGTTGATTGATGAGAACTAAGAAATCGGAATAATTTTTGGCTGTTTTCAAGCCGAAGATGATTGAGAATGCAATCAACGATCTCGGTTTCTCGATAGCCAGCATGCGATGTTTAAATGACGATTTTTTTTCTTCTTATTTTGATTTTTCTATCTGGTTCAAAATAGTTTCCATGTTCTATAGTTTGAAGATGAATTAAGAACCGCACTCTCTGCTTCAACCCTCTCTCGCTTGCCCCGCTAGAATCATTGAAACAAAATCTAATTTCAAGGCTAAATTAACTGTCTGCTTGCAAGTGTGAATGAAAATGATTTGTTGATGGATTTCAATCAGCTTCGTTAGCATCAAACATCTCGTAGTTTGGATGCTTGTCGTTTTCTTTTCTCGTTTCCACTGGAAAAAAAAGTCCGAGATTCACTTCGCTTCTTACTAATCTCTCTGGAATTCTAATCGATTTAGATCTTTTCGATGATGGCATTGAAGAGGTATTACCTCGAAGGTCATCATACTCCACATGTTTCGATTTAATTTATTTTGATCTTCAATCTCTCTCCTTCACATCATTCAATGGATGGAGAATTTTTAAATGAAACTTGTTACCATCTTCAATCTCATCATCAAGAGGTAACTGTTGCATTTTTCTTTTTTGCTTCGTTTTTTTTCTCATCAAAATGTTAACTGATCAACAGTTTTTTTTCCTATCTCTTCTCGTAAGTTGACTGTTTCAGAAGTAGAGGGGTCAAAAGAATTATTTTCGAATAAAAATGATGATGAATTTAGCCCCAAGATGAAGATCGTTTTGTGAGGCATAGAACAGGTCTACTCCATCGAGCCATCCATTTTCATTTCGTTCATTGAGAAAACTAAATCCAAAACCTTTCTCCGAAGCTATTCGATGGATTTTCTTTCCTTTTTTTTCACATCGAATTTCTTCTTCACTTCATTCATCTAAGTTGAATCTGTACGAAATACATTTGGGTTCAATGGCTTGATTATGCAGTTGACCATCTCTTGGAATCTCACCGAATCCATCATCTGGATGACCAAAATATGATATGATTTCGAAATGAATCCGAACGAATGAAAAAGTTGCAGCGAACTACGAAAAGCTAAAGCTTTGTCCGAATCATCTTATGACTTTATGATGAATATTAATAATAATCATAGAGAAAATGATTTAATAATCCACCTTCACCGACTCCAAAGATCATTCGCTAATCTATCATTTTGATCAACTTGTAGAAGACTTTTTCCCCACTTGAATTTAAAAAAAAAAAACATTTGAATGATGTAAGAACTTCATCAGTATCATAGGATCAAGTTGAATTAGAGAGAATGTTGAACCGAAACATGTTTTTTTTAGACAATTTTACCTTCTTCTTTTCAGATCAACCTCGAATGGTGGCGATGATTGAAATCTTGTGGAAAATGTTCATTCGAAAAAGGCAGAAAAAAATGATTTCTCACACTGACATTTTTTTTTTTTTGGTTTTCAAACTATCAATGTGGTGGAGGAACTCGAAAAAAATCAATCGTTTATCGAAACTTCAAAGTGCTGCTTTGAAGCTCGAAAGAATCGAATCGAGTCAAGCAGAGATGCAAAAATTCAGAAGAATTATTTTTATTTTTGAAAGATTTTTCAATAGGAAAAAAATGAGTAATCCGAATGTTTATTGCTTTCAAATCGACAACGCTATTATTAACGCAGTAATTGTTTGTATCATAAGAAAATTAGGCACCAATACCGTATGGTAGGGAGATCACAACAATTAAACATCAAATCGAGATTATTAGGTCAAACAATATCCAATACCAAGGTCGTTATCGATATCGATTGTGGACATCACCATCATCAACTTTACATTATCTTTTTCAATCTTTACATTTCACTTTCTATATCCTTTTCTCTCTCTCTATCTCTCTCTCTCTCTCTCTCTCTCTCTCTCTCTCTCTCTCTCTGATTGTTCTAGATTCAATTTGATTATTATTATCGAATTCTTAATTTAGCCGACTTCTTTCTTTATCATCGATAGCTTTTTCATTGAATAGATGGAGAGAAACAGAACAAAATCATGTTTTGTTTCCGTTTTTTTTTCTCTTTATTTTTGTTTTGTTTCCGGCTAAATGTTATTGGCTCTAGACGACAATTAGGACAATATTTGCACAAACATCAAACTAAACAAACATAGTGTGATGAGCATTGATCGATCTGATCGTATTTGTTGATTGATGAGTAATTAATTAAATTAATTTTCTTCCAGATCCACAGTTGTTTTTTTAATGATTAGATTCGAAATTTGTACTTTAGTTATTTGTCTCTGTTAAAGCTTCAAAAGGAGCAAACATTGATCGTAGAGAAAATTTTCGAGCGAATTCTTTTGTTTTGTTCAATCATTTCGAATATTTCCTAATGCGGAAAATTAAAATCTAATCTTGATAATAATGAATGAGAATCTTCTAACTGGTTGACACCTGTTGTATGCGGAAAATTCTTATAGAAAAACTTGACAAACACAATGGCAGATAAAACAAAGAGAATTTTGTCTTTTCTCCAATTAGTATCGATGGCATTGAGAATCTTCGAACACAGCAGCAGAAACAGAGCAAAAAAGATTCCGAAAATTGTGATCTAGCTTCTCCAATTAATCTCATTGCAGTGATACTGTATGTTTCATTTCGTCTAAGACTTAGACTCGAAGCAATGAAATTCTCTAGATAATTAAAATTTTGATCAAAGATAAGAGTTGCTGGCCTTGTTCTTGAAGATCACAAATAGTATTCAGTGATATAGGTGCATATAATCAGAATCAGCAACAATAGTAGAGAGAATCAGATTCGTTTAAAATCTAGCTTTTTGTATTGAAAGGAATTGATTCTGATCAGATCAAATTCTTCCAGAAGTGATCGCATGGCTGACCTTTATTTTTTTTTCGTTCTCCTCTTCGCATTATTTCGTTCCATGTCACCATCAAGGTATACCAGGTTTTCTCTCATCTTCAAGTGTTAACTTTTTCATTGTCTTTGTCTTTTCTGTTTTTTTTTTTTTTGTTCTTCACCAATCATCACCTTAAATGTTTACCTTGGCCTTGAACTGTTGCCCTGTAGATTTATCATCTCTCTCTCTCTCTCTCTCTCTCTCTCTCTCTCTCTCTCTCTCTAGCACGCACACAATCCAATTATGATGTTGTGATTTATAATATTGGTCTTTCCCCAAGCATTCACTCTAGAATCTCTATCCCTTCACTATTATAATTCATTAGATGTTTGATAAAGAATGGGAAACGATTCACTCTCACTCTCGAAATCATTGAAGCTTTGAAGAAGAATCTTTTAAATTCTTTTCATCGTCAGCACACATTCTCTGCATGATTTGTTTCTTGAATGATACGGGACTAATTTTATTTAATTCGATTTCTTCACTTAAGCTAATAGATGAGAGATGGATGGATGGTTTCTAGTTTTGCATTGTTTTATCTTATTTAAACAACCAAACAATCGAAAATACTACTTGCAATGATTGCATCTCAATCCAATTCTATTTGTATGGACCCTGGTATGAATTTCGTCTCTCTCTCTCTCTCTCTCTCTCTTCGAGCTACATTGAATGTTTCTACACTTGATTCGATCGCGTTTCTATTGTTCTCGTCCCTATCTGATCGAACTCTTTCACAAGAGTTGATCAAGAGGGAGAGAGAGAGAGAGAGAGAAATGCTGGTAGTGAAGTACTAGAGAGAAAATCTATCCAGTTTCTTAAAATTCCACTCGATTATTATGGTGGACTAAGCTAAGCGATGAATGGTCCACAACTCATTGCTTAGCAGCTAAGTAGTTTAATCTTCTTATTACTTGGATAAATTCGAAACAAATCTAGAAGCGTAAGAGACGAAAGACTGGTGAGAAAATGCTTGAAGATAATTGAAGTCCGATGGTCTTACCCTTGCCCTGAACGGTTTTAAAGCTTACTTGTTGTCAAAGATTGTTTCTTTTTTTTCATAATTCGAATCAAAAATTGTTCTCATTAGAGATGATGGTGATGATGATCTTTTGTTTAATTAGAAACGAATTTCTCTACAATCGTTTTGACTATTTCACTTGACCAATTCATTCACATAGTACCTTCTGGAAGAATGATATTTTCATTGGACATTTTTCTTGTTATCTTCTACGGTTCCGATGTAACAATCATTGATATTGGTATGAAACCTAACCCAAAAATCGAATAGACCCCACCTTTCACATACAACCAGAATACAGGTGAGATATAAACAAACAGATACCACAAACAGAAGAGAGTTGGAATAGAAAGGGAGAAAGAGAGAGGATTTTGTTTCCAAAATTTTTATCTGATTAAAGGGACAGTTTAATCTCATAGTCGATAGAAAATTTTTTGATCTCTCCAAATGATGACCAATCATACCAGACTTCGACCTGTTCAATTGGCCCCCTATTTCTCTCTCTCTCTCTCTCTCTCTCTCTCTAGAATAAAAGTGATGATGTAATTGTTACAAAGAAGAAAATTGATCCTAGTGAGCCACGATAGAAGGTAAAACAGAATGATTGGTCAATTTTTGAAGAGAATAAAATAATTTTTTTTTTTCAATTTTCTTAGTGACAACTTTGAGTTTTGAACAGATTTAGAAAAGGTGGGAGGCTAGAAACAGTTGGATTTGTTTTTTCCTCGTCAAAGCAGAAAGAATACTCAAACATGAAAGAAATAAATAGGATTGAAATGTTTAAAGGTGCGAAAATCTAGTATTATAATTTCTCATTTCATCATTACTATGGCTTATGCCAGAGTGAACATCAACATCATCATCAAATATTATCGTTAAGAGAGAGAGAGAGAGAGATCATCGAAACCAACAACGGCAATAGTATTCTAAGAACAATCAGCAACAAGTGATCGTCGGTTGAGGATCGAAAGTCGGTTATATAATCAGCGAAATTTCGATTGATTTTTTTTCTCTCTCGAATTTTCGGATTCATTCTGAATTTTTCTTCCAATCTTAAACGATCATCATCATCATCATCGTCATCATCATCAGCATCGCAATCATCCTCTTCATCAATCGTCATCGATACCCCGGCATTATAGTCACAGTTATATCAATCAATCAGCAACGTAAAATCGACAAAAACATTAGCTTTCATCACCAATCACCAACATCATCATATTATCATCATAGAAAATTGACAAATAAACTGTCAATAATTTAATTCGATTGCACTCAGAGACAGCGACATCGACATAGATCTCGGGTGAAGCCTTTCGTTCCAAATTTTTTCTTATCATTTCTCTAGATTGTTTTCCTTTCGTCCTTTTTTTTCTTGTCTCCAATCAAATATTTTTCGAAGAAATTACATCATTCATCCGAAATCATTTATTCGATTCTGGTTCTGATTCGAAAAAAATTCAAAAAGCTTTGAAAGTCAAAAAACTAAGTAAGTCAATTCAATCTCAATCATCGCAGTCAATCACTAGCCATCCATTGATCGATCGACGACAATCAATCCAGAGATTCGACTTTTGAAGCAGCCCCTTTTCTCCATTGCTTGAAACGCTTGTTGATCGATCCCTCTTGCTTTGAGTTATCATCATCATTACATAAATTCAGTCAAGTTTGATTCCATTTTTTTTTCTCCTCGATATTCATTCCCCTCTTGCGTTTTGGTGACATTTTTTTTTTCTCTCGTTCGACGGTCGCCTTCTTCCTTATCGATTGATGGTGATTGTGGTTTCGATTTCGATGTCGATGCCGTCGTTGTTGTCGACGCTTTTGCTGTTGTTATTTTTGTTGTTTCAGATTTCTGTTTATTATCATTACTTTTGTTGTCATTTTCATCATCGATGAATGTTTGTTTCCTCTTCAGCCATCATTATTTAGTTGATTATCTTCAAATCATCATCATCACCTTTATTAGGCTATATCAATATTTGATTTCGATCGAGACAAAATCCCAGAGATTCTTTGGAGAAAACAATTTTTTTTTTCGTCTCTGTTCTCTCCCATCACTTCAATGTTCGATGTTCCAACTATTGGAATTATACGAGATTGAACAATCTAATAATTAGCCTTAGCAATAACCGACAATGTTTTCACGACCATTTTCGAGAGTAGTTTTGTCGGAATCGATCACTTCCGATTTCACTAACTGTTTTCGAAAAGCATTTCGATTGAATCGAATCGGAAACGGAACCGGTTGTTTATCGAATAGATTGATTGAGAACACAAAAACAATCACAAACATTCTTATGAACAATACTGGACACAGTCTTCTCAATGATCCAAATAATAAACAACACCGACAATCGTCATCGTTGTCGATCTCAACAATGACACCCTCATCGAAACCATCAACGATCGAAGTGAATTCAAATGAAAAATTATCTCATTCAAAATGTCCATATCATCAACAATCTTCGTCTCAATTTGATAAAAATTCACGACCAGCATCGTTGCTAAGAGATGGTGTCTACGAGACCATACGATCTTTCAAAGAGATACCCTCGCCACAAGGTTTACCGATTTTCGGAACACTATTTGATCTCATCAAAGCCGGTGGTGCAGAATATGTACATCAATACTGTGATAAACGTCATCGTATGTTAGGACCAATTTTTCGCGAGAAACTTGGCAATGTTGAAGCGGTTTTTGTTTCCGATGCTAATCTTGTGCAAAAAGTATGGCCACTTCCCATCTTCTCTCTCTCTCTTTGATTTCTTTCTGACCTTTTGAATGTCTACTATTAGCTTGATTTTAATTATTCTATTTAAACTTTTAAAAAAAAGATCTATCAGAATGAAGGCAAATATCCTCGACATATGGTTCCGGAACCTTGGATTATCTACAATCAAAACAAAGGAGTTCAAAGAGGCCTATTCTTCATGTAAGTCATTTGAATTCGCCATCATTGCTAGATTGATAGAATCTAATCATTTTGGTTTCGATATCAATTCTGATTGGAAATTTTAGGGAAGGCGAAGAGTGGAGCCAACGCCGAAGTGAATTGAATAAAGTTTTTCTCAAAAGTGATGTCATTGATCAATATGCGAACGTATTTAATCAAATTGTTTCCGATGTTCTTGATATTTGGTCGACTCGATTGAATCGCATCGATGGTGATAATATTCTGGTTGATGATCTTGAAAAAGAGCTCTATAATTGGTCAATTGAATGTAAGCCAACCAGTGAGACTTGATTCATTCGTTTCTATTCAATGAAATTAATAAATTATTCATTGATTTCGGGTTTCTTTCTCACAAAAAGCTCTCGGCACAATGATTTTTGGTCGTCGTCTTGGTTGCATTGCAAACATCTCACAGAATGCTTCACCAAACATCCACGAGTTTGTTCATTGTGTTCAGCAGATTTTTATCGAATCGGCAAACATGCAATTGATACCAGCGAAACTAGCCAATCTTTTGCGACTACCAATGTGGAATCGATTCGAAATCGCTGCCGGTAAAGCATTAGATCTAGGTGATTATAATTAATGCCAACCATTCACTGATACTATTTACTTCTCACTAACCATATTGATTCTGATTGATTTAATTTGAAATTCATTTGAAATTTTTCTCCTTTCAAAATCGAACCAATCAAACGAATCGATGATAGCGAATCAATATGTCGAGGAGAACGCAAAACAGATCGATATCAAATGCCAACAAAATGGTGGCATTATTCAACAGATATTCAAAAACAGTGAGATTAAATTGGATGAGATTAGTCGTATCGTTGTCGATCTATTCATTGCAGCAGCTGATACCGTACGTTTTTCGAATCCTATTTTTTGATGATAATTTGATAAGAAAAAAAAATCGATTCAATTCTGATTTGTTTCCTTTTTCGATTTTCTAAAATACTATCTCTCGTCTAATCGTTTCGACAATCGAAAAGACATCACATGCCACCCAATGGGCCTTGTATCTTCTCTCGAGACATAAAAACGTACAAGATAGATTGTTCGAGGAAATTGTCAGTATTACAAATGGTGAAGAAATCAATGAGAGACATCTTCAAAAGCTTCCCTATGTGAAAGGAATCATTAAGGAATCACTAAGGTATTTTTTTGGAAAAAAATGGATAATTTTTTTCTCAATTTGAGTATAAATTTTCATCGAAATTGTGCCACAAACAAAGACTTTATCCGGTTGCTCCATTTTTGACACGTTATCTATCGGAAGATTTAATTCTGGGCGGTTATCGAGTACCGAAAGACGTAAGTTGTTTCCAATCAATTTGATAACCCATCAATGATGATTTATTTCGATTGCGGTGTGATTGCGTTTAACACAACAGAAACTTGTCGTGATCTCACTGTTCACTTCGGGCCGTAATGAAGAATATTTCGGTGAGCCAGAAAGATTTCAACCCGAACGCTGGTTACGTGATGAGAGTGGTCGTAATAAAGTGCAAAACAGTTTCGCTTGTCTTCCGTTCGGTCTTGGTCCACGATCGTGTATCGGTCGAAGGGTTGCTGAAATACAGATGCAATTCCTTCTTTCCAGGGTTAGATCTTGAACAATTTTCCTCTAACCAATTTCATCTTCCTTCTTTTATTTCGATTCTATTCCATTCAATAGATTGTACAACGATTTCATATCGCACCAACAAGTGATGAAGAAATCGATATCAAACTACGAATGATAACGACACCGGAAAAATCGATTGATCTTATTCTCAGACATCGTTGAGCAAACAAAATCTTCGTTTCTTCTATTTCTTTAATAGCAGAGAAATAATCCTTATGATTTAGTTTTATCTAATTTTATCAATTGTAAACCACCGATTCAGTCTTGATTATATTTTCTTCTAAATCAATCAATTTAGCTTGCAAATTTTAATTTTTGTATGGATTCTGAATTTCGATTCTAATTCCGATTGTGATTTTCTCTATTTTGTTTCAAGATTTTTTTTTATTTTTCCATGTATTCTAGAATATTTTGAATTGTTCAAGTTTTTTTTTTCTTTGAATTCACAAATCAATATCTCTTCTGAACTGATCTGATATTATAATGAACCAAAAACTATTGTGATAGATGAAACTAGGTGAAGAAATTTTAAAAAGCCCCCATCAAACGGCACAAATATCACAAAAATTTACTCCATTCATCAACGGAACCTAGGAAATTTTTTCCAACATTTAGATTCTGAGCTTTAGAATAATATAGTAAATTCAACAAAAATACTCTCTAATTATCGACAAATTATTATAAGTTTATATGCACTTTATAACAATTTGTAAAGTTATGATTGTATTTATTAATTAATCAATCTGAATTTGAATTCATTCGATACTGGATCGAATTGAATTAAGAATCAAATCAGTTTTTCAATTCTTTTCAATTAGTTTTCCGGTTTAAATGAATTATGAGTGAATAAATTGATCTTCTACATACGCAGCCTAGATTACATATTTTGAATTTTCTGCCAGAATTATGGTCCTATCATCTATGACGATACCATGCCACATTGTTGATGTTTACTTCTCGCAGAAGGGCTTAGTGAAATCATCTCGAAATTTCATCATTCGATCTTGACCATGGAAGAACTTGATTCATCAAATGATACTGGTTAGTTTGTGATTTTAAAATTACTTATTGCTATTTTCTCATTTTTATGATCAGATTCTCATCAAAATGAATCATATGAAACATCCACGTCGACCAAAAAATCGAAAAAAATTCTCGATGTAACGAAACCAAAGTCTTGTAAACGTGGAATAGTTTATCTTAATTTCATTCCAGAAGGAATAACTGTGAAAAATATCCGCATGATTTTATCGAAATACGGTGTTATAGATCGTATCTATTTGGAGAAAGATAAATCTTTGAGGAAAAATCGACGAGTTCGATATACTGAAGGTTGGATCGAATTCCGAAAAAAGTCTATAGCTAAATATGTTGCTGAAACATTGAATGGAAAACCTATTGGCGGAAGAAAATCAGCACGATATCATGATTCGTTATGGAATTTGAAATATTTGAAGAGGTTCATACATTTACAAAAGCAAATAATGAAAATCAATGAATTTTAATTTTCTTTTAGATTCAAGTGGACTCATTTAGCAGAGCAGATGGCTTATGAGAAAGCTTTACAAGATCAAAAACTTCGACTAGAGATTGGACGAGCTAGACACGAAGCCAGTTTCTATGCCGAAATGATTGAGCGTAATCGTCATAAAAAAGAAATTTACAATACTGATATGAATAGTGATACAAATCGAAATTATTTACAAAGGCCGACAGAATCTGATCTAAAGAAATCGAGCAACAATCTTGTTGAACTAGATTCTGAACTTCTTGAAAGTATTTTCAAATAAATTTAATCCTAATATAACAGAAGCGAATTGCAGATTTTGAATCCTGAATCTTTGAATGTTTTAAACATTCCTGAAAAAACGTTGTGATTAAATTTTTTCATTCGGCATCTCTGTACTAAAATAATAGAGTGAATTATTGAAATTTTCTAAATCGATGTAATTTCCTCTATCTTCTTTGATCGCTAAAATCATCTTCCAGAGTTGATTTTTGATCTGCGTGAATGTGTAACGATCTTCGGATTTGTATGCCCAACAACTACGCATGAGATCGTAGAGGTCATCGTTACAGTGCTCTGGTTGTGTGCAAACATTTCCTTGTCGTATAAAATTGATCACTTCAGACGCATTCATACCGATGTATGGAGTAGATCCAAGCGTCACGATCTCCCATAGAACGATACCGAAAGCCCAAACATCACTTTTGATCGAAAATAGTCCCATTGTAAGCGCTTCAGGACTCATCCATCGAACTGGCATCTGTCCCCCATGTTTCATTTCATATAGACCACAATCTTTGTCTCGTATGCTCCTTGAGAGACCAAAATCTGCAACCTTACAGTTTTTGTTGTCATCGATCAAGATGTTACGTACAGCTAAATCTCTATGAATTATCTTTGTTGGAACGAGAAAAAAAAAATATCGAAAATAATTCAGAGTTGAAAAAAACGAATTCTTATTCGTGCTTACTCCGTGATTGCTGATAAATTCCATTCCTTTGGAAATCTGATAAGCAAAATGGACTAAATCGGAGGCAGTTAGGAAAGAGTTTCTGTTAAATTTCATCATCGTCAATGAAGAATTTTGTAGACCATCATCATCTTTATTATTATTATTCGCATCATTATCTTCATGTTTATGATGATGATTATCATCACTATTATTGAATCGTTTACTTCGGCCATTGATTAAGTAATATGACATATAATTGTTGGCATTGTTAATAAAAGGTTTTGTTGATTTAAGATAATCATTTAGTTCTTGATAATCATCTCGATGTTTTCGTAGATAAGTGAGTAGTTTTCCTTGTGAAACAAACTCCATCACAATATAGTATGGAACTAGAGTTTAAAAATGAATTGATTCAATTTGATCTCAATTTGAAAGTACAGATTTTGAAATCTCACCGTTTTCGGTACAGCATCCGAGCAGTCGAACAACGTTCGGATGTGAACCAAGCTGCACCATAATGTCTAATTCTTTGAGAAGGTCACTTTGTCGTTGATAATACTCACTGCCCGCGTTGACTGTAATAGATTCCAAATCGAATACATCCAAACCGGTTGACGTAAAGAGAATATAAATCAACAAGGAAAAAAAAATCAAAGTAAGACTTGTATTTAGATTGACATTGGCAAACCTTTTATGGTTTTGACAGCGACCAATCGCCAATCATCATCATTATCATCATCGTTTTGAACAAAATTATCTGATTGTTTTTTTCTTCGATGCTTCTGTTTAATTAGCCCACAATTTAAATATTTTCGATGATTACTTTTCGCTTTCCACACCTGTCCAAAATTTCCTTCGCCTAGGATCTCGATCATTTCGAGCGAGTTTCGTGGGAGCTCAAGCGAATAGATTGAACGATTCCGATTCGAATCGTTTGAGCAACGCTGATGTTGTCGATGATGATGATAATTCTCTTGTCGGAGAGGATTAGGATCATTCTCTTCTCCATTATTGATCGGCGTCAATGAGGCAAAATATGATGATAATCGACCATGATCATGGTGATGATGATGATTATGAAGATGTTGATGTTGATGATGTATCGGTCTATCGATCGTTCGATAAAGATTATTTAGATGGAAAAATTTTTTCGATTTAGTCGCTGTAGCTACTGGACGGATCGCCTCATCTCGGTGATTGTGGACTCGTCTAAAGGAATCTTCGATCTCACTCTCTCGATCGAACGAACTATCGCTTCGATTGAAACGAGATGAAGAATCATTCGAAGATTTCGTACAACAACATTTACTTCTTCGGAAGAGACGATTTTGTAGCCACCACACCATTGCACCGATACATGCTGGCATGATACCGATGAAAAAAATAAAATAAACATGGAACGAAGTTTGAATCGTCGATGTTTCCGATTGTTGTCCCGATTTAAATCGATCCAAATCGATTGATTCATTTTTGATTAGATTCGATGGAATCGAGCCTTTGACTAAATAGACTCGATCGGAATGATTAGAATCAATGAAATGATGCTTATCTTGAGCATCACGAATCGGCAGCGATTCTATCACATTTGAGGTAGAATTAAGATGATTAGCATCTTGATTGTACTGTGGTTGTGGCCTCACTAAATCATCGGTCCAAACTTGTCCGAGTAAAATGTTGAGGGATAACCAAAACAAATACAAAAATGAGACCGAAGTGAATAGTTTTGGTTCGACTCGATTCGGAAACATTTTAATGGCATCGAAAAGAAGCAATGATACGATTTCATTGTTTTCGTTCATTCGAGAATCGAAATCGAATCAATAAGTAACAAAATTCATTGAGTTTTTGTCTGCAAAGATAAAAAGTAAGACTACAAAAGCTAGAAACATTCGTCTCGAAAGTGAAATCCTAATCAATGCCCGTATTGGATTCGAGCCAAGACTTCGAAGACAAACCAAAACACCCACACTTTTGTCACTGTTCAATGATCCTAATCGAATACAACAATGATGAAGATGGCTTAGAAACGATGGAGATTTGAGAGGAGGAAAATTAAACAATTCGATTGATTATGAATGCAACATCAACGATTAGAAACCATTCAATCGTTAAATGTCGTTGATTAGCTTCGAAAACGGATAATCCCAGCGAAAGTGAAGTGAAGATGTAAAAAATCGAAGAAAAAAACATCGAATAAAAAGTAACGGAACGAATATAATCAATCGAAAAAAAATGAAATCGACAATGAATTTCTTTCAACGAAAGAGGAAGAGAGAAAAAAAAACATCAAAGAAGAAATCGGTGTGGCTATTGTTCGAGAAAATTTCATCCACTAGACATCTTTTACCTTTAGCAGCTTAGGTTGGCTATTGATTTGTAAATTGTAGTCACTCTCAATGTTGTTGTTGTTGTTGTCAAGTGTTAGGTGATGGTTAGGTTGGATTTTCAATCAAATCTCTCTTTCTCTCTCTCTCTCTCTCTCACTTGATGACTGTCGTTGGAACAAAGCTATCTTCTCATTGGTCCATTGCTTGTTTCGTTCCACGCAAGAGAATCGAATTTTTTTCGGCTTAAAAGAGTCTCGTTCGCATTACGAATCGAACGAATCAATTAATAGGATTTGATGGATCGTTGAATAGAACCAAATGAATCCAAAATGCAAACAGGTATCTTCGCATTAAGTTTTTTGTGTTTCTCTCTAAGAATAAGAATCTAAACGTAGAATGGAGTATACCTATTGAAGATATCTGCATTCTATTACATCGATGTTTATTGGTTATGAATAACATTACTAGTGTTTGATTACACTTTTTTGAATTAACATTTTTATCATCGAGAGAGAGATGTTTCAAACATCATCATCATCATCATCATTTTGTCAGTTTCCATCACACTATCACCATCAACATCATCGACTTCATCAAAGAATCGTTTCATTTAGTGGCTATTATTATTATTATTATTATTATTGTTGAATTATTCAAGCATTTTTTTTTCTATATAATATTCGTTTGATGCAAAATAATGTTTTCTTTCTCTTACATACATAGGTGATGCTGATACAGTAGTGTTTAATGATGATGGCGATGATGGTGATCGTATATAATTGACTACCAAGAAAACCACAAACAGAAGAAAAAAATGTTCATTTATTGATGATTGAGTATTGCTATTTTAGTGTGTGGTTGGTTTCAGCATCTCATCATCATCCTTGTCGACATCGACAACCACAACAAAACCACACAATCCAGAAAATCGTCACAATCTTTCGATTCTATTGTAAGAACAAAGAGAGAGCGAGAGAGAGAGAGAGAGAGATGATAATGAAACTTTAAATGATGTTCAATCAAAATGAATTAAAAGAAAGAGAGAGAGAGAGAGAGAGATTCAATTCAAATGTCTGTGTGTGTGTGTGTGTGTGTGTCGAAATGAAAGATGTTGTCGAGAGAATCCATCATTCGAACTCTCGAAACAAACAAACAAATAAGCAAATAAGCAAACAAGCAAGCAAGCAAAAAAAAAGCAGCGAAATCAAAGTCAAGGTAAGGTGTTTTCGATTCGAGGCGAATTACTTCGATGCCTATCACACACACACACACACAGACGAAGTCGAAGAACGAAAAAAAAATCGATTGGATTTCGTTTAGATTCGATGATACAACAAAGAAAAAAAAGATTGAATATTTCATTTTTTTTTTTTTTTTTTTTTGATTAAAATTCAAGCGACGAAAAAAAACTGTAGAAATCAAAAGAAAGGGAGAGGGGGGAAGAAGAGAAAATCGATTTCGATTCCACTCGAAATCGCGTAATTGTTCTCCTCGTATTTCTTCAAACATTTCTATGCTTTAGATTTTATTGCTATTTTTTTTTCGCTAATTTTTTTTTTGCATCGAAATTTTCGCGTTGGCGTTTTAATTACGATTGAAAGAAAGCCAGAGAGAGAGAGAGAGAGAGAGAGAGAGAGAGAGAGAAGCTATCTAATTTATGTTTCAAATAATCGAATGAATAGCTCGTTTCAATTGGATCGTAATTAACAATTGGATCAATTTTTTTCTCTCTCCATCATCGCCATTGTTGACATCATCGATCCATTCATTCATTCAATTAATTTTAATTGGTTGTCATTTGAAGAGAGAATTATTTCAAAAAGAAATTTTCTCTCTCTCTCTCTCTCTCTCTCTCTCTCTCGTTTTGATCTCTTGATCAAAAATATTTTTATTAAAACTTTTTTTACATTTCTCTTCATTTTTTTTTCTTCCCTCTATACTTTGATTTAAATCATCATATTGCCATCATCATCATCATCATCATCGTTGGCCAAGGATTGTGGTTTCTTTGATTGATATAAGCCAATATTGTATTTGGTTATTTTTCACTTCTAGATTTCGAAATTTAACCCTAAATCAAACAACAACAAAGATGGCGAAGAGAGAGAGAGAGAGAGAGAGAGAGAGAGAGAAAAATAAGGAAACACAATCCTGTGTATTCATATTGTATCCCCGCCACCATTGATCATCACCATAACCATTGAAATGCTCGAATCACAATCATTATCAGCTCTGTTTTGCTCTAAAATTTGATTGAAATCTAAAATGAAAAAGTTCACCGATTAATTCACTTTTATTACCTGGTCATATTAGTGTCTTAATTGATTAAACTCAACAATTTTTCCTTGATCTTTTAAATCTGTTCGTAGATTTAGACTATTAATATTTATAAATGCATTAAATTTAGATTTTTTCCCTTTCTGATGGTTAATGCAAGATCTATAATCCATTTTTCTCTGGCAAAGTTCAACAAAAAAGATTTGACCTATGTTATTCACAGAGACTTTCCTCAATGAAGAAAATGAAATTTTGAAAATGAGATGCTTTGTACGATCACCATTAGATGGTAGTGCTTATGTTTGAATATTTGAGGGCCGATTGTTTTCAGAGTTTCAAAAAAGAGATCATTCCTTATCAGTGACACTTATTCTATTTATTCGTAATATTTGATAAAATTTTATACATCGATTTTAATAATATAGAATATCCATTGGAATTTTATCATATTTTGTATTATATCTTATATGATAAATACTGAAATATTTTAAATTTAATTTGATGACTGTACAGTAAAATAGTCAAGACTAAGCATAACTCTCTGGGGCAGAGGTTACACTAGCATACTTACCTGGCGACGGGTTCGAGTTCTCAAGCAAACTCGGCTCCGGGTGGAGTCTACACCATTGCACATCGGTAGAAGATGAAACCCGCCACTGGTCCAAAATGGATCAGATGGGTCGTGTAATTTTTGGTAGCGAGGTTTAGCGTACGCGCTGACCTCTTTTTCTTTAATTAATGTAAAAAAAAGGGTGCACTTAAACTGAAATGGTGGGATCATGAGGGTCATTAAATAATGCAAAGGTATTAAGTAATGCATCTGTTGTGCAGGTTGCGAATCGATCTTAGCAATTAAGGATGTTTAGGAAGTCTTATAATTTCTCATTTTCTATGCTAACTCCGAAATCTCAAATTTTAGCCTAAAAGGTTAGAGTATCCTACTAGTGAATTCCAAAATATCTAGAATACAAAATAAGTGAAAATTATGGACAAACGACAATTTAAAAATAAAGTGAACTTTAATTTCGATTAATTTAATCAAGAATAATGTTAACAATTGATTGAGTGTTAAAACAAGAATATTCGAATGGTCAAGTCTTCTCTTAGTTTAAGTGGCAATATTTCGCCATGCTTGACAAATAGAAGCGTAAAAAATTTTCGCATCGAGAGGGTAAAATGATGAGTCAAGTGATAGGATTAGTGGGCACATTATTCTGTCAATGATGGCCATTGGCATCCAGAGATACAACTTCCGGTCTAATATTATTAATGCTTGATGATTGTTGCTGATGCATCTCTTCTTTCATTTTCGCTAGTAAATCTTGCATCTTTCTCAGTTCTGCTTCTTTTTCTTGAAGAATTCGATCCTTTTCCGACTCATCGTAACCTCCAATACTGCCACTGATAATGCTAATATTATCACGCAAGCTATTCGAATGTATTGTGGCCGAAGAAATCGATGTAGAGATTACATTCCCAGCTAATCTATGAGATCTATAATTTTCATAATGAATATCATGGGTTACTTCGCGTAGATCTTGCATATGTGAGACCAGCATAGAACGAAGCTTGATGTAATCACTATGATCTGGATTCTCTGTTTCCACAACGCCCCAAGGATAAAGTCGGCCACGAATCTTGCGGCCATTGACGTCATGAAAATCTAGCGAGGAACAAACAGCGAAAGGCATCGATATTTTCAATTGATTCACATGTGCTTTGTAATCTTCATCTTCATCTGGATCACAATCAGGTATCGAATAGATTTGAATTCGATGATGTTTGATTTCATTCAAAATTTTCTCCTTCAATTGTTTGGTCTCTTGAGGCGTAAGAAAATCTGATTTAGCGATCAGTGGCACCACATTGACTTTGTGCTGTAAAAGTTTCAGAAATCGAACATCGGCAGGTTTCAAACCAAAATTTAGAGGTGAAATAAAATAGAAACAACAATGAACACGTGTATCACGGATCTGTCTTCGATTCAATCCAGATTCATTCGTCAAATATTTCTCATATTGTTCATCAATGTAATTCAAAATCGGTTCGTAATTATTTGAACAATCTAAAGAATCACCATAACCAGGCGTATCGATGACTGATTAGTTTGAAAACAGAAAAAATCAATTAGCTCTAGCAATCATTCGAAACCTACACATTACCAGTTAATTTTAATCGTACACCACGTTCTTCAATATCAACGGTGAACGGTTCGATCGTTAAGGTTCGTTCGAGAAGATCTTCAGTCTTTGGAATGGTTCGATTAGAATTCAAATTTGTCTTAAATAATGAATTGGTCAGTGTTGTTTTGCCAAGACCAGATTCTCCAACAATCATCAAATTGAATTCGAAACCTTTCTTGGCGAATTTTCTCTGAACTTGATTTGGGAGATTGGCAAAACCTAGATAATTACTGGCAGTAGAATTTGACACTTCAGCCATTGTATTCTATAAATATCAGAAAACAGCTTCTTGCTTTGAAAAATTGTCTCAAATAGATATTTTCGAAATTGAAGCCACCGTTCTAAACGAATGACAACTATCGAAATGCCTACTAATCGAATTCAATGTCAAGATCGAAAGGAGTGAGATGCTAAAAGAAAGAAAGAGAGAGAGAGAGAGAGAGAGAGAGAGAGAGAGAGAGAGAGAGAGAGAGAGAGAGAGAGAGAGAGATTGAAAATTTCAATTGATTATAATTAAATTCAATGAAAAAAAAAATTTCATTCCAAAAATACTGACCTGTTTAGGTTGCAGAAACCAGAAAAACTTATGCTATTTGCTCTTTTTCGAAATAAATTTCGGTCTAGTTTTTTTAAATGCTTGTTCGGCGATCAAAATTTAATCACACTGTTTAATCTAGAAAACATCATTTGGGGAAATCAAGATGAAGATGATGATGATGATGATGATCAATGGTGAACGATTTCGAGAAATTCAAATAAAAAACGGTTTCGAAGAGCAAGAGAGAGAGAGAGAGAGAGAGTATTCAACATGGAAGAAAACTAGGCAAAAACAACTCCGCCCAAGCCTTTTATGTCGCAACAGATTCACCACTTGTTGTGTTTATGATCAGTTCTTTTTTGAAAATTAATTTTAAAAATATTTGTTTTGATGAATCAAATTTAGAAATCAAAACAATTTCTTTTGAAATTGTTTTGAATTGAATTGAAATTGAAATTAAAGGAAATTCAGCTTATTTAGAAGAAAAATTCTAAACAAGATCAATAATTATTATGATTTCTAAATCTATTCGTGATCAACATTCAAATGGTGGAGCTAAATATCTTTGTTTGTATTTTATGATTGTATTCATTGAACAGATTTGTTTCGAATTGATTTCAATCAGTCAAATTTTTTGTGATAGCGATTTTAAAAAAAGATCTGGAAGGAAAGAAAAATGCTATTATATCTGAAAAATATGCTGTAGATTCTACAGTCTAGAATTATACCAAACTAAATAGTCGGGTTGTTATTCGCTGATATCGATTGAAGTAACAAATGGTAAGGATTTTGCTTGATTTTTTCTCACTGATTAGTCGCTTTAATAACTGTGTTTTGCTATGAAATTAGATTTTTCTGCGAACGTATCAAAAGAAATCAGTCCAGGGACATATTTGCCAAGGCTTGCCAATGAATTTGCTTTCATTCTTTTTAGCAGTGCCTCTTGTGCTTTTGAGACGTTTTCGCTTTTCCCATTCCAAACATGCAAAGCGCTCTGTTGTAAGGCTCGACCAAAACTGAAGCTCAATGTCCATGGTCCTTGGCATTTGATGGCTTTGTTGATAGCATTCAGATTAGTCGTAGCTTCTTCTTCTGATTGACCACCTGATAAGAATAAAATGCCAGGAATCGCAGGAGGACATGTACGTAATAATGTTGTGATTGTAGCCAAACCTATTTCCTCAGGAGTTGATTTGTTTGAACAATCATAGCCGGATGTAATCATATTCAATTTTAGCAGAATTCCTTCTATACAGACATTGTATTGATGTAAAGCGTTGATTACAGACGAAAAAATTTTTTGACTGACAAGTTGGCATTTTTCTATATCATGTTTTCCGTCCTGCAGAATATCCGGTTCAACAATCGGAACGATACGATTCTCTTGACAAATGGCTGCATATCGAGCCAAACTTTTAACATTTTCTTCAATCGCTATTGTAGATGGTTCTATATCTCCGATACGAAACACTGCTCGCCATTTTGCAAATCTACAACCTAGTCGGTAGAATACTTGACATCTTGATTTAAGATCATCTAGACCTTGTGTAGCAGTCTCATAATTACATCCTAATAAAGGCACTACGCCTTTGTCAACTTTTACTCCAGGAATGATCGAATTCCTCCTCAGCACATTGATCAATAAATTGCCTTCATCATCTTTCTGATAAATTGTTTCTTCGTGTAAAATGACTCCGCTAATGAATTGCGAGATTTCGCTATTGCACAATAATAATTGACGATAAAGCCTTCGATTTTCTGGTGTGTTTTCGATTCCGATTGTAGAGAATTTTTTTTCAATCGATCCAAAACTTTCATCTGCAGCTAAGATTCCTTTTCCAGGCCTAGCTATCGCCGTCGCTGTTTCATGGAGTTCTTTTTGGATCGAACGTGACAATATGAGACTCATTTTTCTTCAACTGAGAACTATTAGCATTACCCGAAATATAGCTGAAAAAAATGGCTGACAATCGTATGATACTCAATTTTAATCGATAAATTTTTGAACTACTACAAGAGAAAATGGCAATTAAATAAAAATCGTCGAATCTCATTAGAAAAAAAATTTGATTAATGAAGTTGTTCGAAAATTCGAACCAAAAAAAAAACTATGTTGGTGGATTGCGATGCTGATTGAGAGCGTTCTCCTTCCAAGAAGCATAGATATTTTGGATGGATTGGGAATGGAATTTAAGCGAAAAAGTTTGAAAGAGTTTGCTTTCATTGCGAGAACTTGGAAGAACGAAGAACATTGTACACTTTGTAACGAATCGAATCAAGAGGGAGGGGCTATGGAATTGATGCAAACAATGACAAGGGGTAGGTGGGTGCACAGGGGCGTAGGCGTTGCAAGATATTAGATGATGCAAGATATGCAAGCTTGTGCGTCTCAACGATGGAACATCATCGAACAGTACCAGAGGCTTCGAAATTATCATATCACTTGGTCTCAGATCCTTCCACTATTTTGGACAGATAAGCATTCCAAGAGTATTTTTATTTTTTTTTCACCTCTCAACTATACAACAGGGCCTATTGTTTAACGTATAGATCTCTCTGACTAGTTCAGTACAAAAATTGAATTAAAATAAAATCGAAAAGAATTTTTGATGAAAATGCATTATTTTAATGTTTTTATTTATTTAATTTGATTAATTAATAAAATGAAATAGATACATCACACCACAAGAAGTGTCAAAAATGAACAAAGAAACAAACAACAACAATGTGAAGAAAAATTTGTTTGAAAAAATTTTATAAATTATCAGAAGAATAATTGAATTGAAAATTTAGAAAATGCGTTCGTCGACATTCACTTAATCCTATCGGTTCTGTTGAGTTTAGTTATATACTTCACACCGATCTTTGTTGCCTGGTCTACATCGGCCGACATCTTGAACGAAAACTTGATCCGCTGGACAATGATGTGTTAGCGTTCTGAATCCTTTCTTGCCACGTCCGGCTGGCGCACAAACCACAAACATTCCGCAACTATCTGGATGAGAGAAAACACCTCTTTTCGAACAGCCTAGCGAACCATCGGAATTGGTGAACACAATCGGACCGATGAAATTCACCGTCGAGGTTGCCGGTGCAATATACGGTCTTCGTGTCGTACTGGTCGTTGTCGTTGTTGTCGATAATGCTGTAGTCAATGGTAACTCTACAGCATTATGATGGATGCCTGGTAATGGTCTTCTAGGCCTTGCTATTCGCCTACGATTACCGTTGATTGTTGATAATTGATCCTCGATCAAACTTGGTAGCGGTGTGGTCGTTGATATTGGTTTATGAATCAAATCTGGTGATGATGATTTTTGAAAATTGTTCGCTTGTATAGAGTTATACAAGCTTGTGCTAGTAAATGGAGCAATATCGAATTCCGGTGGCAAAGTGTTATAATTGGTGTATTTGGGTAAAAACGACGATGATGTCGGTGCCGGAGAAGGAGTTGTTGATATTGTAGTGCTGATCGATGATTGAAGATTATTTTCCACTAAATCTGCTGCCCTGGGCGGAGTATTAATCAACATTTCAATCGGATTCTCTTGCAAAGGAAGATTGAAATGATTCTGAGGCCTTCGACGTTGAGAATTTGGCAGAGGAGGCGATAGAGGAGGATTCGATGCCTGTGGTGCTGTACTCGATGATGTATGATGAACATTAGCATCATTGAAGCCGAAAGTAAGAATCGGTGGGGATTGTTGAGATGATGGAATCGGAGGCGGTGGTGGTGGCGAAGTGGTGGATGGTTGAGGAACTAATTGTCATCGGCTATCTTGGAACCGAAGACAAACATTAAATTTCTTTCGATGTATCTCTTTGTCTTTGTGTGTTAAGTGTTGGATATTCTTCGAGTGACCATATTCACGGGCGAAGCGCTCTCAATTTTAGTTTCCAGACAAATAAAATGAATCTTTCGCCTGAGAATTCAATGAGTTATGATGTGGATTATTTATCCAAATTTTGAATTCAAAGCGAGAATTGCTTCATCCTTTGTTCTCTTCTCTAGGTATTCTAGATTATTATTGTTAGTGGAAAAATAAAATGAAATTTAATAAGAACACTAAGATTGTCTTTTTGGTGTTGCAGTTTTTGGTTTACAGGTGATCTATTTTATTTCATTCACCTTCTCTTTTCGATCCTCTCTCTCTCTCTCTCTCTCTCTCTCTCTCTCTCTCTCTCTCTCTCTCTCTCTGTTTGGCTGGACATCATCGAAAAAAAAAAAATTTTTTTTGCTCTTATTTTCAGTTTCTATGTCGTTTTTTGTTTACTTTGTTAGAATACTATCATCATTCGATCGTTGCCACCACAAACCCTTTCTGAAGCTATTTTTTTCGAAAAGCCTCTATTCGACGAAAACAAAACGAAATCAAAACCGAGAAAAAAAAACAAAAACAGAGAGAGAGAGAGAGAGAGAGAGAGAGAGAGAGAGAGAGAGAGGATCGAAAAGAGAAGGTGAATGAAATAAAATAGATCACCTGTAAACCAAAAACTGCAACACCAAAAAGACAATCTTAGTGTTCTTATTAAATTTCATTTTATTTTTCCACTAACAATAATAATCTAGAATACCTAGAGAAGAGAACAAAGGATGAAGCAATTCTCGCTTTGAATTCAAAATTTGGATAAATAATCCACATCATAACTCATTGAATTCTCAGGCGAAAGATTCATTTTATTTGTCTGGAAACTAAAATTGAGAGCGCTTCGCCCGTGAATATGGTCACTCGAAGAATATCCAACACTTAACACACAAAGACAAAGAGATACATCGAAAGAAATTTAATGTTTGTCTTCGGTTCCAAGATAGCCGATGACAATTAGTTCCTCAACCATCCACCACTTCGCCACCACCACCGCCTCCGATTCCATCATCTCAACAATCCCCACCGATTCTTACTTTCGGCTTCAATGATGCTAATGTTCATCATACATCATCGAGTACAGCACCACAGGCATCGAATCCTCCTCTATCGCCTCCTCTGCCAAATTCTCAACGTCGAAGGCCTCAGAATCATTTCAATCTTCCTTTGCAAGAGAATCCGATTGAAATGTTGATTAATACTCCGCCCAGGGCAGCAGATTTAGTGGAAAATAATCTTCAATCATCGATCAGCACTACAATATCAACAACTCCTTCTCCGGCACCGACATCATCGTCGTTTTTACCCAAATACACCAATTATAACACTTTGCCACCGGAATTCGATATTGCTCCATTTACTAGCACAAGCTTGTATAACTCTATACAAGCGAACAATTTTCAAAAATCATCATCACCAGATTTGATTCATAAACCAATATCAACGACCACACCGCTACCAAGTTTGATCGAGGATCAATTATCAACAATCAACGGTAATCGTAGGCGAATAGCAAGGCCTAGAAGACCATTACCAGGCATCCATCATAATGCTGTAGAGTTACCATTGACTACAGCATTATCGACAACAACGACAACGACCAGTACGACACGAAGACCGTATATTGCACCGGCAACCTCGACGGTGAATTTCATCGGTCCGATTGTGTTCACCAATTCCGATGGTTCGCTAGGCTGTTCGAAAAGAGGTGTTTTCTCTCATCCAGATAGTTGCGGAATGTTTGTGGTTTGTGCGCCAGCCGGACGTGGCAAGAAAGGATTCAGAACGCTAACACATCATTGTCCAGCGGATCAAGTTTTCGTTCAAGATGTCGGCCGATGTAGACCAGGCAACAAAGATCGGTGTGAAGTATATAACTAAACTCAACAGAACCGATAGGATTAAGTGAATGTCGACGAACGCATTTTCTAAATTTTCAATTCAATTATTCTTCTGATAATTTATAAAATTTTTTCAAACAAATTTTTCTTCACATTGTTGTTGTTTGTTTCTTTGTTCATTTTTGACACTTCTTGTGGTGTGATGTATCTATTTCATTTTATTAATTAATCAAATTAAATAAATAAAAACATTAAAATAATGCATTTTCATCAAAAATTCTTTTCGATTTTATTTTAATTCAATTTTTGTACTGAACTAGTCAGAGAGATCTATACGTTAAACAATAGGCCCTGTTGTATAGTTGAGAGGTGAAAAAAAAATAAAAATACTCTTGGAATGCTTATCTGTCCAAAATAGTGGAAGGATCTGAGACCAAGTGATATGATAATTTCGAAGCCTCTGGTACTGTTCGATGATGTTCCATCGTTGAGACGCACAAGCTTGCATATCTTGCATCATCTAATATCTTGCAACGCCTACGCCCCTGTGCACCCACCTACCCCTTGTCATTGTTTGCATCAATTCCATAGCCCCTCCCTCTTGATTCGATTCGTTACAAAGTGTACAATGTTCTTCGTTCTTCCAAGTTCTCGCAATGAAAGCAAACTCTTTCAAACTTTTTCGCTTAAATTCCATTCCCAATCCATCCAAAATATCTATGCTTCTTGGAAGGAGAACGCTCTCAATCAGCATCGCAATCCACCAACATAGTTTTTTTTTGGTTCGAATTTTCGAACAACTTCATTAATCAAATTTTTTTTCTAATGAGATTCGACGATTTTTATTTAATTGCCATTTTCTCTTGTAGTAGTTCAAAAATTTATCGATTAAAATTGAGTATCATACGATTGTCAGCCATTTTTTTCAGCTATATTTCGGGTAATGCTAATAGTTCTCAGTTGAAGAAAAATGAGTCTCATATTGTCACGTTCGATCCAAAAAGAACTCCATGAAACAGCGACGGCGATAGCTAGGCCTGGAAAAGGAATCTTAGCTGCAGATGAAAGTTTTGGATCGATTGAAAAAAAATTCTCTACAATCGGAATCGAAAACACACCAGAAAATCGAAGGCTTTATCGTCAATTATTATTGTGCAATAGCGAAATCTCGCAATTCATTAGCGGAGTCATTTTACACGAAGAAACAATTTATCAGAAAGATGATGAAGGCAATTTATTGATCAATGTGCTGAGGAGGAATTCGATCATTCCTGGAGTAAAAGTTGACAAAGGCGTAGTGCCTTTATTAGGATGTAATTATGAGACTGCTACACAAGGTCTAGATGATCTTAAATCAAGATGTCAAGTATTCTACCGACTAGGTTGTAGATTTGCAAAATGGCGAGCAGTGTTTCGTATCGGAGATATAGAACCATCTACAATAGCGATTGAAGAAAATGTTAAAAGTTTGGCTCGATATGCAGCCATTTGTCAAGAGAATCGTATCGTTCCGATTGTTGAACCGGATATTCTGCAGGACGGAAAACATGATATAGAAAAATGCCAACTTGTCAGTCAAAAAATTTTTTCGTCTGTAATCAACGCTTTACATCAATACAATGTCTGTATAGAAGGAATTCTGCTAAAATTGAATATGATTACATCCGGCTATGATTGTTCAAACAAATCAACTCCTGAGGAAATAGGTTTGGCTACAATCACAACATTATTACGTACATGTCCTCCTGCGATTCCTGGCATTTTATTCTTATCAGGTGGTCAATCAGAAGAAGAAGCTACGACTAATCTGAATGCTATCAACAAAGCCATCAAATGCCAAGGACCATGGACATTGAGCTTCAGTTTTGGTCGAGCCTTACAACAGAGCGCTTTGCATGTTTGGAATGGGAAAAGCGAAAACGTCTCAAAAGCACAAGAGGCACTGCTAAAAAGAATGAAAGCAAATTCATTGGCAAGCCTTGGCAAATATGTCCCTGGACTGATTTCTTTTGATACGTTCGCAGAAAAATCTAATTTCATAGCAAAACACAGTTATTAAAGCGACTAATCAGTGAGAAAAAATCAAGCAAAATCCTTACCATTTGTTACTTCAATCGATATCAGCGAATAACAACCCGACTATTTAGTTTGGTATAATTCTAGACTGTAGAATCTACAGCATATTTTTCAGATATAATAGCATTTTTCTTTCCTTCCAGATCTTTTTTTAAAATCGCTATCACAAAAAATTTGACTGATTGAAATCAATTCGAAACAAATCTGTTCAATGAATACAATCATAAAATACAAACAAAGATATTTAGCTCCACCATTTGAATGTTGATCACGAATAGATTTAGAAATCATAATAATTATTGATCTTGTTTAGAATTTTTCTTCTAAATAAGCTGAATTTCCTTTAATTTCAATTTCAATTCAATTCAAAACAATTTCAAAAGAAATTGTTTTGATTTCTAAATTTGATTCATCAAAACAAATATTTTTAAAATTAATTTTCAAAAAAGAACTGATCATAAACACAACAAGTGGTGAATCTGTTGCGACATAAAAGGCTTGGGCGGAGTTGTTTTTGCCTAGTTTTCTTCCATGTTGAATACTCTCTCTCTCTCTCTCTCTCTCTCTCTCTCTCTCTCTCTCTCTCTCTCTTTTGCTCTTCGAAACCGTTTTTTATTTGAATTTCTCGAAATCGTTCACCATTGATCATCATCATCATCATCATCTTCATTTTGATTTCCCCAAATGATGTTTTCTAGATTAAACAGTGTGATTAAATTTTGATCGCCGAACAAGCATTTAAAAAACTAGACCGAAATTAATTTCGAAAAAGAGCAAATAGCATAAGTTTTTCTGGTTTCTGCAACCTAAACAGGTCAGTATTTTTGGAATGAAATTTTTTTTTTCATTGAATTTAATGATAATCAATTGAAATTTTCAATCTTTCTCTCTCTCTCTTTCTTTCTTTTAGCATCTCACTCCTCTCGATCTTGACATTGAATTCGATTCGTAGGCATTTCGATAGTTGTCATTCGTTTAGAACGGTGGCTTCAATTTCGAAAATATCTATTTGAGACAATTTTTCAAAGCAAGAAGCTGTTTTCTGATATGTAATTCATAGAGACTTCCCTCAATGAAGAAAATGAAATTTTGAAAATGAAATGCTTTGTACGATCACCATTAGATGGTAGTGGTTATGTTTGAATATTTGAGGGCCGATTGTTTTCAGAGTTTCAAAAAAGAGATCATTCCTTATCAGTGACACTTATTCTATTTATTCGTGATCTTTGATAAAATTTTATACATCGATTTCAAATTGGAATCAAATTGAAGAGAGAACAAGTGTGTTCGAACGTTCAACGAAGGAGAAAGTCATCTAAAGTTAAAAGAGATTTTTTGGTTTCCCTTTTTTTATCCTAAACCAGAAGATAAAACTGAAACAAAACTATGCCAGAGCGAAAAAAGATGAAATTGGTCGGGGAAAAAAAACAAAAACAAAAGAAATTATTACAAATTTATGCTTGTTTTAAGTTTTTTTAGTATTTTGCTTCTCCCCACTAGACATAGAGAACAGAGAGGGCAACAAAAAATTCATAAATTTTTCTTTTTCAATCAAAAATAAGCAGGTGGGTGTGTCGAAAATAACCGTCAAAATAGCATTACCGTTATGATGTGTTCAGCGAACCTAGACTATGTTCAGTGTGTGGACGTCCGATTGATTGGTTTTGGCTGATCGAGATCGGTCGATCCTTTAGTTTTCTCTCTCTCCCTCTCTCTCTCTCTCTCTCTCTGTTTTTGTTTTTTTTTCTCGGTTTTGATTTCGTTTTGTTTTCGTCGAATAGAGGCTTTTCGAAAAAAATAGCTTCAGAAAGGGTTTGTGGTGGCAACGATCGAATGATGATAGTATTCTAACAAAGTAAACAAAAAACGACATAGAAACTGAAAATAAGAGCAAAAAAAATTTTTTTTTTTTTCGATGATGTCCAGCCAAACAGAGAGAGAGAGAGAGAGAGAGAGAGAGAGAGAGAGAGAGAGAGAGAGAGAGAGGATCGAAAAGAGAAGGTGAATGAAATAAAATAGATCACCTGTAAACCAAAAACTGCAACACCAAAAAGACAATCTTAGTGTTCTTATTAAATTTCATTTTATTTTTCCACTAACAATAATAATCTAGAATACCTAGAGAAGAGAACAAAGGATGAAGCAATTCTCGCTTTGAATTCAAAATTTGGATAAATAATCCACATCATAACTCATTGAATTCTCAGGCGAAAGATTCATTTTATTTGTCTGGAAACTAAAATTGAGAGCGCTTCGCCCGTGAATATGGTCACTCGAAGAATATCCAACACTTAACACACAAAGACAAAGAGATACATCGAAAGAAATTTAATGTTTGTCTTCGGTTCCAAGATAGCCGATGACAATTAGTTCCTCAACCATCCACCACTTCGCCACCACCACCGCCTCCGATTCCATCATCTCAACAATCCCCACCGATTCTTACTTTCGGCTTCAATGATGCTAATGTTCATCATACATCATCGAGTACAGCACCACAGGCATCGAATCCTCCTCTATCGCCTCCTCTGCCAAATTCTCAACGTCGAAGGCCTCAGAATCATTTCAATCTTCCTTTGCAAGAGAATCCGATTGAAATGTTGATTAATACTCCGCCCAGGGCAGCAGATTTAGTGGAAAATAATCTTCAATCATCGATCAGCACTACAATATCAACAACTCCTTCTCCGGCACCGACATCATCGTCGTTTTTACCCAAATACACCAATTATAACACTTTGCCACCGGAATTCGATATTGCTCCATTTACTAGCACAAGCTTGTATAACTCTATACAAGCGAACAATTTTCAAAAATCATCATCACCAGATTTGATTCATAAACCAATATCAACGACCACACCGCTACCAAGTTTGATCGAGGATCAATTATCAACAATCAACGGTAATCGTAGGCGAATAGCAAGGCCTAGAAGACCATTACCAGGCATCCATCATAATGCTGTAGAGTTACCATTGACTACAGCATTATCGACAACAACGACAACGACCAGTACGACACGAAGACCGTATATTGCACCGGCAACCTCGACGGTGAATTTCATCGGTCCGATTGTGTTCACCAATTCCGATGGTTCGCTAGGCTGTTCGAAAAGAGGTGTTTTCTCTCATCCAGATAGTTGCGGAATGTTTGTGGTTTGTGCGCCAGCCGGACGTGGCAAGAAAGGATTCAGAACGCTAACACATCATTGTCCAGCGGATCAAGTTTTCGTTCAAGATGTCGGCCGATGTAGACCAGGCAACAAAGATCGGTGTGAAGTATATAACTAAACTCAACAGAACCGATAGGATTAAGTGAATGTCGACGAACGCATTTTCTAAATTTTCAATTCAATTATTCTTCTGATAATTTATAAAATTTTTTCAAACAAATTTTTCTTCACATTGTTGTTGTTTGTTTCTTTGTTCATTTTTGACACTTCTTGTGGTGTGATGTATCTATTTCATTTTATTAATTAATCAAATTAAATAAATAAAAACATTAAAATAATGCATTTTCATCAAAAATTCTTTTCGATTTTATTTTAATTCAATTTTTGTACTGAACTAGTCAGAGAGATCTATACGTTAAACAATAGGCCCTGTTGTATAGTTGAGAGGTGAAAAAAAAATAAAAATACTCTTGGAATGCTTATCTGTCCAAAATAGTGGAAGGATCTGAGACCAAGTGATATGATAATTTCGAAGCCTCTGGTACTGTTCGATGATGTTCCATCGTTGAGACGCACAAGCTTGCATATCTTGCATCATCTAATATCTTGCAACGCCTACGCCCCTGTGCACCCACCTACCCCTTGTCATTGTTTGCATCAATTCCATAGCCCCTCCCTCTTGATTCGATTCGTTACAAAGTGTACAATGTTCTTCGTTCTTCCAAGTTCTCGCAATGAAAGCAAACTCTTTCAAACTTTTTCGCTTAAATTCCATTCCCAATCCATCCAAAATATCTATGCTTCTTGGAAGGAGAACGCTCTCAATCAGCATCGCAATCCACCAACATAGTTTTTTTTTTTGGTTCGAATTTTCGAACAACTTCATTAATCAAATTTTTTTTCTAATGAGATTCGACGATTTTTATTTAATTGCCATTTTCTCTTGTAGTAGTTCAAAAATTTATCGATTAAAATTGAGTATCATACGATTGTCAGCCATTTTTTTCAGCTATATTTCGGGTAATGCTAATAGTTCTCAGTTGAAGAAAAATGAGTCTCATATTGTCACGTTCGATCCAAAAAGAACTCCATGAAACAGCGACGGCGATAGCTAGGCCTGGAAAAGGAATCTTAGCTGCAGATGAAAGTTTTGGATCGATTGAAAAAAAATTCTCTACAATCGGAATCGAAAACACACCAGAAAATCGAAGGCTTTATCGTCAATTATTATTGTGCAATAGCGAAATCTCGCAATTCATTAGCGGAGTCATTTTACACGAAGAAACAATTTATCAGAAAGATGATGAAGGCAATTTATTGATCAATGTGCTGAGGAGGAATTCGATCATTCCTGGAGTAAAAGTTGACAAAGGCGTAGTGCCTTTATTAGGATGTAATTATGAGACTGCTACACAAGGTCTAGATGATCTTAAATCAAGATGTCAAGTATTCTACCGACTAGGTTGTAGATTTGCAAAATGGCGAGCAGTGTTTCGTATCGGAGATATAGAACCATCTACAATAGCGATTGAAGAAAATGTTAAAAGTTTGGCTCGATATGCAGCCATTTGTCAAGAGAATCGTATCGTTCCGATTGTTGAACCGGATATTCTGCAGGACGGAAAACATGATATAGAAAAATGCCAACTTGTCAGTCAAAAAATTTTTTCGTCTGTAATCAACGCTTTACATCAATACAATGTCTGTATAGAAGGAATTCTGCTAAAATTGAATATGATTACATCCGGCTATGATTGTTCAAACAAATCAACTCCTGAGGAAATAGGTTTGGCTACAATCACAACATTATTACGTACATGTCCTCCTGCGATTCCTGGCATTTTATTCTTATCAGGTGGTCAATCAGAAGAAGAAGCTACGACTAATCTGAATGCTATCAACAAAGCCATCAAATGCCAAGGACCATGGACATTGAGCTTCAGTTTTGGTCGAGCCTTACAACAGAGCGCTTTGCATGTTTGGAATGGGAAAAGCGAAAACGTCTCAAAAGCACAAGAGGCACTGCTAAAAAGAATGAAAGCAAATTCATTGGCAAGCCTTGGCAAATATGTCCCTGGACTGATTTCTTTTGATACGTTCGCAGAAAAATCTAATTTCATAGCAAAACACAGTTATTAAAGCGACTAATCAGTGAGAAAAAATCAAGCAAAATCCTTACCATTTGTTACTTCAATCGATATCAGCGAATAACAACCCGACTATTTAGTTTGGTATAATTCTAGACTGTAGAATCTACAGCATATTTTTCAGATATAATAGCATTTTTCTTTCCTTCCAGATCTTTTTTTAAAATCGCTATCACAAAAAATTTGACTGATTGAAATCAATTCGAAACAAATCTGTTCAATGAATACAATCATAAAATACAAACAAAGATATTTAGCTCCACCATTTGAATGTTGATCACGAATAGATTTAGAAATCATAATAATTATTGATCTTGTTTAGAATTTTTCTTCTAAATAAGCTGAATTTCCTTTAATTTCAATTTCAATTCAATTCAAAACAATTTCAAAAGAAATTGTCAATTGGACGTTGGTCCTTGGTCGTTGTCGTTGTTGTCGATAATGCTGTAGTCAATGGTAACTCTACAGCATTATGATGGATGCCTGGTAATGGTCTTCTAGGCCTTGCTATTCGCCTACGATTACCGTTGATTGTTGATAATTGATCCTCGATCAAACTTGGTAGCGGTGTGGTCGTTGATATTGGTTTATGAATCAAATCTGGTGATGATGATTTTTGAAAATTGTTCGCTTGTATAGAGTTATACAAGCTTGTGCTAGTAAATGGAGCAATATCGAATTCCGGTGGCAAAGTGTTATAATTGGTGTATTTGGGTAAAAACGACGATGATGTCGGTGCCGGAGAAGGAGTTGTTGATATTGTAGTGCTGATCGATGATTGAAGATTATTTTCCACTAAATCTGCTGCCCTGGGCGGAGTATTAATCAACATTTCAATCGGATTCTCTTGCAAAGGAAGATTGAAATGATTCTGAGGCCTTCGACGTTGAGAATTTGGCAGAGGAGGCGATAGAGGAGGATTCGATGCCTGTGGTGCTGTACTCGATGATGTATGATGAACATTAGCATCATTGAAGCCGAAAGTAAGAATCGGTGGGGATTGTTGAGATGATGGAATCGGAGGCGGTGGTGGTGGCGAAGTGGTGGATGGTTGAGGAACTAATTGTCATCGGCTATCTTGGAACCGAAGACAAACATTAAATTTCTTTCGATGTATCTCTTTGTCTTTGTGTGTTAAGTGTTGGATATTCTTCGAGTGACCATATTCACGGGCGAAGCGCTCTCAATTTTAGTTTCCAGACAAATAAAATGAATCTTTCGCCTGAGAATTCAATGAGTTATGATGTGGATTATTTATCCAAATTTTGAATTCAAAGCGAGAATTGCTTCATCCTTTGTTCTCTTCTCTAGGTATTCTAGATTATTATTGTTAGTGGAAAAATAAAATGAAATTTAATAAGAACACTAAGATTGTCTTTTTGGTGTTGCAGTTTTTGGTTTACAGGTGATCTATTTTATTTCATTCACCTTCTCTTTTCGATCCTCTCTCTCTCTCTCTCTCTCTCTCTCTCTCTCTCTCTCTCTCTGTTTGGCTGGACATCATCGAAAAAAAAAAAATTTTTTTTGCTCTTATTTTCAGTTTCTATGTCGTTTTTTGTTTACTTTGTTAGAATACTATCATCATTCGATCGTTGCCACCACAAACCCTTTCTGAAGCTATTTTTTTCGAAAAGCCTCTATTCGACGAAAACAAAACGAAATCAAAACCGAGAAAAAAAAACAAAAACAGAGAGAGAGAGAGAGAGAGAGGGAGAGAGAGAAAACTAAAGGATCGACCGATCTCGATCAGCCAAAACCAATCAATCGGACGTCCACACACTGAACATAGTCTAGGTTCGCTGAACACATCATAACGGTAATGCTATTTTGACGGTTATTTTCGACACACCCACCTGCTTATTTTTGATTGAAAAAGAAAAATTTATGAATTTTTTGTTGCCCTCTCTGTTCTCTATGTCTAGTGGGGAGAAGCAAAATACTAAAAAAACTTAAAACAAGCATAAATTTGTAATAATTTCTTTTGTTTTTGTTTTTTTTCCCCGACCAATTTCATCTTTTTTCGCTCTGGCATAGTTTTGTTTCAGTTTTATCTTCTGGTTTAGGATAAAAAAAGGGAAACCAAAAAATCTCTTTTAACTTTAGATGACTTTCTCCTTCGTTGAACGTTCGAACACACTTGTTCTCTCTTCAATTTGATTCCAATTTGAAATCGATGTATAAAATTTTATCAAAGATCACGAATAAATAGAATAAGTGTCACTGATAAGGAATGATCTCTTTTTTGAAACTCTGAAAACAATCGGCCCTCAAATATTCAAACATAACCACTACCATCTAATGGTGATCGTACAAAGCATTTCATTTTCAAAATTTCATTTTCTTCATTGAGGGAAGTCTCTATGAATTACATATCAGAAAACAGCTTCTTGCTTTGAAAAATTGTCTCAAATAGATATTTTCGAAATTGAAGCCACCGTTCTAAACGAATGACAACTATCGAAATGCCTACGAATCGAATTCAATGTCAAGATCGAGAGGAGTGAGATGCTAAAAGAAAGAAAGAGAGAGAGAGAAAGATTGAAAATTTCAATTGATTATCATTAAATTCAATGAAAAAAAAAATTTCATTCCAAAAATACTGACCTGTTTAGGTTGCAGAAACCAGAAAAACTTATGCTATTTGCTCTTTTTCGAAATTAATTTCGGTCTAGTTTTTTAAATGCTTGTTCGGCGATCAAAATTTAATCACACTGTTTAATCTAGAAAACATCATTTGGGGAAATCAAAATGAAGATGATGATGATGATGATGATCAATGGTGAACGATTTCGAGAAATTCAAATAAAAAACGGTTTCGAAGAGCAAAAGAGAGAGAGAGAGAGAGAGAGAGAGAGAGAGAGAGTATTCAACATGGAAGAAAACTAGGCAAAAACAACTCCGCCCAAGCCTTTTATGTCGCAACAGATTCACCACTTGTTGTGTTTATGATCAGTTCTTTTTTGAAAATTAATTTTAAAAATATTTGTTTTGATGAATCAAATTTAGAAATCAAAACAATTTCTTTTGAAATTGTTTTGAATTGAATTGAAATTGAAATTAAAGGAAATTCAGCTTATTTAGAAGAAAAATTCTAAACAAGATCAATAATTATTATGATTTCTAAATCTATTCGTGATCAACATTCAAATGGTGGAGCTAAATATCTTTGTTTGTATTTTATGATTGTATTCATTGAACAGATTTGTTTCGAATTGATTTCAATCAGTCAAATTTTTTGTGATAGCGATTTTAAAAAAAGATCTGGAAGGAAAGAAAAATGCTATTATATCTGAAAAATATGCTGTAGATTCTACAGTCTAGAATTATACCAAACTAAATAGTCGGGTTGTTATTCGCTGATATCGATTGAAGTAACAAATGGTAAGGATTTTGCTTGATTTTTTCTCACTGATTAGTCGCTTTAATAACTGTGTTTTGCTATGAAATTAGATTTTTCTGCGAACGTATCAAAAGAAATCAGTCCAGGGACATATTTGCCAAGGCTTGCCAATGAATTTGCTTTCATTCTTTTTAGCAGTGCCTCTTGTGCTTTTGAGACGTTTTCGCTTTTCCCATTCCAAACATGCAAAGCGCTCTGTTGTAAGGCTCGACCAAAACTGAAGCTCAATGTCCATGGTCCTTGGCATTTGATGGCTTTGTTGATAGCATTCAGATTAGTCGTAGCTTCTTCTTCTGATTGACCACCTGATAAGAATAAAATGCCAGGAATCGCAGGAGGACATGTACGTAATAATGTTGTGATTGTAGCCAAACCTATTTCCTCAGGAGTTGATTTGTTTGAACAATCATAGCCGGATGTAATCATATTCAATTTTAGCAGAATTCCTTCTATACAGACATTGTATTGATGTAAAGCGTTGATTACAGACGAAAAAATTTTTTGACTGACAAGTTGGCATTTTTCTATATCATGTTTTCCGTCCTGCAGAATATCCGGTTCAACAATCGGAACGATACGATTCTCTTGACAAATGGCTGCATATCGAGCCAAACTTTTAACATTTTCTTCAATCGCTATTGTAGATGGTTCTATATCTCCGATACGAAACACTGCTCGCCATTTTGCAAATCTACAACCTAGTCGGTAGAATACTTGACATCTTGATTTAAGATCATCTAGACCTTGTGTAGCAGTCTCATAATTACATCCTAATAAAGGCACTACGCCTTTGTCAACTTTTACTCCAGGAATGATCGAATTCCTCCTCAGCACATTGATCAATAAATTGCCTTCATCATCTTTCTGATAAATTGTTTCTTCGTGTAAAATGACTCCGCTAATGAATTGCGAGATTTCGCTATTGCACAATAATAATTGACGATAAAGCCTTCGATTTTCTGGTGTGTTTTCGATTCCGATTGTAGAGAATTTTTTTTCAATCGATCCAAAACTTTCATCTGCAGCTAAGATTCCTTTTCCAGGCCTAGCTATCGCCGTCGCTGTTTCATGGAGTTCTTTTTGGATCGAACGTGACAATATGAGACTCATTTTTCTTCAACTGAGAACTATTAGCATTACCCGAAATATAGCTGAAAAAAATGGCTGACAATCGTATGATACTCAATTTTAATCGATAAATTTTTGAACTACTACAAGAGAAAATGGCAATTAAATAAAAATCGTCGAATCTCATTAGAAAAAAAATTTGATTAATGAAGTTGTTCGAAAATTCGAACCAAAAAAAAAACTATGTTGGTGGATTGCGATGCTGATTGAGAGCGTTCTCCTTCCAAGAAGCATAGATATTTTGGATGGATTGGGAATGGAATTTAAGCGAAAAAGTTTGAAAGAGTTTGCTTTCATTGCGAGAACTTGGAAGAACGAAGAACATTGTACACTTTGTAACGAATCGAATCAAGAGGGAGGGGCTATGGAATTGATGCAAACAATGACAAGGGGTAGGTGGGTGCACAGGGGCGTAGGCGTTGCAAGATATTAGATGATGCAAGATATGCAAGCTTGTGCGTCTCAACGATGGAACATCATCGAACAGTACCAGAGGCTTCGAAATTATCATATCACTTGGTCTCAGATCCTTCCACTATTTTGGACAGATAAGCATTCCAAGAGTATTTTTATTTTTTTTTCACCTCTCAACTATACAACAGGGCCTATTGTTTAACGTATAGATCTCTCTGACTAGTTCAGTACAAAAATTGAATTAAAATAAAATCGAAAAGAATTTTTGATGAAAATGCATTATTTTAATGTTTTTATTTATTTAATTTGATTAATTAATAAAATGAAATAGATACATCACACCACAAGAAGTGTCAAAAATGAACAAAGAAACAAACAACAACAATGTGAAGAAAAATTTGTTTGAAAAAATTTTATAAATTATCAGAAGAATAATTGAATTGAAAATTTAGAAAATGCGTTCGTCGACATTCACTTAATCCTATCGGTTCTGTTGAGTTTAGTTATATACTTCACACCGATCTTTGTTGCCTGGTCTACATCGGCCGACATCTTGAACGAAAACTTGATCCGCTGGACAATGATGTGTTAGCGTTCTGAATCCTTTCTTGCCACGTCCGGCTGGCGCACAAACCACAAACATTCCGCAACTATCTGGATGAGAGAAAACACCTCTTTTCGAACAGCCTAGCGAACCATCGGAATTGGTGAACACAATCGGACCGATGAAATTCACCGTCGAGGTTGCCGGTGCAATATACGGTCTTCGTGTCGTACTGGTCGTTGTCGTTGTTGTCGATAATGCTGTAGTCAATGGTAACTCTACAGCATTATGATGGATGCCTGGTAATGGTCTTCTAGGCCTTGCTATTCGCCTACGATTACCGTTGATTGTTGATAATTGATCCTCGATCAAACTTGGTAGCGGTGTGGTCGTTGATATTGGTTTATGAATCAAATCTGGTGATGATGATTTTTGAAAATTGTTCGCTTGTATAGAGTTATACAAGCTTGTGCTAGTAAATGGAGCAATATCGAATTCCGGTGGCAAAGTGTTATAATTGGTGTATTTGGGTAAAAACGACGATGATGTCGGTGCCGGAGAAGGAGTTGTTGATATTGTAGTGCTGATCGATGATTGAAGATTATTTTCCACTAAATCTGCTGCCCTGGGCGGAGTATTAATCAACATTTCAATCGGATTCTCTTGCAAAGGAAGATTGAAATGATTCTGAGGCCTTCGACGTTGAGAATTTGGCAGAGGAGGCGATAGAGGAGGATTCGATGCCTGTGGTGCTGTACTCGATGATGTATGATGAACATTAGCATCATTGAAGCCGAAAGTAAGAATCGGTGGGGATTGTTGAGATGATGGAATCGGAGGCGGTGGTGGTGGCGAAGTGGTGGATGGTTGAGGAACTAATTGTCGAAGATACGCCGATAATGGTAGTTCATTCGATTTAGGAGGCCTAAATTGATCAGATGGATGAAGATTATGAGGAAATATCGGTCTCGAAATCGTATTACTAGGCGGATTTAAATTTGGAGGATTATTATTATCGAGATTGTTATTATTTATGAGAAATTCATTTTCATAAATCACTTCTGCTTTTATTGGAAGAACTTGAGGAGTCGGCAACGAAGGCGATGGTTTTTGAAGGCGTACACGTTTATTAGATGATTGTGGAGGATTCTGATTGAAAAATGGTCTGCCAATTTCCAAAGCTTCCGGTGGTATTCTAATCAGATTACCAGTGGACATTCGTAATGGAATTTTGTACACTGGTCTTTCACCAGCTTCAATGATGACTGGTGGTCGTGTTGTGTTCGGATGTATATCTCTGTGCTCATCAGCCAAAATCAAACGACGAGTATTCAAATCATTAAATGCATTCACTGATGGATTTCGACCTTCCGGTGGGCTGTAATTAAATTCAAACGGTTTGATATTACTTTTTTTAACAAAATTATCGACACTATCTGGTTCGATGTTGCTACTTCGTCCAACGACATTTGACTTTGGTTTCTGGTGATAATTGAACAATGAAACAGCTGTCAATGGAGATGAATTTGAGCTAGATGATGCTGATGTTGATGCATTCGAAACCGATAACGAAGATGAAGATGATGGAGCTAAATGGAATTGTGATGGCCTTCGTTGGCGTATTGGCTGAGATGATGGTTCTTCAGCCATCGTCTCTCTGATTGTTGTCGGAGACTGTGTCACAGTCTCGGAACCTCGTTTAGGCATCACATATGATGGTAAGAAATAATTTGATGCTGAGTCCGGTTTCTCTTCTCTAGTTCTTTGATTCCGTTGTCTAGGTTTTGATGACGACGACGATGATGAAGAAGAAGATGATGGCCTGCCATCAAGATCGGACTCTTTCAACAATGATTCTAGTTTATCGATTCCTCCTAAAGCTTTGATTAGATTTGCCAATCTCGCAAGTTCATCGGTATCGCCATTGTTCTGTGCATTATTCAATTTTTCTTTCATACTCATCTTTTCAGATATTTTCTCCTCATCATTCGGTGGACCAGTAATGGGATAATCGTTGCTCGATATCGTCGTTGTCGTTACTGGCGTTGGAGCTTCGGTTGCAGTTGTTGTCGCCATTTTCGGTTTCAATCTAGGTCTTCTTGTGGTTGTCGTCTTAGATTCTTTCTTGATCCTACAAGAAACATTCTCTTGATAATCGCATGCTTCAGTTTTGCTGTTGAAAAACAATCCAGATGGACAAGTGAATGAATGTGCAACAATGCCAAGATTAGCTGGACCACTATCTAAACACCAAAAATATTTGCGACAATCTTTTGGATTGTTAAAGAATCCTTCATCTTCGCATTTGAAATCGATTCCAGGATCTGGTGTGGTGGGTGGTTCTGGTGTCGTCTGATACATCATCGATTCGGTGGTGGACGGTGCTGGCGTGGTGGTTGTAGTTGTTGTTGTCGTAGTCGTGGTTGTAGTTGTCGTTGTGGTACCAAAAAATTGCTTTCTTCGTTGATTTCTACGAGTGTTTACATTCAGAGAATTGAGGCCAGCCTCCGATAGCTCCAAATTCATTACAGGTCTCGGTCTATTTCTCACTACACTTCTCAATGAAGATGAAGAAGAAGAATGCTCTCTTGGAGGCGGTGAAGAATCACGACTTGATGATGGAAGAATCGGATTGATCAAAGCAGATCTCAATGAGCTAATCAATGGATTTTGTTCACCAAAACAATTGCCACGGAAATCATCATTGTCGAGAGTCCAAACCATCGCACCTCCAAGGCCTAAATCATTGATGAATTTAGCCTTATCTTGGATGATTTCGATATCATCGAAGGCGACCCATTGTTTTCCTTTGACAGCATACGGTCCTTCAAAATGTGGATGAGGGCGATGTAGTTGCCAATCATCATCTTCTACTTTTTGACAAATCTCATAGAACGCTAGATAGCCTTTCTCTCGAGTCGATGGACCTGGATCGCCAGGCCCTTCTGCCAGAGCATTGATGCCATTATTTTTCTCGTCAGCCAACGTAAACGATCGCCCATAAGTAGGTATGCCTAAAATTAGCTTCTCTCTAGGCGCGCCTAATTTAATATAATAATTAATAGTCCATTCTGCATTCAGTTTCGATGCTTCCGGATCGATGATGTTTGGTTTCGGAAGCAACGGTGCATGATGATCAGTTTCAGGATCGAACGAAGTATGATAATCATAGCTAAGAACGTTAAGAAAATCGGCAAATCTATTCGAATCATTTCGAATCGATTAGAAATTGAGAGAGAGAGAGAAAGAAAACAAATTGTTAAAATCGTAATAAGATTTGTTTTATGAAAAGATTGATTGGATAATCTTTTTGAAATTTTTTTTTTCTATATTTTAAATTAGAATATAGATAATATTTATTTAGGACTATGGATGGCATTTCTAAAACAAATTAGCGTTGGATTGAAATGATTTGAGGCGAAAAAAGAAAGAAGATAATTACTGTGATATAATTGGAACATCGAATCCTTGATCGATATAATCTTGTCCAGCCGGTACCGCAACACTCAACAGTAGACGTTCTTTACCTTGTGGCAATTTTTCATTATTGAATGCAAAACGTAGCTCCTTCAGAATGATGATTCATAAACGATTCGAAAGGCAGAGAAAAAAAAAACCGCAACAACACAAAAATCAACGACGAAGAGAAGGAGAAGAAGAAAAATTAGAATGAAAAAAAAAATCATAGAAGAAAAAAGAAAAAAAGAATTTCAGTAACAATCAAATTGCTTATTCAATTAGATGCTAATAGATAAGATTTGTTGTCGATGGCGATAATAATTTGATTTCATCATTAAATTCCATTCCATTTGAGATCTAGAAATCGATCCAACTTAAAACAAGCTATCTCGAGTTCATCTTATCTCATCTCATTATCATTGAGACTAGCGTGCGTATGCCGCATTCGAAAATTAATTTAAAATTTTTTGATTGAATTTTTTCTCAAAATCTCTCTCCAAGTGATGTTTGTCGAGATTTCGATGTTGGCACTTGACATTTACCTTGATCAATTTCGCATAACCTTCTTTGTCTTCTGGTGCGCTTCCCTCACGGAACGCTGGATATTCCTAGTGAACGAGATCGAGAGAAAAATCATCGAATGAGAAGAAGAAATCAAGAATCTCAGAAAAGGAAAAAAAATAGAAATACCCAATCGAAATCGATTCCATCAAAATTGTGTTCGCGTAAAAATTTCAAAACACTTTTGATGAAAACAAAACGTTGTTCTGGATCGGCAACTAGTTTGGAGAAACGTTTCGATCCTTCGTTCCAGCCACCGATCGCAATCATCGTTTTCAATTGGCTATTGTATTTTTTTAGCCCAACAAATTTCTTATAATTTCCTGCAATTTTTTTTAAACAACGAAAAAAAAAACAATCATAAGAAGCAAGAATTTAAGAGATTTTAATTTAGATTGAATCCATTTTCTTTCACCTTGATTGATATCGTTGTACGGATCGAATGCTTTGATTTCGTTCTTACTCGATAATCCAGCAAAAGCATAGATTAGATGAGTCTTTTGGTTAAATTAAATATCAAGATCAAGAAGAGATATAGAGTGGAAAACGGGCAAAAAAAACGAAAGGTTCGATTTTAGATTGAAAAAATGAACAATTTTCATCATCGATTTCTTTCAAATTTAGACGGAAAACTCACACAAAGAAATGGATTGATGTTTTGCGGAGTGAATTTCGCCACCCCAGGTCTGTACACTGCCCAATTGGAATAATAGCAAACCAATTTGACATTGCTATGAGAACGTTTGACAAGATGATGAGTATGATCATGAAACGATGATGATGGCGATGATGATAGTGATGGTGATTGATTTGAATCAATCAATTCATCTATTCGAATCATAATTGGAACATAAGATTAATGATTAGAATTGTTCGATATTTATTGGGCACAGAAACAAACCATTAGAATGTTTAAGATCAAAAATCGATCCATCGTTCAAGGATGAAGAAGATGATTGGATCGAATCGATCTGATTTGTTGCGGTCTTCGTCGATTGTATCCAACCGATCCCGAACGAAATCACAATCAAGATTATCTATTGCGGTGAGAGACGATAAAAAAAAACGAAAAACAAGATTAAGATCGGAGATCAAAAAAAAAAAAAAAAAGATTTGCTAATAAATTATTGTCTGATAAATTAGCTTCGAATAGAAGAAGAAGAAGAAGATATTAAAAGTGAAAAGAAGAATAAAGCAATAATAAGCAACAACAAGAGACTTAGAGAGAAGGAGAACTAAAAAAAAACAAAAAAAAAAACAAATAATGAAAAAGTAAACGAATGCAATAGATTAGACAACGAACAAACAATGAATTGTTGTCTCTACAAAACACTCTCAATCGTAATTATATTGTCGGTGAGAAGATTTAGTTTTTCCCAAGCTCTAATCCTTATTTCTTTATTTCTCCGATTTGGAAGAGATTTATGTCGTCAAGATAAGATCTTCGGAACAAATTTCGATGACGCTCCTCAAAAGAGAAGCTTTAGAGCAAGACAAAGAAAAAGAAAAAATTTCGATCGTCTATTTTGAAGAAAAATTTGATGAAATTTCATCCAAAAGACCATAATCATCAATGATGGTCAATCATTTTGTTGGTGGTGATCAATCTCGAAAATAATTTTTTTCCCTATCTCCTCTCTCTCTCTCTCTCTCTCTCTCTTTTTTTTCTCGAGACAAACACAATCATCACCTAAATCATCACCTGGAATGATGAAAAGAACAATCATAATCTTCGATGTGGTCAGCTTACCTAATGAGATTATGTAAACAATTTGTTTTTAATTTTGTTTTGTTTCAAAGTTTGTCTTTTTTTTTTTTTAGATTGAGATTTTTTTTTCTCCTTCTTTTGAAATGAATAAAAAATTCTAAGCGAAACAAAAACGATTACAAAATCAAATCCTTGACCAATTGGCGTCGAATCCCTCGAAGAAATTCAATATGGCAAACAGTTTCGCTTTTTTATTTTGTTTCGAAAAAAAAAAATTTCGCTTTGCTTTCGATGATATCTTTCTATGCAGGTAAGACATCAGATTTTGATGGTCTCTCTCTCTCTCTCTCTCTCTCTTTCTCAAGGAATCTTTCAATAAAGATGAATGATAATAATTAAATTTTTTTTCCCATTCCAATTCAGAAAAAGATTTCAATTAATTAACTCATTTGATGTTTTATGAACGAAGAAGATTATTATCACCTCAAGATTATTATTATTTCTATAATTATTATTCTCATTTTTTATCAATACCTTTCTCGATTTATTTATAGTATAAATTAGAGATGTTTTTAGAAACAGCAAAACTTAATTGAATCTACAATAAGAAGAATATGTTGAAGAAGAGAGATACTAATATCAATTATGTATCTTTCGAATAAGGTTTATGCAATAGCAATCAATAGCAATTAGATAAAGTTTTGAAGTTCAGCTAATCATTGAAAAGAGTTGAAGAAGATGGAATAAACAAATTGAATTTTGATCCATCTCGAATCGATAGAAGATCAAAATCTATGGTTTGAAATCTATTAAAAAAAACTAAACTGTTCAGCAAGCAAATACTAGGACCGATTATCATGCTGATTTGGGGACCAATGGGGAAAAATGTCCTTGTGCTGATGATGATAATGATATTGAACTTTGTCTGATAAAATATTTCAATCTCTAAAGATGAATGATAATAAGGGTTTGAATGATGGCGATGATTGTGTCATTGATGAAACATTCAACCACAATAGATCCGGAAGAAGACTCGTATGATTTCATTTCGTTCTATTTGCCTCGAACAAACACTTTGAAAGAATTGATAAAGATCTGGGTGATAATGATAGAATTCTCAATCACATATTCAATCACATTAAATTATTTCATCATGAACGGAAGTGAGATGTCAATGATAATATTTAAGCAGCATATTTGCTAACAAAACACATTGTCGTGACACAAATATCTCTTTGCTTTTGGACTGGAAAATGATGATGGTCTTGAGCAGCGATACTGAGAGCCCGCATATCTTTTCAAACCATATCCATCTATTCTAGAACAAAAGGTTTATGGATAGAAGCGAAACCGGAACACTGAGAGAATCGATAGATTAGATCTTAGAAAACAATCGATTCGAGCTTGAAACATATCTCGAACTACGAAAGAGATGCAAAATGTGAGAAGAATTTTGAATTTATCCGCCAAGAAAAAAAAAGCTTGCAACATTATTGTTTCTTCCATTCACAAATTTATTTATATCTTTGGAACGAAAATTATTTTTGTTTTAATTGCATCTTCATCGTTTATGGTCCGATGTGAAAGAGATAGAAAGAGAGAGAGAGAGAGAGAGAGAGAGAGAGAGAGAGAGAGAGAGAGAGAGAGAGAGAGAGAGAGAGAGAGAGAGAGAGAGAGAGAGAGACAGCAATTGTTTCGATGACCGAGACAACAAAAGGGAGAGAAATAATCGAAAAGTACAAAACGAATAACGAAAACAATGAAACTTGATTTCCATTTAAATTTTTTTTTCTCCAAAATTTACTAATATCTAAAGTCTCCTTGTTCTCTCTTCTGTTCCTAAGCTTCGGTATTGTCATCGGCTATCTTGGAACCGAAGACAAACATTAAATTTCTTTCGATGTATCTCTTTGTCTTTGTGTGTTAAGTGTTGGATATTCTTCGAGTGACCATATTCACGGGCGAAGCGCTCTCAATTTTAGTTTCCAGACAAATAAAATGAATCTTTCGCCTGAGAATTCAATGAGTTATGATGTGGATTATTTATCCAAATTTTGAATTCAAAGCGAGAATTGCTTCATCCTTTGTTCTCTTCTCTAGGTATTCTAGATTATTATTGTTAGTGGAAAAATAAAATGAAATTTAATAAGAACACTAAGATTGTCTTTTTGGTGTTGCAGTTTTTGGTTTACAGGTGATCTATTTTATTTCATTCACCTTCTCTTTTCGATCCTCTCTCTCTCTCTCTCTCTCTCTCTCTCTCTCTCTCTCTCTCTCTCTCTCTCTGTTTGGCTGGACATCATCGAAAAAAAAAAAATTTTTTTTGCTCTTATTTTCAGTTTCTATGTCGTTTTTTGTTTACTTTGTTAGAATACTATCATCATTCGATCGTTGCCACCACAAACCCTTTCTGAAGCTATTTTTTTCGAAAAGCCTCTATTCGACGAAAACAAAACGAAATCAAAACCGAGAAAAAAAAACAAAAACAGAGAGAGAGAGAGAGAGAGAGAGGGAGAGAGAGAAAACTAAAGGATCGACCGATCTCGATCAGCCAAAACCAATCAATCGGACGTCCACACACTGAACATAGTCTAGGTTCGCTGAACACATCATAACGGTAATGCTATTTTGACGGTTATTTTCGACACACCCACCTGCTTATTTTTGATTGAAAAAGAAAAATTTATGAATTTTTTGTTGCCCTCTCTGTTCTCTATGTCTAGTGGGGAGAAGCAAAATACTAAAAAAACTTAAAACAAGCATAAATTTGTAATAATTTCTTTTGTTTTTGTTTTTTTTCCCCGACCAATTTCATCTTTTTTCGCTCTGGCATAGTTTTGTTTCAGTTTTATCTTCTGGTTTAGGATAAAAAAAGGGAAACCAAAAAATCTCTTTTAACTTTAGATGACTTTCTCCTTCGTTGAACGTTCGAACACACTTGTTCTCTCTTCAATTTGATTCGATATCTCCATTATTCTTCTCGAAGCAATCATTGCCATTATTGTTATTATTAATAGTTTCGGTGGTTTATTTTTCGAATTTCAAAAGGAGAAGAAAAAAAAAATTTCCATTTTTTTCTCGATCTATTTTTAAAAAATCTTCAACCACAGCCAAATCGAAAGACATAGACAAATATAATGGAATAAGACACCTTCAAATGAATTGGTTAGTGAATGAAGAACTTGAAATATCAGATATACTCTAACGTAACCGATTGAATGTGTACTTTGGAAATATTCCATAGTTCAAACTAAATCAATGAATCGGAATTGTCTAATCTAATCGTAAGCAGAAATCAAATATGTATTTCAAACAGAACAGAGATCATTGATATTGATTTCATCTAGGTCGATTCGATTTGATCCTAGATTACAAGTTGAAAAAAATTATCTTAAATATTTGACATTTTCTTCCTCATCTTCGAAGACCTTTTCGGAATGAATCTCTAGAATGAGCACTTTTTAATCGATGATTTTGTGAACGATGATGGCCATAGTACGAATGTAGAGAAGGATATAGTAAGGAGATAAAATTCCATAACGAAACAGTTCCGTTTTCGCTTTTAGGCGATAATTTTTCTTTTTTTTCACTCTTCATTTTTTGAATAGAAGATTACGCCTGGAGCGATCTATCTATCTCTATTTACAATCTCTCTCTCTTTTTCATTCAGTGCCTCTCTGAATCTAGTTCCTTTGCTTAGCTTTCGATCCAAACTACCTGTCTTTGGTTTGTTTCTATCTCGAGCAAGATAGATTGGATCGCAGTAGGAGAAATTCGCACTTTGATTTTAATTACAAACATCTTCGTAACAAACTGCATCTCTCCATGCCCATCATCAGCATCATTTGTATTTTTCTGAATTTCTTATCATTTTGCATTTGTTCGTTCTAAACGGACCGACTATCTTCGTTTTTCACATTTCGAAATACGAATTTGCTAACTTTTTTTTTTCGTCAACAGTATGCCAAAATAACAAAATGTCAATTATACGATGCGATTATATCATTGCGAAATGAGATATTAATTTGGATCGAAGAATGACTTGGTAGGGGAAGAAACCAGAAGGAAATCAAACACAAACGCGGACGAAAAAAAAAACTTTCTAAATTTTCATTCGAATTCGTCTATTTAAGACTAAGATTCGATCGGAACTCTTTCAAGGAAGAAATTTTCTACGAAGAAAATGCGATAGAAACGACGAATGGAGTGGGGATCAAATTCGATATATGTTAAATCAATAAGTTTAATCGAAAAATCTAAATCAAATTTATTCGTTGAAAAAAAATTTTGATAAAAATCGATAGTTTGTGATCGAAACCAAACAAAATATGAGACCAATAACGGAAGCAAAATAATTAGCGAAAGAAGAGAGAAGGAGAGACAGAGAAAATGAAATCAGATCCAATTGGATCGTTAACGCAACGTAACGAAACGATTCCGGAACTAATCGAGGGAAAAAAAGCCTGAAAATGAAATAATCAAGGGCGTTTTTTTTTCACCAGTCATACTCTGTTATCACTGTCAAATATTTCCCGAGAGATCGTTCCAGACACACCGACACTGATGGGGAATGAAATCATTCACTACTATGATCTCTCGACAAAATGTTGGCAATATGAAATATGGAAATTGAATTTTGACAAAAATGAGAAAAATGCTCGCCAGACATCATAAGATCGATAAGAGATTGATTCGGAGCCAAAAAGATCATTGAACGAGACAGACAATAATTTCGTTTAATACAAAGAGATTCGACTTTGATTGTTGAGTTTGGAAAACGACAAAATCCTAACATTAATTTTACGATGATATTGCAGTGAATTGAATAACGCTTGTAAAACGAGTAATGATAATAATGATGATGATGATGTGTGGTGATGCTGAAGAGGGAAAAAACTCGAGCAAAATCCTTGGATATCGGTCGGATCAAATCTAATCGACCAGTTGATTGATTGAATTATAGACTTTGAATTTCTACTCCAAATCTATCGATTAATTCTAAGTGAAACAGGAAAAACTCAAACTAGTCTAAGAAAACTTCGGACCTAGCTAGAAAAGGGGGGAGAATTAATGCATCTTTTTATGCTGTTTTTGTTGTGATCTAGATCACTGAACTAGATCGCTATGAATGTCAACAACCGAAAGTGACGGTGTGATTGGTGGCGGTTTTAAGTGACAAAAAAATGGAAAAAAAAAAGGAATAAGGTCAAGCGTAGTGAATCATATTAAAGTTAAAACCGAAAATGATCTCGTTTATTAGTGTTTATCTCTTATTCTATTCAAACTAGCTTTAAAAATGAAAAAATGATATTCAGTGTGATGATCACGAATCAGAATGGAACCGGTAGAAGGTGATCGTCGATAATTTTCTGGTTTAGATTGATAAAATTCAATAACAATCTACTATGGTTTGATCGAGTCTGAGTTTTGAAGATCAAAGAAGTTAATCCATTTCGTCAATGTCAACCAAGAAACCTCATACAAAAAAAAAAGATCATTCTAGATCATTCAAATGGAAAGAGAAGGTTTATGAAATTGTGACAGATAATGATTTGTATTTGTTTCAACATTCTCTAATTAACTCTCTTCAAAAAGATTGCGTGAATGGTGTGCGAAAAGATTAAATATAGCTTGCGTAAACAATGGACTCTTCTCTATCTCTCTCTCTCTCTCTCTCTCTCTCTCTCTAGATTTATGATTGAGATATGCATTCGATTCTCTCTTCCACAAACACTACCTACATCATTTCGGCACAGGTGTGATGAATGGGTTCAATATTGAAATCAAAGATAATCATCGTTTTATTCTAATCTTAACGTTAACGAAAATCTAAACAAAAAAGAAATGAAAGGAAACAAATTCAATTGTTTTTTTTTTGTTTTTATATTCTTCTTTCTCTAGTCTTATCAAAATTGTTGATTTTTCAAAGAGATCTATCTATCTATTTGTTTATTGTTTTTTTTTCTCTCCCAATTGAGATCTCCAATATCATCGTCATAAAATCATTATCATATTTTGGGTTAGGTTAGGCTTCACATCGAACTAGCAATGAAAAAAGTAGAAACGATTCTTGCGATTGTTGTTATTTCGAAACTTTCTCCACTAATCATCAGGTTGAAATCTTCATAGATTCGCACCATTCTGGTTCGATTGCAGCAGAGTAGGAAGAAGAAGAAGAAAAAAAAACGACAGCAGTCAAAAAAAATAAACAATCACAGCAAAAAGTGATGTAAAAATTGAGAGGAAAGGAAATCGAAAATGGGAAAGGAATATTTTCAGCAACAATTCGCTTCAACACTTGTTACGAATCATCATTACGGACGGAACAAGAAGAAGAAATTTTTTTTTTTTTTTTTTACTCTATATTTTGCTGTAGATCTAGCTAAAAATAGATCTAGAACGAAGATGAAGAAGAAGAAGAGCCAATAAAGAATGATTGGATAGAGTTGATAACAATCAAAAAAAAAAACAACAATAGATGCGATGAATTGAATTAGAGTGATGAATACAAAGCAAATCGATGATGGATAATTTGGATTTTTTTTTTTAATTTTTATCTCAATTTTTTATTAATTTCTGTCTTTTTTTTTTTGAATAATCTGATTATGATCTAATCCTATTGATTAGTTTCTGGAACAATACTAACGAAGAGATTCATCATCATCATCATCGAATATCATCACTTCTATTCGGAAAGATTGATTCGGCTAGATAAACGAGAAAATTCGATGATGTTTGAGATGGGCGATGAAGAGCGAATCGAAGCAAAACAATTTGTTTTCGATCTGTTTCGTTAAAAGAATTGATACACATCATCACTCTATAATCATAACAACTTGTTGTAGCCGATTGTCCGGCAAAAAAAAGATTGTCTCATTTTTTTTTCGAGAGAGAGAGAGAGATGAAAAGATTGAAACTGACAATCCTTCACCATCATCTTCACCATATTCATAATCAGTTTCGATTGAGGTTTTCGGTGAACGGTGTTTCCGTTTGAGAAGAGATCGAAAGCTACAAAGTTTTTTTTTTCATCTCCATTGCGAACTCAATTTGCAATCTCTGATTCGTACAATTTTCTATTGCTTATAGCTTATAGCTAAAAATGACCAGAAAAAATAACATCAAGAGACAGTGTGAGAGAGAGAGAGAGAGAGAGAGCGAGGATAAGAATGTGGTTAGATTCAAGAAGTAGATGCTGATCATCGACACACAAACACTAATCACATCGGTGGTGGTTAATAATAGCGCGATCACAAAACGATGATTTAATCGTAATAATAATAGTAATATGTGAACTAATAATTATGTGATTGGTGGTGATGCGAAATGAAAAGAAAGAGATTGAATAATTTCTTCTTCGATATCAAAACTAGATCATCTACTTTTTTTTTCTTTATCGAATTGCTTCTGAGAAGATTAGATCATCGTCATCATAACTGATCATAAATTTGATTGATTATAATTATCCACACCACCACCACCACCACCACCACCACCACCACCACCACCACCATCACCATCAACGTGGTTCGCTTTGCATTATCGAGAAAGTTATCGGAGAAAGCTATGCAGGCAGAGTGGAGAGTACCTTTAAATCATCAATAATCTTTCATTTGAATGGATTAATCTTTTCGTGTCGAATTACCTTCCTTGTTCCTTAAGTTTAATTACCGTTACTCTTAATCGCTCGATCTCTCATTAGCTCGCCCCTCATCCCACTCCTTTCAAGTTCTTCAAAGGTGTAGTTTTGTATCGCTTCATTCTTAACAAAATTCGCTCGAAAGCCTTTCGGTCAATCCGCGAGCGAATCAAAGCACCCCAATAACACACACACACATAGTGAAAAAAAAAACGATCAATCGACATCAAAAATAGCATCGAACGAATTCAAATAAAAAAAAATTGAATGAATTTCAGAGAAGAGAGAAGGGTGGCGTAGAAGATTAACTAGGGCCTTCATCATCATCATCATCGTCCACATCATTTCGTCGTTGATCATTAATTTGTTAATGATTCCAAAGGAGAACGAAATCATTTGGAGAAAAATCGAGAAATCTCCATTCATTCATTGAAAACCTCTGTTTTTCTTTTGCATCGAGAAACGCTCTAGATTACTAGATAGAATGTGAAATTGAATTGAATCTTTTTTTTTTTTTTTTGAGTTCGAATCGATCATTATTTGTCTACATTGCTCAGTTCTCTGCCCGTTTCGTTCGAGAAGAAAAAGAAAACGAAAGCTTAGGATTATCAATAATATCTGCCTAATTAAACCTTTCACTTTTAGTTTTGTTGAATTTATTATTTTTTTTTATCTTTTTTTTTTGTCTCTCGATTGTAGCCATCTAAGGAATTTGGATTGCAATCGTAAAAGATTTTGTTTGTTATAGTTTCTTTTTTTTTTTGTTTTGTTTTCGATGTAGAATCAATTGGGAGAAAGAGAACAATCAATCAATGAATCAATTGAATGAATGACGAGAATGAAACGAAACGAATTCTTTTTTTTATTTTTGATTGTCTCAATTGTGGTCTCTAGTGTCTCTCGCTTACAAACTTCCCTTCAGATTGATCACTTAGCTATTCGAAAAAAATTGAAATTCCTTCAACGAAACAAACAAACAAAAGAAATATAAGAAAAAAAAATTCAATCAATCTAGTAGTTTGGATTCGAAATTCCATGAATATTGATTCGATGGAATGCTGGATTGTGAATTGATCGAGATTTGGACGAAATCGTTTGCGAAACATAATTCAAATACGATTACTTTTGCTTCTTTTTCTTCTTCCTCTTCTTTACTTTTTGTTCCAATGCAATCGTTGATTGAAAATTGGGGATTGAAAATTGGAACAGATCAATAGATCATTGAGAGATGGAAAAAAAGTATTCGAAACATCAATGATACAAGTGAGATGATAAAGGAGAAAAAAATGAAAGCAACGAAAAGAAGTAAGGTAATGAAAAAATTGAATCTAAAATTTCGAAAAGAAACAACAAAATAATAAAGCAGAGAAAGAAAAAAAAAATTTAGTCAGCGTACCAATCTTGAATTTGATGAAAAAATTAACATCGAGGATGGCATCTTTGAAAATACAGTTTTTTTTTCCTTTCGGACTAATTTATTCTCTCTCTCTCTCTCTCTCTCTCTTTCGATTCAAATCTTTGTTGATTAATCGAAATTAATATTTAGTTTCATTTGGCTCCATTCAAAACGATTCGATTGTGAATGATGGATTCGAAATGGATGGATTGTTGTTGCCACTGTTGTTGTCGGCGATGATAATCGCATAATCCAAAATCTTTCTCTCTCTCTCTCTCTCTCTCTCTCTGTCTCTGTCAGAGCTGTCTTTGAACAAGTGAAAATCACAGGTGTAGGTGTGTGAAGAAAACGAAAAAAAAAAGAACAAAAATGAAATTCGAACCAAACAAAAGTTGAATAGAGGCTTAGAAAGATTGTGAGAGCTGACAAATACAAAGAAGATGCCTGCACGATCTCTTTGAGAATATCGTTTTTGAATTCAGAGGAGGAAAACAATATCATAAAGATTTAATCGTAATCAAACACACTGGGACAAGCGAAAAAAAAAAACGAAATTCTTTTCGAAAAGCGAATCTTCACTGATCCTGGTGGAGAAGATAAAATTTTAAAGACTAAAATTGGAGATGATGATGGAGATGTGGATGAAGATTGATGCTGATTGATTGATTGATTGATTGTTTCAAGCTTCTCGATGCAATACGTTTCGAAGATTAACTTCACTGTATCGCACAATTGAATTTTTTCCTTTTTGAATGTAACTCTACGATGGCGAACACTTCAAGAACACTATGGTTCCATGAAAGAGAGAGAGAGAGAGTGAGAGAGGAAGCTATTACATCAGCATTGAATTAATCACCATTGTCGTCGTCGTCGTCGTTGAAAGAATATGGGCTCATAGGGACACTACGGCAAACTGAAGCATTCGATTCAATTTTGTGGCATCGCAACGAATGGACGGCAACAATGGGAAACAGAAAAAAAGCAAAGAAAAGAGAAGCACAAAAGTAACACCAAACGAAAATAAAAAAAACAAATATTGTTACCGAAATTGGAAAGCTAAAACCTCATCATAAAAATTTTTCAATCTAATCTCTCTCTCTCTCTCTCTCTCGATGTCGAACGATGATGAATAAGGCGATTTGTAATGAAAATTTTCTTTTCGTTTATGTTCTTTTTTTTTGCTACGATTGAAGAGAAATAAATTGAAATTTGAATCGGATAGAAAACAAATATCTTCTTCAAAATAGCGCTTAGCTTTCAATGATCGAATCAGAGTAATAAAACATCTAAAGAAGACGAACAAAATCGAAAAATCATCATCAAATTAAAATCGAATTATGTCCAAGTTAAGATTCGAATGGGCAATAGAAAATAATTATCAAAAATAAATAAAAAAAAACGAAATCTCAATGAAAGAAGAAGATGAAGGAGAGGAGGGCAAAAAAAATCCGAATGAAATTGAATTCAATCAAAAACTGTTCCAAAAACAGAAACAATTTCGTTTTTGTCTTCTACATCTTCTTTCGAATGGCGCTAAAAGCGAATAGCCAATGGAACGAAATTTAATGAATGATTCGCGATGACCTTTTTGGTCCATCACAGAAGACCATCACCGACACACTGTAGATATCAATCAAATAAAATGAAGGTGATGATTTTGCATTTCCATTCACATTGACAAATGTTTGGAGTGGCAAAAAATTTTTGAAACTAATTAATATAATTTATTGGAACATAACAAAAAAAAAACTATGAAACATTTGAGACTATTTGTTTTTGCATTGAACGTTCCATCAACGAATCATTAATGATGGCGAAAAAAAAATTGGAAAATTTTCTTTTTTTTTATTGATTATGGAATTTCTACGATCGATTTCTTTCGATCGAATTTTCACATTTTCAATTGGCAACCGATTGGATTGAATTCAAAAAACGAATTGAAAAACTTTCTCTTATAATTCACAAACACACACACAGTCAGTCCTTTTCTTTTCAGCTTTTGTAGTTTCAGCTTTCGATCGTATTACGGAACGTTTGAATTTTGATTTTAGTTTCACAAACAAAGAGAGAGAGATAATTCGTTCTCTCTCTCTCTCTCTCTCTCTCTTTTTTTTTTTTTGCTGTTTGTTTCAAATCCGACGATTTGTTTGTTGTCGGCACAATACATTTTTGTTGGCTTGATGACTCTCTCTCTCTCTCTCTCACTCTCACACTATATCTCTTAGTCTCTCTTGGATCATCTTGATATCTTACATTTTCGACCTAGTTTTTCTTTTTGGCTCCAAGATTCTCACTCCTCTTTTCGTTTTGATATTCTCTTTTCTATGGGTTTTGTTTCTCTCTCTCTCTCTCTTTGATTAATATTTGTGTCCATCTCTATCGCTTCTTTTGAAGCTCTTTCTCTTAGATCGCTTCAATTTTACTATCTCCTTTCTCACCTTCTAACTAAGTTTAGTGTTCAGTTATGAAAGATGAATGATGATACTTCTCAATAGTTAGTTTCAGCATTTTATCGATATTTAAAATGATTATATGAAAAATCTTATTTTATTGGATCTTTATTTTTTTGTGAGCGAGATATCAATCTAATTGTCATCAACATCATAATTCATTTCTTCGAGACAATAAAAAATCACAGAATGTTCAAATCAATCAGATTTAAAGCATCGATTTGTTCAATTCATTGATTATAAATATAATCGAAACAAAATCATTCTACCTCTTTACTAGCAATTAATTGCATTACTTCATATAATCATTAGATTCAAGAAAAGAGAATTTAAAAAGAATTGTTAGAACTGCTAGAATGATCAAAAGAATAGTCTTATTTTGATTGAGAAGGAACTTGATCAAAATTTATCTCTCTATACCTCATTACCTTATCATTACCTCATCATTACCTCGATTAATTTAGATGGATTTCTTTTCGCTTGAATCCATTTCTTTTCATAGTCTACTCGATTGCTAGATCCTACGGTTCTTTCAATATTTTTTTAAAGCAAAAAAAAAAATCTCTCCCTTTGTTATTCTGACAATTGTTGCTTGTGACTCGTATTGTGAAAACATCTTACAAGCAAAATGAACAAGAACGACGAATTGAATTGATTTGAATCTGAATCTTTGTTCTAGAAAAGAGATTAGATTCAGTCGAGAATAACAATAGGTAGTGAGAAGAACAGATCAATGATCTATTCGTCAAATGAGAATGACGTTCTCCTATGATTTGAATGATTTTTTTTTCATTATTATTATTAATTCGAAATCGATGCCAATCCAATCGATCTTTAACAAAAACGAAAAAAAAACAAAAAAGTTAATCCAATTTGAATCTACTGGGAAAATAATGCGTTCCAATTGATCAGATCAGCTTTCCTACCTCTCCCTTCTTTCCTTATCGTTGGATCTTTTAGAAATCAAAATCTGTAGACAAATGTTGTAGGAATAAATTTGTTCTAAAATTTTACAATAAAAGTAAATTTCATATAGAAAAGAAATCGTCTACTTTTCGTCTGATCGATGCCGTAGCCAAATGTATCAAAAAAAAAAATCAAAAAAGAAAAAACAAAACAAAAACGCCCAACATTCTTTCGTAACAAGCTAGATCATAAGTTCATTCAAGATTGATGATGATCGAAGATTGGAAGAAACGATCCAAAATGAGATTCTTTCTCTCGATGCGAAACACGTAGATCTAGAAGAAAATGAAACCAAAAATCGATCATCTAGACAAGGAGAGACGAAAAAAAAAAAAGGATAAAAATAAAAGATTGATTGGAGCAGATTGATTGGAGCAGATTGATTACTTCAATGAAACAACAAGATTAAGATTACGATGGTGGTGGTGGTGGTTGTGGTTGCGATCGGTTTCGATCCAACGAAAAAAAAAATAGATGATCCATTTTTTTGAAACCACCCAAATCCAAAAAAAAAAAAAAAAAATAAAAACGAGAAAATCTTTAAAATCTCTTTCAAATTTTTTTTCCATCTCTTCGCTTTCGTTGCTTTTCTTTTCGATCACAAAGTAATTATGAGAACTTAAACAATCCAAAAGATAAAGATGACCGATTCGATTTTGAAAACTAAAGTAGGATGATTTTGAATAATGTGAATAGCATTTTCTCTCTCTCTCTCTCTCTCTCTCTCTCTCTCTCTCTCTCTCTCTCTCTAATTATCTGCATTTTTCTTGTTTTCTGCCTTTTCAAACGAACTTCTTTCTTTCTCATCTTTGGTGTTTGTGTGCGTGTGTAGGAGCGCGTTTCGGTCGTGATTTTCGGTCTTTAATTTCTGGTTCCAAACTTTCAAAGAACAGCGGAATTTGCAAAAAAAAAAAAAAACAATCACTTGAGGAAACAATGAAATATAACAAACTTTTTCTGAATTGTTCTTTTCGGATTAACGAATCAGGAATAACGAGCGAGTGAAATATTGAGAATAAGAATAGGAACGAAACGAAAGATTACGATGGCCCATGATTTGATTCCATCAATGAAAATTTTTTTCTTCCTTTTTTTTTCATCGACGAAAATGATGATTCAATGATAACCCTTTGTGCTCGACACAAGATGTTTGAAGTGCAACAAACTGATGAGGTTTTGGGTTTAGGATCATAAAAACAAGTAATTATCATCATTAGCATCGGTTCATTTTGCTCTGAAATTGATCACGACAAAAATCTAGAGCTTTTTGTTCTCATCCGAGTCATCATAGAGTGTGGTGGTCAGCTTTCTTATTCTATCGTAATCTTTTCAATCATCATTCAAGTGATGTGAATCGTATTCTTCTACCTAGTTTCGTTAACTTCAAATCTCAAGCATTGAATCGCAACAAAAATGATGATTAAGATTTGATGATCCAGATTTAGATTTTAGAAGCTTCAGGATTGTTTCGAAAATGAGGATAAGAAGTTTCGAAACAAACTTCAATCATTTTTGATCCCTGATTTGGTTCTGGTTCCGTTGAAAGCGAAATCGTTCGATTCGAGCAAATCGTTCTCGAATTCCATCGGATTGGATTTCCGTTGGACTGAGAATCCGTTCTGTGGTAGTGAAGAACGTCACAATCACCAGCATCGATATAGACTCTTACGTGTTTCGAATTTTTTTTCGTGATTCAATCATTTTACAATTTTGGAAGAATCTTTGTTTTTCTTTCAATAAATTTATTTAGTTTTTCTTTATGGAACAAACAGAGAACAAAATAATTTAAATTGTTTTGAATCAAGAGACGAAATGGTTTGTTAAAAAACAAAAGTCTTGATGATTTCGTAACAGCCTAAAATTGATTCAATTCCACACGAAGAAATCAAAACAAAAAAAAAAGACATCAATAGGATGTTCGAACAGCAAGATACGATCCAAATGATCGAAAATCATCGTAATCATCAGCGAAATGATGATCCATTGGAAAAAGGTTTCTAATTTAATCACAGTTTGATGTTCACAATCTATAATTACTTCTCTATTTTTTCTCATCTCAATCCAAGTGATACTGGGCGAAGCTATAACATTGTCGACGTTCATGTTACGAAACAATCAACGTCTATCAAAAGCTAATTATGTGCAATTATCATGTATGACATCATCGATCATCGAACATGAAGATGATGAGTTTGATTCGGATGAATCCTTTATGATTGATCCATTGCTTAGAAGTTTGGTTTCACTACGATCTAGATTGAATCATCATAAAAAAGAAGATCTAACTCATCTAGATCCAACACTTATCAAACCATTCTGTGATGTGATTGTTAACAAAGATGTTAGCGGTCCAGTGACCGGACTTGCTTTACAAGCAATCAAGAAATTTATCAATTATGGCTTGATCAAAGATGATGAAAATGTACGATTGATCGCGGAATCAGTAACGAAAGCACGATTCGTTGGAACCGATTCGAATAGTGATGAAACCGTCTTGATGATTATCCTATCAATTTTAGAGAGTTTAGTTGTGCGACCATTTCATTCGTTATCGAACAATATCATCTGTGAGATAATGCAAAGTTGTTTTAGGATAGCTTTCGAAAGTCGTCTTAGTGAGCTGTTAAGAAAATCAGCTGTGAATGCGTTGACCGAAATGATTCGAGCTTTGTTCCAACGAATTCCGATGTTCAACAAGCGAATAGAGACAGATGATTACAATTACATCTATCATGATCGAAACAATGCCTCATACCATAAATTGAATCGTATGGGCAAAAGATTCAACGATTCTAACCATCATAATCATCATCATCATCAACAACATCGAGATCGAAGCCGGCATAAAATATCGAAAGACCATCAAAATAATGCGACACAACGATTTATCGCGGATAAAAATGATTCTGCAGAATGCGGTTATTTTTTTATATCTAACATTTAGCTTTATGATCTAATCTTGAGATGTTTTCTTACTTGCAAAATAGATTCGACTAAAAAGCATTATGGGTTAGCTTGTGTTCACGAACTTCTTGCTTATCTTACATCGTTGGTGAATCCATTACCAGATGGTCAAAATACCGATTATATGATCTATGTTGGTCTCAATTTATTGATAGTCATATTCGAGGTTGCAGTGCAGGAGATTAGCAACAATTATTGCCTTTTAAGTGTGATCAAAACCGATCTCTGTTGGAACATACAACAATTGATGAAAGATCAAAAAAATTTGAATCTCTTTTCAAGCGTTCTTCGTTTAGCGTTTCTTCTCTTCGTTGATCTACGTATGCATTTAAAATATCAATTCGAAGCATTTCTTCAACAAATGATGAGAATCATTTCCTCTTCAACTATTTCATTGGAATTCCGAGATATTTGCATGGAGTATCTGCTACTCTTCTTCCGTCATATCCCATATCTTCCACATGAGCTATTTTTTAATCTCGATTGTGATCCCTACTCATCAGATCTTCTTGAAGATCTATTACAGGTGCTATCCAAAAATTGCTTCTCTTCACCAACGAATAATAATCAATCGAATTCAGATCTAAATTTCTCTTCATTTCAAACCTATTCACTCGAGGTTCTCCTTTCAAATCTGAAAAGCTTACAAATGTCAGAGCTTTACAAAGAAAAGCAAATCCAAATGATTGCTAATCCAGCTACGATGGTTGTACACATATCCAACGTAATAGAAACTGATGCTGGAGAGACCAAGAATGATTCAATATGTGGTGGTGAAAAAGCAGATGGGATCATTGAAGATTCAATAGACCAAGGCGGTACCAATCTTAATGATCCAATCGGAAGTGATAAAACATCCTCAATCGAATCGTTGCACTTAAAAGAGGATGAGAATGAAGATCCAACCGAAGTTGCAGGAAAAGTATTGCAAACATCCACGGATAAGAATGCCAATGTTCAACATTCATCAAATAATCGTGAAAACGATCCCACAATCAATAAATATTGTGTGACGTATCTGTTTCCAAAATCTCTAGATCTTATTAATTCAAGACAGATTGAAATCTTGAAACAGCGTAAATGTCTTTTATGGACCGCGACAGAAAAATTTAATCAAAAACCATCTAAAGGTATTGATTATCTCTACGAGAATCATCTTATTCAAAATGATGATGATCTTGTGGAGTTTTTACGAAACAATTCAAGACTTGATAAAAAACCGTTAGGAGAATATTTATCGAACAAAAAAAATATGTCGATTTTATCGAAATTTGTTCAAAGTTTTGTCTTCAAAGATACACGCATCGATGAAGCACTTCGATTGTATTTAGAATCTTTCCGTTTGCCCGGGGAAGCTCCATTAATATCGTTGATTTTGGAACAATTCGCTCATCACTGGCATGAATCAAACGGTTGTCCGTTTGTGAATGAAGATGCTGCTTTCTCTCTGGCATATGCAATCATCATGTTGAATGTTGATCAGCACAATTCGAACGTTAAACGTCAAACTAATCCGATGACATGTGAAGAATTCATCTCGAATCTACGCCAAGTGAATGGTGGTAAAGATTTCGATCGACAAATGTTAACAGAGATCTATTCTATGATCAAAAACAACGAGATTGTGATGCCAGCCGAGCAGCAAGGTGTTGTACGTGAGAAATATCTTTGGAAATGTTTGCTAAAAAATTCGGAAACATTAAGCGGTTGTTATTGGTACTATGATGCTAAAGGCTTTCATCACGATGGTGATGAGGATGATGATCGAGAAGAAAATACGGATTACTATCGAGCGGAAAATTTCAACAATATTGTTGATCGAAAAAATTGTGCCACTATCAATCTTTGTATTTTAGACAAATCAATTTTCGATATTTCTTGGTCACCATTCATGTCCACTTTGACGTTGGTTTTCGACAAGCTCAATCCTAATCGCCAGCCAAAATTATGTCGAAAAGTTTTAAGCAATGGATTCACAAGCTATTCATTGTTGTGTGCTAATTTCGGACAGCTAGATAATCTCATCGAGAATCTATCAAAATTTGTGATAGCATCACCTGCTCTCCAAGCATCGACAACACCGACATCTCCGACAACACCTTCGTCATCGGTCTCGTTGATGAAAACTAGCAAAAGTGAAATGGTTTCTTATTGTCTGTTTGGTATAATCCGTGAATATGCAAATGAAATGAGAAAATCTTGGCGAAATATTATCGAATTGATATTAATTTGGTATGATAATAAGTTGTTGGATGATGGATTTGAGATCGAAGATTTTGCTCTGGAATCCAAAATAATCAAATTTCATCGAATTGTTCCGTTGAAAAATTTGAAACAAAACAATGAGACAAATCAATCAACTTTTCTATCAAGTTTTTATTCTTATTTCTCTATAAATTCTCTGAACGATGGTGCAATCACATATAATACTGATAACAACTATGATGTTGATGAAAATCCATCGCCAACAGCAGCAGCAACATCGAACACATCGAAGCCAGTTACTAACGGAAGCGTTTCCAGTAAACTGAATGATTATTGTGATGCATTGATTTCTATCATTGAGGAATCAAAATTTTTACATCTAGATTCATTGATCGAACTGATTCGAGCATTAATACAGATCGAATTAACCGATCAATTCGATGATGATATTGAAGTGTTTAAATTAGAAATACTATTGAAAATAATCTTTCTCAATCGTGATCGTTTCTCTATATTTTGGGATCTTATTTATAAGCACCTATTGAAACTTTTGAGATTATGTCCACAAAGCCATTATTTAACCGAAAGAGTTATCTCATCAATATTTCGTTTAGCTATGCGATTCACATCGAGACCAGATTCGTTAAATGATCAAATATTTTTACTTCTCTTCCAAATGTTGATGTATTTTGAACCAGAAATGATCCAGCGACTGATCACCGCTCAAACACTGCATTCGTTTGTGCAACATTGCAATTGTTATTTCACCAAAAATGAACAATGGGCATTGATTTTCTATCTGATTCTTGCAATCTCAATCGGTTACTATCCACCGAACAAAAAACTATCGAAACAAATCAATGATCAATCACCATCCCTACCGACATCGACCTCATCTCCCAGTTTGATCTCTAGTCCAAACAAAATACAAAATAATGATACATTACCATCGCCACCCTCATCACAATCGTCAAGCTCGACCAATAGATATTCATATCAACAAAACGTTTTGAAATGTTCATTAAATGATTTTAAAAAATATTCCTCTCTATTGAATGTAAAACGAAATCTACACGAAAGTATTTTTGATTGTCAATATCAATATCGAATTTTAGATGCGGAAGCTTATCAGAAATGTATCGACACATTGGTGTTGATCGTACGAGAATATCTTCCAACCAATGCTAAAACATTGTCGCCAACCTCTAACGATGATGAGTTCAATCTCTTTGAAATAACGAAAATGAGTGTTGGTGTTCTATGTAGGTTTGTGGAAGCTTCGATCAAAATTCAATTCGCAACGACACCTCGCTCGCCATCGTCTCTCGTTCAAAAAAAGACTGTGATGAAGAATCAATCCAAACTATCTCGTCTAACCAATGCTCTACTTTCATCAAGTGAATCGGATAGTGATGATGAAATAAAGATGGATGGATCTAGTGAATCTAATGAGCGAATCAAATCTGAAATAATTTCGATCACAGAGAATGTTTCATTGAAATTATTAGATCTTATGCATTATTTTCATCTCTATGCACCTTCTTTGTTTGATAATCAAATCAGTTCGGATCAAATTTGGAACAATATTTGGTGCCCCCTTCTTCAAGGTAACTGAAAATTCAATAATCCAAAACCATATCTTAATCCATTTCTATTTGTAGCAATATCATTTTTTTGCTGTGATTGTCGTAGACCTGTTCGGACTAGTGCTTTCACTTTTCTTCAGCGAACATTGCTATTGCATGACCTACAAGTTTTGAATGCCGTACAATGGGAATCTTGTTTCAATAAAGTATTGTTTCCTTTACTTTCGAAATTATTACAACCAATCAATATGTGTGATCCGATCGGAATGGATGAGACTAGGATGCGAGCCACCAATCTTCTCTGCAAAGTATTTCTACAACATCTTCAACCGCTTTTCACCTTGGAAACATTTACTGCCCTTTGGTTGACCATCCTAGATTTTATGGACAAATATATCAAAGCTGATATGCAAACTGAATTAGTTGTATGATCTTTTTTTCTCATAAAAATTTCTTTAAATTGATTCTATGTTTTTTTGCATAATAAATTATAGAAAGAGGCCATTCCAGAATCTTTGAAGAACATTCTTTTGGTCATGAGGACTGCTGGATGTTTCAACGAACTTCTTGCATCGATCACTTGGGATCGAATCAATATATTTCTCCCGAATCTTCGCGATGAATTGATGACACCACAAATCAATTTGAATGATTCTTATTTCAATTCTAATCCAAAAGATAATGTATAATATTTAATATAATTTGATTGCATATGATTGAAATTTTTTTAAATTCAATTTTAATTTAGAACTTATTCAACGAAAAAAGTTCAGCTGCTTTTGTAGCACCTACACAAAACAATGAAATCGAATCACCTGAAGTATATACGCCTGAACCTAGATCTGATTCTAGTATCAATCCCAATGAATCCTATGACACTAATCACGAAGTTCTTGAGCGATCCGATTCTGAATTTAAAAAAGAGAA